>BDMV01000005.1:15744890-16098452 GCA_008326285.1 Oryza officinalis
GCTTACCGGCGGAAGGCGGCGGCGGAAAACGGCGGCGGAGCAACGACGGCGCGCTTTTAGGGTTTGGCGCGGCGGCGGCGAGGAAAACGAGGGGGAGAGAGTGCCTCGGGGGGAGGGGATAAATAGGGGCGGCACGCGGGAATCCCGCCGGGATTCGCGGCGGTGCGGGCGCGGCGGCCGGCCGTGTCGGAGGCGGACTCGGCCGCGGGCGGGCCCACGCGTCAGCGAGCGCGGCGCGGGGGAGGCGGCGCAGACTTTCCGGGCGGCTCGGGCCGTGGCCTCGGGCCGGCCCGGGAAGGAGGAGGGGCGCGGGGGAGGCGTAGCGGCTTGGGCTGGCTAGGCCGGTCCGGGAGGAAAGGAGGCGCGTGCGACGGCGGCTTGGGCCGGGGGGGGGAAAAATGTTAATTGGTTAAAATTATTTTGAGGGCTCTGAAAATTCCACTAAAAATCCTGTTAATGTATTTTGACATGGGGAACTCAAGAAAAATTCCACCTTGCCATTTTCACTTCTTTAGTGCATTATTTAATTGGGTTTTTGTCCAGATTTAATTAAACAATTTCTCAGATAAATTATTAAATTTGATTTTTTTTACGATTTGGGAGAACTTCAGGGTGTGACATGGTCCATCATGGCCGATCATCGCGTGCTTTTCATCGTCTTGCCATACTAGCTGCTTGGTACCCCACATCTTCAATATCTTCACTTTGTCATCCTTCATATATTTAGGTGTCATGATCTCTCTTGACCATCAACACCTTTTTTGTAAATTCTTGGGACCTATTTCGCTCATTTAACACAATGAAATTGTTAGTTCCAATGATTTGGTTGTCAACCTCCACTGTTGACCAACTGATCGTATGTATAAAATGACATGAATAAATGATGAGTATTAATCAACATCACAAGTGTCATATACTGAAATATAAAGATCCAAATTAAATGAAAGTGAATAACTTGGATCAAATCCATGCATAACTAACGTATAGGATTTGCTCCTCCTAATTGTATGCATACAAAATATTTTTGTGAAGCAAGATTATACATAAAAAGATGTGAAACACTAAGAGTTTATCCTATACAAGAATAGAAGACATTTATCAAATATAGGCATTAAAATAAACGCATACCTTCATCATCTCCATATTCTCAATCTAAAGAGACTAAACAAGAGCTAAGGCTCAAAAGAAACATTAGTCACACAACCTGTAACATACCTAAAAATTTGAATCTCAAATTTTGCATCCAAAATGTTGAAAATGATTTTCATGAATCAGAAATAGTATAATTTTTCAACTAAAGACCTAGGTGAGTCTAATAGAGCTAGTGCCTTTATGAAAAATTGTGAAGAATTTAAAATTTTTTTCTTATTAACATATAAATGGAAATAAAACCTAGAAGAGTGCTTGCATTTGCATAAATGTATTGAGTGTGACGTGAGTATTCTGTGTGTTTTTGGATTTATTTACATTGCATAATAGGTTTCATGAATATTAATTAAAATTGAGGCAACCAATTAAATTAAAAGGGGCTAATGTTAAGTATTGAAAATCATTATCTAAAACTCATACAACTTAAAATATTACAATATGACCTAAGCCCAAGTCCATAAAACATGCCATGATCATAGAATTCAATAAACACATTAACTCATATACATTATAATCTTCATATAAAGCTTCACCTAACCTAATCCAAATAAATACATATAAATGTATTATGAGATATGTATGGTGAAATAGAAATCCAACATATTAACATCAGCTTAGGTCAAGAATAATCTAAATATAATTTTTTTATAAACACTTAGTTGCATTTCTATGATAAGAGCACATATATAATGATAGTATTGGTGAATTTCTAAATATAATTGGTGCAACATTAAATCATGGGAAAATTCAAAAATATAATATCTAATATGTAAAACTCACTATAATTTGGGTTTAATTTTATCACATATTTAATTACTTCAAATAAATCACTTAATATAGCCAAAACTGGAAATTTACAGATTCTCTTGAGCCTACTTTGGCACTTTTTCAAATTTCGACCAAAATACTTTTGACTGTGGAACTTGATCCAAAACATAGTTCCTTTGTCATACTACATTTTTACTGTTGACCACCATATTAAAATAACTCAGAAAAATAATTAAACTTGGGGTCAAATTTGGAATTTCACCACAGTCACAGACTTGGCCACTTTTCAGCTTTTCACTCAACCTCTCTCACATCTCACTGCCAAGCGGGCCCAGGGCATGGTGGGACCCACTAGTCAGTCACGCACATGCGCCCACGTCATACCAATACACAGCACGCATGCGACACGCACCACGCGTCGGGAGACACTGAGCTGCCCTCTTTCTCTGCTTCCTCGCCGACGGCAGTATAAAGACATGCCAGCCGACCGCCACTCTTCTCTTCTCGCACTCTTCCCGTTCCATGGAGACACCGGTGGAGAACGCCTCAGAATAGCGCAGAAAGAAGGTGTCAACCTCGGCACCAGCAAGCTTCCTCGCTATCGCATCTCGTCACCGATGAGCTTCTCTTCCAATGAAGCTGCGTTCCAAGATCACCTCTCTATGCTGTCTCTAACCCCACCAAGTTCTTGGTCATCCATGCAGCAAGTCACCCAAAAAACAAGCATCGCCATTGTCCTCTGTCACCGTGCATTGAGCACCGCCACCTTGGCATCGTCGTCATCTGGCTTAGGACTTGATTAAAAAAGGGGTCTACCTCTAGTTAGATTGCTTGTGTATGGGTAGCCAAGCTTCCGCAAATCCATATCTAATTAATCGTTCGGCTACTTGTAAGTAATCAAGTTAATTGTCCTTATTTATATCTAAGTCATTAAATATGTACTTTGTTTTGATATCTTGGCATAGATGAAAATGCAAAGCTAGCAACTTCTTGGGGCTAGCCGAGCATGAGTATGAATATTGAGCAACTGACATGTTGTAGAGCTTAGCGATTTGAGTCAAATCTTTTGAGATGTGTAACACATTTGGTCGCCGCTTTCGTGTGGTTTGACAGGCATGTCTCAGGCTGAAGTTGACTGGCATGTTGAGTCCCAGCAATATCTCCTTTGCTCATTATTCGTCATTGTGGATTTTATACTGAATGGTGTTAAGTTGTGATCATATACACATTGAGTGTTGAGTGGCTATTTATGCGTGTATGAAACCCACTCATCCAAAATCATGTGGTGGTCACAAATGGCACCGGACGGTATAAATTCAGTGTGCTCTACACATGCATATGTTAATCACATTGAAATATTATATATGAACATTTAAATATGTGCATGGAGAGAAGGAATGATACATATAACTTGATCTCCATGCACTTCATCCTTGTTGTGATTTAGGTCCACCATCGATGAATGTTTCTATCTCAACTCATATCATGTCTGGGAACCACCTCTCAAAATTTCCACTTTCATACCCCACATGAGACACTAGACAAAGAAATGCTTATAAAAATGTTAGCCTCGTATAAATGGATTTATCATTAATCACCAAAACCAAATTAATGGCACTTGAACTTTCACTAAGCATGACTAAGCATATCATAATTCTAGCAAGGCCAACATAACTAACGCAAGCTAGTCAAATTATCAACCAAGTTTGATAAAGGATGGATATAAGGTAAACATGGCACAAGCAAGTAGATAGGGAAACCCTATTCCCATGTAATCAACAAAATATGCAATTTATTTGCATATGGTAAAACAATTTCTACAGTAGGTTCAATATGCTCAAAAAAGAATGTGTGACTTGCCTTGCTTCTTCAATTACTCTTACGAACTCTTTCCTCGTGATCGCGATCTTCCGAAATGGTGGAATCTACATGCTGCCACGTAAAACGAGGAAAAATCTTAATATAAACCAAGTAAACAGTACATGAAAAGTAAACAAACATGTAGAGCTTAATTTTAGATGAATTTTGCAAATTGAATGGCTCAAATAAATTTCTGGAAATTAATTCGATTTCTTGCGCAATTATTAAGATTTATGACATCAGCCAGGGGAGCGGCGCCAACCAGCGAGCCCCACCGTCGGTGACTCAAGGGGGCCGGGCACATGGTGGACCAAGTCCACGCATGTGCGGGCGCAAGCGCACCACGTGGCAGCCACGTTGGACGGACGCGCCAAAGAGGTGCCGCCACGCAGACAGTCTTGATTCACCTAGGGTGAATCGGATGGCCGCGGTCGAGAGAAGCCCAGCTCACTGGCCAGTCCGAACTGCGGCGGCGTGTAACAACCTGGCGCAATGAGTATTTGGCCTGTGTGGCCCATGAGATCTGGGTGCACATGTTGAGTACGACCTTACTAATTTAGCAAGGGTGAAACCAATTTATAAGGCCTATTCCCTCCAACCATATCACTCTCGGGTTAACCCTTTTACACGAAGCGAGGACGAAAGTATAAGCAGGGTGGTATGTGTAAGTGGGCCTGCCATCGGATGGGTCAGGCTACGCGGTTCTAGAGGGCGGGCTGTTACACGGTGGTCCGAGAGGATGCACGGAAGGGACGAATGGGAGAGGAGAGGGAGGTGATTCTTACCATGCCCATGCAATGGCGAGAGGGTGACGGGAAGGCAGCTGGCGACGAGGATTAGGCAGTGGCACTCCTTGGGTGTTATGTCCTGATAAATTCATCCCAAATTAAAAATCACTTTCTAAAAGGACTAATAGAAAATAATTAAGAGCTTAAAACAAATCTCAAACACTAAAAGACGGGCTAGAAAAATTTGAATATGGCTTGGAGTATTTTTCCTAAATTCTCCATGCCTTAAATTGATCCCTCAACTTTTACTTGAATTTTCATAAAATAATAAATAATTTTAAAGCAATAAAAACCAAATTCAGTGTTAATTAAAATGAAAAACCTAAACATAAATCTCTCCTTCACTTTGGGCCATTTTTGGCCCAACGTCCTCCCACACTCTCTTTCTCTTGGGCCTTCCCTATCCGACCGAAAGTCCTTTCTCGCTCCCCGCCTCGGCCTCATCCTGCTTGGGCCGACTCGGCCAGCCCAGTCAGCACCCGCGCCACTCGCCACTGCACAGCCCAATCGGGCAGGCGAGAGCGCCCACTCGCTGGCGCATGGGGCCCACCCATCAGATCCGTCCCCGACCTCCAACCGCGCATGTTCCTCTCCCTCCCGGCCGATCCTAGCGCCACCACCTCTTGATCTCACTCCCCAATCGGTTCCCTTCCCTAATGATTGTAAAAATTAGTTCCCCTCTTACTCCTCTTCAATTCCGCCCAAAAATCCCTTTGGTTGGAGCATTAAATCGTCGGTTTCAAGTGCATCAACTCCGGCGCCATGGATGGCCGGCCGGCGAGCTCCCTCGGCCGTTCCCTTCCCTCCTCCCGGCCTATAAATGGCACTACCCCATCTCCTCCTCCCCTTTTGCCCGCACCCGCACGCGACCTCTCCCCACCGTCTCCCCGTCCGGCCTCTCTCTCCACCTCGCTGTGCTGACTCCGGCCGCCCCTCCCCATCGAGCCGAGCAGCGCCAGACCACGCCATCGCCACCCACGGCCCTGCAGCTGCCTTCTCTTCCCCGGCCTCGTCACTGTTTCGCCCGAAGCTTGCCGGAAACTAGTCCCCATCAGTGAATAGTGAGCACACCACCGTCCTCCCCCCACAGCTCCTCCCACCTTGCCGAAGCGTCATCCCGTTGCGCCGTCGCTACCATGGGCCTGGCATCATCATCCTCGTCCTCGGCCTAGCCTCGTTGCTGCCCAAAGACTTCAGGAACGCTGTCACTGCTATCGTCCTGAAGGTTGCCCCCATTGTCGTCGTCTCCCTCCGGCTGTCATTGCCGCCTCGTCTTCTTCAAGCCGTCTCCTCGTCGTCCACCCGCACTACTACAAAAGGGATTTTTCCGTGCGGTTCTAGAGGGGTTTTCGCGTGCGGTAGAGCTAACCGCACGCGCGAAAACATCTGCAAAAATCCGATTTTCGCGTGCGGGTGCTTAAGCCGTCCGCATGCGAAAATAAAAAATCACAAAAAAAATAAAAATTCCCAAAATCAAAACCCTAACCCTAGCCGGCGAATCCGCACCTCCGATCATCGCCGGTGACGGATCCGCGTTGCCGCCGTCGTCCGCGCCCACCGCCGTCGTGCACCCCGCCCGCTGCCTCCCGCTCGAGCCTCTTGCTTGATCCGCGCGGGGGAGGGTGGGGGAGAGCCGCTGGCGGCCTTCCACTCGAGCCTGCCTCCAGATCCGGGCGGGGGAGAGCCACNCCACTCGAGCCCGCCGCTAGATCCGGGCGGGGGAGAGCCGCCGCCGGCATCCCGCTCGAGGCCGTCGTTGGATCCGCGCGGGGGTCGGAGGGCCGAGGGGAGCCGAAGGGGGAAGGGAGCTGAGGGAGGCCGCCGTCGTCGCCTATGCCCGCCGCCGCCGGTGCTCCTCCCCTCCG
This sequence comes from Oryza officinalis, assembly GCA_008326285.1. Classification (NCBI taxonomy): domain Eukaryota; kingdom Viridiplantae; phylum Streptophyta; class Magnoliopsida; order Poales; family Poaceae; genus Oryza; species Oryza officinalis. The sequence goes on from BDMV01000005.1 coordinate 15,751,321, forward strand.
TCGGATCTGGGAGGGGAGCTGGATGGGGAGGGGAGCCGAGCGAGGAAGGCCGCCGCTGTCACCTACGCCCGCCGCCGGATATGGGAGGGGAGCCGGAGGGGAAGGGGAGCTGAGGGAGACCGTCGCCGTCGCCCGCCACCGCCGACGCCCCTGTCCTCCGCCGGATCTGGGAGGGGAGGGAATGGGGAGGGGAGCGGAGGGAGAGGGAGGGAAGGGGAGGGGACCGATCGAGAGAGAGGAGTAGGGGAGAGAGAGGAGAGGCGCGTGCGGGTGGGGGGCCGGGGGAAAGGTGTGCCATTTTTTAATATGGAGGGAGATGGGGTGGACTTTTCGCAATCCATTTTTTCGTGCGGTCCACTTAAGCGACCGCACGGAAAAATCGATTTTTCCGTGCGGTCGCTTAAGTGGACCGCACGGGAAAATCCATTTTCCCGTGCGGTCCCTTAAGTGGGCCGCACGGGATAGTGTGGCATTTTCCCGTGCAGTCCACTTAAGGGACCGCACGAAAAAATCGATTTTCCCGTGCAGTCGCTTAAGTGGATCGCACGGGAAAATGCCGCATCGGCTTTTTCAGGCGCGGTCACTTATGGCCCGTCTGGAAACTATTGGGGGTCTCGTCCAGGAAAATCAAAATTGTACTAGTGCCGTTCATCTTCGGCGCCCTCCTCCGTTTGTCCCCGCCACTGTTCCCTCGCCGCGTTGTGCCCGTGGTGAAGATGTAGCTGTACGCCTGCTAGTCCGCTACTATTTTTCTTTTGTTGTCAGGCCTAATGTATTTTTGTAATAGTGTAAATACTATCGTGATAATTAATACGCTAACGATTTTTTTGTTTTGTGTACGCTGACTTTATCTTTATCTTAATGTACTCCAAACCGCACTGTGATTATCTGACGGATCTGCTTGTTTTTAGTAGAAACGACGAACAAGACGCATAGTGTGTGTAGTTTCCTCCAAAGATAAACCGTATTTCATCTGGCATCTGTATACGAATAAACGGACAGAACAATAAAGGATTCCAAGGGATGTCACCGCAAGTAACAACCGAGTAACATTCTGTTCTATATTAAAATTAATGCTCCATCTTCTACTCTATCAATATATACGAGACAAAGCTTGTCTTTTTTAAAAAATAATTAATGCTTCATCCCTCATCTGTACCAACATGGCTCTGCACGCCTATACATACTGTCACTAGGCCCCAAACAAGGAGATTAGACATTAGACAATTGGACGAACCAATATCATATATACAAGTCATCACTTGATCTGGTCTGTTCATCTGCAGCTCTGCACTGAAAAGCATAGCAGCGCAGAGCAGCTGCAGCATGAAGAAGAAGACGGCCGCATCCAACTACGTTTGCTTTGCGAGTTTCACCACATGTATGTCCTCCCCTACACAGCCGTCCGGCGGTGACGCCAAGAATCGCCTCAGCTTCTGCTTCCCGGAGAGCCTCGACGGCGGCAAGGACCGGCGTTGTCAGCAGCACAAGGAGGAGCATAACTCCGAGAGCATCATCGACCCGGCGGCTTCGGTCGTCACGAGGACAGACGGAAAGCACTGCACCATCATCGTTGGCACCATCTTTGGCCGCCGCAGCGGCCGCGTCACCTTCTGCATTCAGCGCGACGCCGCCATGCCGCCGCCCTTCCTCTTCGAGCTCTCCGTCCCGATGCTGTCCCTTGCCGCCGAGATGGGCACTGGCCTTCTCCGCATAGCCCTCGAGTGTCACCGCCCCAGCGGCAAGGTGGTCGTCGGTGCTGCTGACGGCGACACTGTCAACAACGCCGGTACGGGCGGCGGCGGCTCGAGGAGTGTCTGGAAGGCGTCCTGCAATGGGCGGGACGTGGGTTACGCCGTACGGCGGCGGCCCACCGACCAGGACCGCCGCGTGCTGGAGAGCATGAGGACGACGACGACCGGAGTCGGCGTGCTACCGTCGACGGGGTTCAGCGAGGACGGCGGCGGCGGAGATGTGTTGTACATGAGGGCAACGTATGAGAGAGTCGTGGGTTCAAAGGACGCCGTGTCGTACCACCTCATCACTCCCGGCACAGCCGGCGGCAGCCCCCCGCAGGAACTCAGCTTCTTCTTGCTTCGCACCAGGGGTGACTGAAACGTAGCGGCGTATTACTGTCGATTTCATCTGTTATTGCTGCATGGATTCACCTAGAGGATTTGCTCGCCTATTTCAGTTATCTTCACCTTTCAAAACGACCAGTAATCATGCACATGTAATACACATTTTCAGCTATATGTATCATTCCATACACAAATGTTAACATAAAAAAATTATAAAATTTACGTGATATAATACAAACCAAAATACATCAGTGCACAATTGCTCCATAGACCAATCAGCATAGCTATATAGGAGACAAGCTTACCTAACTATTTCTTCAGTTACAAAATGATAAACCAGAATAAACACATCAATGTCCTTTAGAAAAAAAGGCACGTGAGGGGTAGCAATGGCCATCATATATTATTTTAAGTCCAAAATATTAGCAATATGACAATGACCATATTTACACATAAGATACATCAGAAGTTGAGATTAAACCTACAAGATTACAAAATGCAAGTCTTAAAGTACTGTAGAAAAAATACCTTAAATATCCTAGGCATGTGCATTACATTGGTAGTCCACATTTTTATGTGAACGTCAGAAAAAAATCATTTATATGAGGCCAATGCTCCTTTGATCTCTTTCCTTCAGGTTACGTGAAAATCTTATTTAAAAATAAAAGAAAACAGTTTTTTAGTTTTTATTAACTGAGTCCTTAACTGTGTAGACAGAATGTTATGGATTGGAGCTGTCCATCTAGACAAAATCAAAAGAATGAGTACCCTTGCATCTGCCAAATCAAAAGAAAGAGTACCCATTCAGTAAGGAATTAATACGCATGACGAACTCATAAAAATATTTTGTTAAATATAATTTTTCATAACTCGGTAGGAAATACACATCAGCTCAGATCAGAAGCACTGCTTCAAATTTGTTTTAGTTACCGAGCAGGTGCATCTAACCTTTGGATGGTAAAATCTATGGCAATGATAGAATTGTCCTGTGAGACCGTATGAAGCCGCCATTGTGTCCTTCCCTGAGATCGTGTTCTCCAGCTCTCCAACAGTGGAGCAAGAGAGGATTGGACCCCAATATTGCTTTCATCATTAAGAGATTCACAAACAAAAGCTTATCTTAGTCAAATACGTGGTAAAATACATTTTTTACTTTCGAAAGTAAAAGAAAACAGAACTATACTGACAAATGAAAAGTTCATCGTGTTTTGACAAAATCACAATAAATGTTATCCAGAAAATTCATTCATTTTTACAGTGACAAAATCAATTTTACTTTGCAATTATAATTATCCAAATCAACTATATCAACTCAAACCAAAATACATGATTGGAATGCACAAATGCTGCAATTGAATAGTTTGAGGTAGCTGGTAATAATAATCCGGTGCCACTTTGGAATAGTATTCTTGAAATTAACATAGCAAAATTCAAATAGCTCAATCTGAAATTTCTAGAGCACATTGGAGATCACATGATAATTTCTAGCGATAAGAAATTTTTCATCAGAAACTGGTTGACAGAAAAAGAAACCAGAGCGAAGAAATAGAGTGCTTACATGGACCAGATGAAAGCAACATGAGAGTGCTGAAACGTATTTTCGAATACAGCCTAACCCAAGAAATGTGTTCCACCATCTAACATGAGTACAATCGGAAAAAAAGAAGTCATTTATATTCAATAGAGGATGCCCAATAAGACATTCACAAATATCCCACCATGTAATATGATTGTGACTGCATTTTCACCTGCATTGTGTCTGCGCAAACTGAATTGCCTTTGTCTCTCTAAAACTACTTCTTTTTGACTTGCATTGTGTTTGCGTATGCTGAATTGCGTTGGTTGGAGAATGAAGATGAACATAGATAGCTAGGTACAAATGTGTTAAAAAAAAGGGCTACATTTTAGGCAAGCAAAAGGTATACTATATGCTGACCTGGTGGAGATATTACCTGAAGTTCAGTACTATGCTCAAAATTGTTTCTCTCAGGATTCAGGAAGCTTGCCTTAGCAGCACAATTCTAGCGAGCTAGATGATTATGAAACATCATAAAAAAAATGCCAATTGCAACCGGCAAAGCTGAGATGCACCTACAAAGCTCAATGGATAGCCTGCAATATGAATTACAAACCAAGCAGGAGGAGGCAAACCAGGGGCCCTCTGCCACCCTCTTCACCGGCAGATCCTATGGCATTGCCCTCCACAAATGCTGATCACCTAGTTGTGACCACCATGCCGTCCTTCCATTGAGTAAGCATTTCATCGAGCACCTTCCATGCCTACAGCACACATTTATGGTCACAACTCACAAATAGCACCGGAAGGCAGGAGGACATGGGAAGATAAAAGAGGAGCAGCCTTCAATGCAGTGTGGATAAAGAAGGATTAAGTTTGCCTCGAGGAGGTTGTCGTCCATCCAGTCCAGTCAACGGTGAAGATGGGTGTGATTCTTTGTTTGGCCGACAACTCAGTCTTGCGAGGACCACCGGTGGAGTGGCTGCGTGGTGAAGTGGTGGCCGGGAGTTGCCGTTTGCAGCAGCAGTTCTTGGGAGGACCGGAGAACCACCAGTTGAAGAGTGGATGGCGGCGGCGAGGAGGACTGATGCCTAGTGTGGCGTTGGAGTGGGGAGGACTGGTTGAGGGGAGGTGGAGGTGATGTTCGTGCCAACGACGGCAAAGGCCCTCCTCGTTGTCGTCGCGGCGTCCATGGCTATGCCCTGGCACAGCCACACCCAACACCGGTCCCTCCCCGCCTCCACGCTGCCGGTCGCTGACATCGTCGCTGCACTGCCTGTAGTGCCGGTGCAATCTAGAGGTCCCGCCATGCTTCGATGGGCACCGCAGATGACGGCACCTCCTCCAGCACCCGACACCTGTCGCCGGGAGCCATCCTCTACTCCTCCATCCACGATGCTGCAGCTACGGTCAACCCTGTCTAGGCCCTCCTCCACTCAACGACAACCGCCGGCAACCACCGGCCATGCCACCTCACCGCGCCGCTCATATTTAGGCGCGGAGGACACTGGCGGGAATATCAGAGGCGCGGCTGAGTGACGACGGTCGCGGACCAGCAAGGTGTGGGAAGCGGATCACCTCGGCACCGACGGAGGGAGGCTGATTTGAGGCATCCCGAAGCGATTTGTGACAGCGGCGGAGGTGGCGGAGCCCCGATGGGTGCGACCTGCCAGCCACGACAGGGGCATGTGAGGTGGCATCGAGAGGTGTAGCGGCTAGTGTAGCGCGAGGAGGAGCTGCCGCTGCGGCGGTGTCATTGTGCGGAGGAGGAGCTGGCACTGCGGTAATGTCATTACGCGGCGGCACACTGGGATAGCACAACTGCGGGCGTGGCTCGGAGATTGCGCTGGAGGAGGGGGTCGCGTTGTGATTGGTGGGGAAGGCGAATCGTTGATTTCACCGTTGCATTACAAGAGAGGGAGAGCCCACATTCGTTTTCAGCCGTTGGATGAGCAAATCAGATGGCTGACAATAGAGATGGAGTTGTCTTATGTAGTCTCCCTGGGTGCATTTAGCAAAAAGTGCAACTCCTTTTTATGTTAGATGGTCAAAGGGATTGTCTTATGTTCTCGATGTACTGCTTTGCAAGACGATGTAACGAGGGATTTATGACCCCTAAACTCTGTTATTAATCCATAACAGCAGTATTTTAATTTTTTTCTTAAAAAAATTGACTGAAACGACTACGAGAGGTCTTTACCTGTATGCCATTAAAAAAGATGGTGTCTGCCTCTGTGCCACTAAAAAGTTTGAGCCTCCCTCTATGCCATCGTCAAACTATATCGCGCCCTAGAAACCATTCCGTCGCTATTCTGTTAGGGTTAAACCGTTTAACAGCTCTGACATGAGGGTCCAGGCAGGAAAAATGTCCATCTTGCCTATTCAGTCGCTGGCATATTGAGCCCCGTTGACCGATGTTTACCGTGTCACTCTCTCTCTTCTCACTCGATTCTCCTCTCTCCGCGGCGGCGAAACCCTAGCGGCAGCGAACCCTAACGGCGACGAAACCCTAGCGGCGGTGGTGGATCTGGGGGTTTGGAGGAGCATTGGAGCGTGGAGCTGACCGTGCGTCGAGAGGAACAGAGGAAGAGGGAGGAGCAGCCATGGCGTGGAACGGCGCCGGCGAGCGCCCGGATTGGCTTCTGGACGGGTGAGTTCTTTGTTTCCCTTTTGATTTCGCTGACTTAGGCCACCTTGATTGCCTCCCCATGATGCATTGATGTTCAGTGCCTAGCGCTACCGATTCGTGTTAGGGTTTAATGATTACGTGCTCCTTGTTTATTTGTAGGATGGACCCAGACAGTTGCTTCAACTTAGAAATCCGGATTGTTTCTCGCAACACTCGTGAGCGGTGGTTTTCGTTGAACCAAGTAGTGGAGGCAGACCGTACTCAATTTAGGGACCTGCTTTCTGATTTGGTCGAGAAGTATCCTCATAAATATGGTGACAAAATCAGTTTGTTCTATTTCTGCACTGAGACTAAATCTCACATCCCAGTTTGCAATGACCAAGATTTGCTTGAAATGTTTGCAAAACATAGGGCTATAAGAGCCTGTTTGTTGACTATTGCTTATCATAGCCCAAGTAGTGAGCCCCCTGTGATTCCTGATTGGTATTCTTCTACCCTAAGCACTGTGAACCCTGTACAACCCCCATTCACCCCTTCTATTGCATGTCCAAGCTTAGTTGAACCAACCAGTGCCACAATCAATCAAACTGCTGAACCAATTAGTGCCACAAAGAGTCATTCTGCTGAAACTGAACACCTTTGTAACCCAAATCCAATGAATGAGCATGTGGGTGTTGATGATGAAGGTCTGTACATTGAGATGGGTCTCAACTATCCCACTCCTCCTCCTAATCCTCAGAACCAAGGTGGGACTGAAGAAAGGGAAGGTGACAGTTCTCGTGATGATGAATGCAATGAGGATGACTCTGATTATGAATCATCTGATAAGGAAGTAGAAGACATAGATGATGAAATTAAAGACAGGCAGCCAGAAAATATGCCTGATGCTTTTTATGATAAGATGGACCCTCCTATGTCAGTAGGAACTGTTTATTCAGATATGGATGCTTTTAAGATTGCTTTAGCTAGCCATGCTGTCAAACATGAGTACAACTATGACATTGAGAAAGGTGATACAGGGAGATACAGGGTGAACTGTGCACAAAAGAGTGATGGTTGCAAGTGGAGATTTCATGCCTCAACTGGGAAGGATGGAAACACTATATAGGTGATGTGTTGCATTGTTTTCTTTGATTGCTACTCAATTTTCATTAATGTCTGGTTTGCAGGTGAAAAAAATCCCCTACCCTCACACATGTTAGAGCACTAGGAGGCAAGGAATATGTGTTGGGGTCACTCAATTTTGGGTGTGCAGTCAGGTGATTGATTGGTTGAAGGAAAATGGGAATATTGGGCCAACAGAACTGCAGAGGAGGTTGAAGGAACATCATAAAATTCAGAGTGTATAAAGGTAAATATCTTGCCATGGATAAGATTTATGGGCCCTGGGACAAAAGTTTCAATAATCTGTATAGGCTTAAGGCTCAGTTAGAAGAATCAAGTCCTGTATCATTTTTTGTTATTGATCATCACACTATAAACCAGAAAATCAGATTTTGTAGGCTATTCTTTGCACTGAAAGCATGTGTTGATGGATTTCTTAGAGGATGCAGACCATATCTTGCAGTAGATAGTACTTTTTTGACAGGAAGGTTTAGGGGACAGTTGTGCATAGCTTGTGCAGTAGATGGGCACAACTGGATGTACCTAGTAGTTGTTGGGGTCATTGACTCAGAGACAAATGAGAACTGGGTGTGGTTATGGAGAGATTGAAGGAAGCAATAGGTACCCCAGATGGGCTGACATTCAGCACAGACTGTGGGCAGGCAGTCATGAAGGGGGTTAGTGAAGTTTTTCCAACTGCTGAACATAGAGAGCGTATGTATCACCTAGTTCAAAATTTCAAAAAGAGGTATAGTGGAAAAGTATTTGATGATTATTTATGGGCTTCTTCATATGCATGGAGTCCATACATGTTTGAGAAGCACTATCAAGCCATGGCTGTAGCCAAACTAGAAGCAATGAAGTATTTGCAAGATACTCACAAGAAGTTGTGGACTAGGAGCTAGTACAGGACTGCATCAAAGGTAGATTATGTCACTATCAATCTGGCAGAGTCATTTAATAGCTGGATCAAGCAAGAGAAGGGAAAGCACTTGGATGACTTGCTGGACACTATAAGGCAGAAAATCTTGATCAAATGGAACCAAAGGAAGAAGGTAGCAAAAAAGTTCACTGGAAAAATTCTTCCTCACATCCTGCAGAAGCTTAAGGAAGATAGTTACAACTTGGATATTGAGATGATCACAGCCTCTCTAGATGGTGTGGCAGAACTGTGTGCAAAAGACACAAATGGCTCTGGGTTCAGGTTTGTGGTCAGCCTAAAAGATAGAACCTGCACTTGTAGGGTTTGGCAGGGCTCAGGCATCCCATGCAAGCATGCAATAGCCTACATTATATCCATTCCTGGTGAAAATCTGGAGGACCATGTGGATGACTACTTCTCTGTGAACAGGTTCAAAGCTGCATATGAGGGTTCCATCCCTTGCATACCAGACAAGAGCATGTGGCCCAAGGCTACTCATGACTTCTTCATGCACCCTCCCTTTCTTAAGTCCACAGCTAGAGGCAGGCACAAGAATAGGACAAAGTCACCACTTGAGGGAGTAAGCAGCAGCCAGAAAAAATCAGCAAAAAAACATGAGTGCCCCATCTGCCATCAGTTAGGCCATCACTGGTACACATGCAAGAATGGCAACCCAGAAGATATAGCTGCAATGGAGGCAAAAGGTATACCTCCCTCCTAACTTAGTTTGCATACAATGTTCAAAAACTTTGTTAACTAAATCATTTCTTGCTATGTAAGGGTCTACCAAAACAGAGGTTAAAGAAATCTGTACCATGTAACACAGAGACCAGTATAGTATTGGCTAATCCCTCCCAGATGGTCTTCCCAGCCAATAAAGCAGTGGCCAATGCAACCCACAAAAAAAGGAAGAAGTCTTCTTCATCTGGTGCCAACAAGAAGAAAAAGAGGGCATCTACTACTACAACCTCAGAACAATTTAGTGTTGCCAATAGTGTGTCCAACAGGTTTGTTTTTTTTGCCACATGTCTTCAAATAATCAAAAAAAATTCATCCATGGCACCTAATGCATCATGTGTTTTTAGCACAAGGTCTGCAACTGGATCCAATGATCCAGTTCCACTACAATCTGTGCCACCTTGCCCTGATGAAGTTGTGCCACCTTGCCCTGATGAAGCTGTCCCACCTTGCCCTCCTGAATCGGTGCCACCTTGCCCTGATGACACCATTCAGGACGACACCCAGCCATTGCAGGTTGTGTTGCCCCACACTTCACCCAGAAAGAAGCTGTGCACCAAAAGGAAACTTACCCCAAGAAAGCGGCAAGTTGCAGCCACTCCATCAAGCCCAGATAGCCCTGCTAGAAATACCAGGAGCAAGAAGCTCCAGCTGTAGTAAAAGGTGCTTGTTCTTTTGGTCTGTGGCAACTGTTCTTTTGTTTTTGTGATGGTGAAAAACAACTGCCATGTGGTTCTTTTGGTCTATAACAATGCAAACCAGTAAAGTAGAATGCTAAGTTGATAAGTGCTTCTGCCATGTGGTTATGACATTTTGTTACATTCTGGACAATTACACTATCATTGCAACTTCATTCATCATTCATTCATCCATCCATTCAAGCATACATCCATTTATCCATCACTACTCACACACACAACCACCTACTTCTTGAAAATAGCATACATAGCAAGAAAAATGCAAACATAGACCATCTTTTGAAGCCACTTAAGCTGTTGCATCACCCTATTGTCCACTTGTGCATTGCCTACAACTCCAGCAGACTCAGAAGCTTCCTACATGATAGCCAGTGGAGGTGCACTAGGGAAACTTGTTGTGCTGCCACTGCCTGTAGGGGAACAGCATGAATTGTAGCAGGGGCATGAGGTGTCTGCACTACAATGTCTAGCATTTCATCCTCCCACTGATAATACTGACAGCCTCCAATCTGAAAGCCAAACCATCATCATATTGTGAGCAAACAACAAAAAAAACCCAAAGCAATGAAGTAAGCAGAGGATAAAACACAAACTGCAAAATAAGGGCACTTGTGAAAGGCACGGTTGTTGTTCTTTTCTGTTGTCGAGATGAACCGGTTTGCAAGCACATGGCAGTTGGGGCAAAGCACCCGCTTCACCCTACCACCATAGCTGGAGGATGCTTGGAACATGGTTGCAGAAGATGATAGGTGAGAAGAGAAGAGGTGAATGAGATGGAGATGGAGTGGGAAGAAATATATATAGAAGGGCCAGGGGTAATTTGGCGCCAAACAGCCTCACCTTTGGCGCCAAAAATGGCGACTCAACCCTAAGGGCAACTAGGTCATTTTGCTGCACTGTTACCCACCGTTAGGAGCAAAAACGGACGGAATGGTTTCTAAGGCGCGATAAAGTTCGACGATGGCATAGAGGGAGACTCAAACTTTTTAGTGGCACAGAGGCAGGCACCATCTTTTTTAATGGCATACAGGTAAAGACCTCCGACTACGAAGTCCAAGTAGACCATTTGCACACCATGTATTAAAAATAAACGTCTTGAACGGTTATTGAGAACGCTGAAATCTATGGAGTATACGATGAGGACATCAATTTTTTGATACATACAAGGGAGGGCTAGGAAGTACTTGAAAGATGTCACGCTCAAAATTTTACCTAATTTTTAGACTATTTTATGTATTCAATTTTTGTTCAGAAATTAAGCTATGGTACACAAAACAACAAGTTAATATACACATTCAAACATAAATAAAAGATTAAATACTTATAAAAGAGACACTTAGTCCTCACACTGAAAAAACAGTTGTGGAAAAAGACGATTCTAGCGGGACTTCAGCTTCGCATCAGAGGCAAAACTCAACTGAGATATAAGCTTTGGTTTTCTAACTTCATCTTCAATATATAAGCACTAAACTTTTGAAAAGAGAATATAGCAAGACTGAGTACAACCACCGTACTCAACCATAGCAAGGATGCATTTGTGCAAGGGGAGACCAAGATGAGTTTGTGGCTATGCAGTAAGCATTTATAGCTGAAAATAGTGAAAAAGTTGATTAATTAAGTCAAGATTAATCTCTATTGAACAACGCTACCCCATGTTGAAAGGCCCAACTAAACCACCTGATTTACACCAGTTTATTAAGTCAAGTTAATTGATAGTGGGACTAATAACGACAAAGATGGTCGATCGTTCATAACCATAGACACGGCTATTCGAATAGTTTTACTTTAGCTAGAGATGTACAACTGTATCCACAATACATGATCCCACACAAGTTACCATGCCCCGAAGTACCACCATGGTATTGCAAAAGGGGAAATTGTGACAGGTCCCTTCACATAACTTCCCCTGACCAAGTGAACGACACTTGCAGGATTCGCCCTCATCCCTAAAACCAGGGTGGGCAGCCCCCTCTTATGCCACGGTGAATCTGGAAGCCGATCAACCCCTGAAAGCTGGGTCAACCCAACTCCATCACGCTCACTGTCGATCGGGTACGTGTTGATGCGAAATTCGTCGTTCACATGAAGACCTAAGAGATCTGCTTAGCTCCATTGCAAGTATCAATTGGGTTCAAGGTGTGTCAATTAGTTTGATTATGCAACTAACATGATAGATAGATTGACCGTATAAGATCAAGGAGCCGATCGGACAATAAGCCAATGAGATGTAGTGATGCCAGCCGATGTCGATAAGGTTTTGATCAATCGGTTATAGATCCAATGTAGATTCAAATAATCAGATAAACAATGGGATTTATGTTATCATCGGCTGGAACAAAGCGTTCTTCACGTCGCCGCTGTTGTCCAAGCTTCGCCAAGCCAAGCATGACCTCAAGTGAGTCCCCAGGAACCTCGTAGGCGCACGTGCATGCATGGATTTGCACTAAATCGAGCTAGAGCTCGGGATGCACTTGCATGCCGAGGAACACCGTCGCCCGCGTCGTCGCTGACACCTATTCTATCCACCATTTTGCACGAAATCACGACCAATAGCTTCGCAATGAGCCACTCTACCTTTTTTATTTTGGTCGCGTCGTCTATCTCGTCGTCGTTTGCCCCTGGCGTCGGCGACAAGCTCGCCAACCGCCGCTGCCTCTGCTCTCCCTCACTGAGCCCCTGACATATGGGCCATGGTCAATAGGGAACTAAGGATCTTGATTAGCAAATGTTCAAATCTTACAAGGTTTAACTTGTAAATGATCAGTAGTATGACATGTGGGACCAAGTATCTATTAGTAATGATATAAAACTTTACTTTAAATATGTTTTCAACACGTGATAAGGACTTCAGGTTGAATCTATAGAAACCCAAGGACCTTTCTGCAAAAGTCACAGAGATTGACCAGAGAACCCCATCCTTTTAAAATCTGGAAAATATTAAAGAAAAATACTCAAACCAATATCTATTCAACAGAAAAATGCACAAACATGCAAAACCCATATAAAATCCATATTGACTCCATTTGAGATGAATCAAATTTCTATGAACTCACAAAATTATAAACTTTAATATGGTAAGATAAAAAATGATGCTTACAGTAGAAGAAATGTCTCTAAAAATTAATATATGGAATAATTGACATAAAGCATATACTAACTTATAAAATTCATTCTAACTCCAAATGATGTAATTCCAGATGGGTTAGGTTGTTAATCTCATGGACTTAGTTTCTATGAATTAAAATGTGGCACATACAGTACTTAGAATTATCTCTAAAATTTGGTATACTTAATAAGGACTACAATGTATGACATAAAGTATAAAATTCATAATAAATTTGTGCTAACACTAAATATTGTGAAACCAATTATATTGGACTAATAGGAACCCAAACTTCATTGCAGTAACCCAAAACATAACAGAACTTGGACCGAAAATGTATCTAAAGCTTAGTAAACATAAATAACCTATTGCTAGTATTGAACTTTAAAAATTAATAACTCACAAATGCAATGTGATAAAGTGAAACTTCCTTCACCAGAAATCATATACACATAGTATCTATCCACAGTAGTAAAATCATGCATTTTAGAGCATTTTGAATTTTTACATGTTTTGGCATTTATTTGGATACCGTTATTTCTTTTACAGGACAAAATACTTATTGCTGAGGAGATTGGTCCCCCAGTAAGGATATCAATCAAGGAAAGTTTGCCCTCTCCCTTTGAACATATTGAATCCCATGTTTTCGGGCTAAATGTGCTGTTTTATAAATTTGCACGTGTAATTCTAACTATTGGTATTTTCAAAGATGTAAATGGTAGTTATATCCTAAAAATTGCATATATCCTTTTTAAAACTCCAACACCTTGTTGTTTGTAACCATAGGAAAAATTTAGAGTACCATAATTACACTCAAATGGGAACATCTATGCTTTTATAAAGTGCAAATGCTTAGCCTTGCTTAGTAACAAATAAATCATGGATATCGATCACTTGCTATGCTATTTGAATCATTTTAAACCTTATGGACAGAGGTGATTCTCTGCTTATTTGCGAACTAAAATGAAATGAATGTGGATTTCATGAAGGAAAGTGCGAAGGCTACGATAGCAGAAAACAAAACTTTTCTACCGCGCACACCAGGTCATCATGCGAAGATAGGATCATGGATCGTTACCACTAGACGCGCAGCGCAGCGGAAGTAGATTTGGAGAGCCAATCTGCGCCGCAACGAGTCATTGGACTGGAGGCACTAGTCATCACACCAAGTTCAGAAACAAATTTCTTGATCCAAACAGCCTCTTTAGCAGCTTCAGAAGCTGCTATGTACTCGACTTCCGTTGTAGAATCAGCAACCATCTCCTGCTTGGAACTCTTCCTGCTCACCGCACCGCCATTCAGGCAGAACACAAATCCAGACTGCGATCTAAAATCGTCTTTGTTAGTTTGGAAGCTAGCATCGGTGTAACCATTTACAATGAGCTCTTCCTCACCTCCATAGACAAGGAACACATCTTTAGTTCTTTTTAAGTACTTCAAGATGTTCTTTACAACAATCCAATGACCTTCACCTGGATCTGATTGGTATCTACTTGTAGCACTTAAAGCATACGAGACATCTAGGCGTGTACAAAGCATGGCATACATGATGGACCCAATAGCTGAGGCATATGGAATCGCATTCATCTTCTCCCGCTCATCAGGTGTACTAGGACACTGACTCTTGCTAAGATTTATACCATGTGACATAGGTAGGAAACCTTTCTTGGACTCCTGCATGTTGAACCTTTTCAATACCTTGTCAATGTACGTATCTTGGCTTAATCCAATTAGCCTTCTTGATCTATCTCTATAGATCTTGATGCCCAGAATATATGCCGCTTCTCCTAAGTCTTTCATTGAGAAACTGTTTTGTCACAGCCCTTTTTCGAGGTACTATGGTGTTATTAAGGCGCATGGTAACATGTTGTGGGGTTGTATCTTGTTGGTACATTGGTACACCTCTGGCCAGAGTAAAACTATTCGAATATCCGTGCCTGTGGTTATGGGTGAGCCTAACAATATTTTTCGTGATTAGTCCCTGTTGCTCATTAATAATAATGTGATATATATGGTGATAATTGATTTAAGTTCTGGTATGGAATGGCTAATTCCTGGTTTGGAGGTGGGATCTGTTGCAACTGGGCATGGTTGTTCAGTGTTGGTTGGGCCTATACAGTATTGGTGTGTTGTATAGTGTTGATTTAATATGGTTTAATTATTCAACTGTTTTATTACTCTTTAAAGTTTATTAAATGCTATTTATGCAAATGAGCCCTATTTTATGTCATCCTTTTGTATCCCTTGCACTTGCATACTTGCTGTGTGGCTTGCGGAATATTCCATATACTCACGTTGCAATAATCATAAACCTCAGTTGAAGACAAAGGATCCAGAAGGAGAAGACCTTTGGATTAGATCCTAGTTAAGCTGCCTATGGGAGTGGAGTTGAAGCTTCACTAGATTTTCTTTTCCACTGCAGTTTTCTTCGTGGTGAGGACTAAGTGCCTCCTCTGTAAGTATTTATCGCTTTAGTTTATTTGGTACTATATATTCAAATTGTCGATTTGTGTACCTCGGCTGATTCCTGGACAAGGGTTTACTGCACAAATTAGCTTGGAAATTACTTGTGAATTTCCGGGCTTGACATTAATCAACAGACCGCCGTGAGCAAGGCAAGTCATCACACCCCCCCTCTTTTGATCATGTTGATCCTAGTTTATAAAGTCTTTTGGTTGTAAATTACATGCTTTATTTTAAACTATGATTATGAATAATTGGTTGGTAAATAATCTCCTACCACATCATAAATGACCCATGCCAATTATTTGTTTACCCAATCCTTGTGAACTATAGATGGCTGATTTATATGCCGCATTGATGCTTAGCCATGCTTAGATGATTTTCGGGTGAATTAGCCACTTAACGACTACTAAAATTTGACAAGGCAGTCATCTGGGAGATGACTGATTAAATGAATGGTGAACCAGTTGGGATGTTTTAAATTAAAACAAACTCTCTAAATAGGACTTGGGTGTGTGGGATGTTAGTGACCGATGTGGGAGGTCTTTAGTTGCATGCCCAAGTCAGTAAAGGACCGGTTCCTTTTGCGACCTCTGGCTATTTACATGTGCGACCACTTGTCTGGAATGGGACAGATATGGCTGACTAATTTAGTGATCTACGAACATATACCTGGAACGAGGGGTGGACTAGACCTTACAGGCAGACCCTAGCAAGGCTAGTCTAGATAGGTTCACATCACTCAGATGATGGGTCTGCGGGACGCCAAGACCATCATATTTGTTAGAAGGGCTTGGTGATGTGCTAGAGTTAGACGTAAGACGTGAGGAGTTGGCGATGCGTCGTTACCTACCCAACAGTTGCTCAGCCTAGGGAGAGCGTCACCTACCCTAGCACAAGGGTGTCATTGCCAAGATATTGCTAGTAGGAATGTATTGTAAAGGCCTTGTCATTGCACTTGCGCTAAATGCCTTGACCGGCTAGGCATTAGAGTGTGATGGCGTGTAGGTACAACATACAACCTCTACAAAGTGAAAACTATTTGAATAGCTATGCCCACGGTCATGGGAAGAGCTATGACCATTTCGATTAGTTTTGGTTTTACAAAAACCTTGTATTTGGGGAAAGAAATGACTACTAAGAGTGAGTACATTGCTCTGATGATTTATAAAGCACACGTGGGTTTCCTGCCTGCCGCACATGGCATCGAGGGGCCAAAATGATCTTTGGTGGGTACGCTGAGGTACCCTGAAGCCGAAGGATCTCCACGTGGAGATGGGTGATGGATTATGGTTGGTTATCCTCTTGTGTATGGGGCTCTAACCTGTGAATCAAAGATGTGCAGAAAATTAGTTTGTGAAAAATGGAATTTAATTCTATTATTAAGCTATTGAAACTCTAGCTTTATGCAAATTAAACCTATAGCCTTCCCTGTTATACACGTTGTCGGCAGGTGAAACTCCTCTAGCAGGGAACTGTAGGGTCTCTCTTTTTCGTTCCGACCAGGGGCACGGGTGAAATCTCGAAAGCCAAAGAGAAGCAAACTTATAGGGGGTCGGGCCCCTTGGGGATGGAGAAGACACAGCTCGTTTATACAGGTTCAGGCCGCCATGGAGGTGTAATCCCCTACTCCTGTGTGTGGTTGATATGTGATTGGTATGTGAGAGGATAGAAGCGCTTGTTCTCTCCTTTTCCTTTTTTTGGGTCGTCTCTCTCTCTCCCTAAGCCAGGGCCTCCTTTTATATCTCAAGGGGTTACCACACAGGCCTTAGACTTGGGTTCCAGGGAAAGAGAAAATAAAAAGCGCTACCGATAAGAAGACTTGGGCGCCTTCCTTTTCAACGTGCCAGGACACGCACATCCCACCATAATACGACTTCAGCCGTCACTCAGAATGACCAAGCAGACACCCGGTCATTCTTCCCATTAAATGCCGAAGACTTCTGGCCTCCAGGGAAGGGGCGGTGCAGCATCGAAGCGACCAAAGGAGAAAGGGGCCGATCAAACCCTAAGGACGGGCAAAAGGCCCGCATTAAATGTGACGGGACGGGGCATGCGCCGGGCATGCCCTACACCGTTAGGCATGTGCGCACGGTGCGTGCCGTCACATCCGCCATGACATCTCTCATGTCAGCCCACGTAGCCCTCTGGCACGCTCACCTACCACATTGAATGCGGTAGGTGGGCGCTGGTGACAACCGCCCAGCGGACGCATGTGGGGCTAATCGTGGGAGGGGGCTCGGGGCAGCCCGACCCCTTGCACAGGAGAAGGGCTCGGGCAGCCCGACGTCCCGCGTGGGAGGCAACTGCCGCTCCACACATGGCCCGACCCCCTTTGGGGCACGCCATGTGTACTCGAGGCGGCTTCCTCCCTTTACTTGCGATACCCCTGGGCCCATATCACCGACAGCAGCCCCCAGCGTTAGCCTTGGGCGACGCTTCTTGCCGACGGCGAGGGTTGACGCCATTCCTCCTGGCCAAGGGTGTGCGGGCCCGGACTTGGCTTTGCGTGGTGGCACCTTGGCGACAGGTCCCGTGGGAAGCGGAACCGTCTCTCCGGTAACGATGGGCCATTACTTCGTGATTGCCGCATCTTTCGGGTGATGTGCGGAAACTGCAACGGCCACCGAGTAATGATGGGCGCGGCTGCCGCGCTTGCTTGAGGAGATCGTGGGGCCGCTCCGTCCTAGCTGAAACGTCCACACATGGAACACATACGTTGAATGTGGGCGTGTGGGGAAGTTGGTACGAGAAACGAGGGGGCCGAGGACGTGGCTACTAGAATTGAGGGGGCGGAGGAAGTGGGCACGAGAATCGAGGGGCTAGGACGCAAAGGGAAGTATAAAGGGCACCGCAGGGGGGCTATTCTCCCCTCCTTTCACCACTTCATCTCTCCCAGCTCTTGCGCCCAAGCTCTTCCTGTGCCTCAATTCATCTCCGCCACGCACTCGCTCGCTGCTTTGCCTGCGCCACACTCTCATTTTTCGCTCCTTCCGCTGGCAGCGCCATGACGCAGAGCTTGGTGCCGCTTCCCGGCAGCATCCTCCCTCCTTCCCGGATCACGAGCGATCGGTTCACGGTGTTGCCGAGGAAGTTCGTGCCGATGCCGTCTGGGCGGGCGATGGTGATCTTCGGCGAGGACCAGTTGTCGCCGCAGTACCCGGAGTGGTCGGTTTTCTTCCTCTCCTTCGCCATGGTGGGGTTGATCCCGTCATTCTCCTCCTTCTAAGACGTCTTGGAATTCTATGGGATCCAGATGGCGCACCTCACCCCCAATGCCATGATCACATTGGCCATCTTTGCGCACCTATGCAAGATGTTCCTCGAGGTGAGGCCAAGCCTCCGGCTCTTCCAATGGTTCTTTACACTGCAGCAGTCGTTCCCACTGACGGAGGCTAGGGGGTGCTACTTCCAGCCGTGGACCAGTGCACAGCGGCTCTACATTGAGCAGAAGTTGCGCAAGAAGTGGGATGACTGGAAGCACGACTGGTTCTACACTATGCTCCCCGACCACCCTTGGCTGCGGCTCCCGACCGCGCCGCCCATGTAAACTCCAAGCTCACGGGTGGCGTCGGAGTTGGGGGACGCGTATGACGCGATAATGGATCGCCTTGCCGGGTTACGGGCCTTAGGGCTGAACAGCGCCATGGTCTTCGGTGATTACACCCGCCGATGGATCGCGCCCCTCCAGGATTTGGTCCGGCCCTCGTGGACATACGTCGGTCCTGACGACACCATCCGGACCCACCCGGGAAGCGCCTGGGACTGGCCCTCGGCTGACTTGAAGGTGGTGGTCCAGAAGGTGCTCGGCCTTGGCGACGTCGAGCCATCGTTAATTCCCCCGGGCATCCTTCCGCTCTGCTGCGACCCAAAGCGGGACTCCATGGCCATCATGCAGGCGGTGGGCGCCGGCGTGGAGTGCAGCGGGGGTGGCGGCACCGGCAGCAGCCACGATCAGGGAGGGCAGCGCCCTCCCGCCCGAGGGGGCCACGGAATGTGTGCCATCGGCGGAGGCTCGGGCAGTGCTTGCCCTTCCGAGCCGAAGGGGAAATGGAAGTAGATGGAGTCCTCCCGCTCCCCGTCTCTGCCCCTAGGGGTGGTACAAAGCGTGCCACCTCCTGCCGCCCAGCGGGCGCCGCGCCAACGGCTCCGCTAGAGGCTAGGAAAAAGAAAAAAAGGCTGCGGAAGTTGGGGCAGTCTGAGCCGTGCCGGGGAGAGTTCATCAAGCCCCCAGAGTGGAGCTTCAAGCATCGCCCCCAGGGCTATGATCCCGGCTCGATATTCTGCATGTGCCTTCCTCGGCTTTGCTGCCTTCACTTACTTCCTCTTTCCCTCTTCTTCTCTTTCTCTTTTTTTTAGCGAGGCCCCTTCCCGTGGTGCTCCCGCGGATGAACCCCTTCGCCGGCCCAGATTGTCCGAGCGAGAGGAGGCCGAGTCCAACGGGCGGACGGTCAAGGTAAGGGCCGAGGCGGGGAGGCCGGGCTCGGGCGCGAAGACCCAGGTGCCGAGGGGGCAAGCGGGTCCCGACGCCATGCCCGAGCCAAAGACCGAGGCGGGGGTCCTGGGGGGAGCCCCCAGCATGGGGGTCGGCCGGCCTGCCCAACAGCCGGCGAGGTCTCTCCGACTGCGCCCAGGATAGAGGCCACACATGGGGCCCCTACCACCGATGATGCGGAGGGCTCTCTCGGCACCGGCGGGGGCGGCACCGAGGATGCAGGAGGCGACGCGCGTCCCTAGAGGTTGCTGTCGCCACAGGCCTGGAGGTCGTCGTTGCCACAGCCCCACGGATAAGATGTGGGGAGGGACACTTCCCCCAGCCCCCGGCCCTAGGCCCCGACCGCTGGCGGACCGAGTGAGACCGGGTCGCCGAAAGGGCGACGGTCCTCGTTTACTCCGTCCACCCCGACAAACTCGAAGCCCCTCCAACAGGCGCTAGCAGTGGTGAACACCACCATCCTTGAGGGGCTGAACGCCCAAATGCAGTCCCTGCTGGGGAGCGAGCCGAGCTGGACGTGGAGTGGGCGTGCCTCCAGGAGGGGCATTGCTCGCTGGAGGCCATGGTCGCCACTGGCCACTCTGCACACAGCCGTCGCCTGGCAGAGTAGGAGGCGCGGGCCACGTCCATGGACAAAGCGATGCGGGAGACCAAGGAAGAGAGGGTCGTGGCCCTTGTCGCCACGGACGCCCTGGATGAGGTGGTAGGCGACCTTCAGCTCGCCAGTGACGTGTATGTAGAGACGCTCCAAGAAAGGGAGAACGCCATGGCGGGTCGGGAGCAGCAGGTGTCAAGGGCTGAGAGGTCCCTATGCTAGTGGGAGGGGGTCATGGAGGCTCGCGCCAAGGAGCTGGACGAGCAGGCTTCGTCCCTACCTGTCACACCCTGAAGTTCTCCCAAATCGTAAAAATCGAATTTAGTAATTTATCTGAGAAATTGTTTAATTAATCTAGAGAAAAGTCCAATTAATTAATGCATTAAAGAAGTGGAAATGGCAAGGTGGAATTTTTCTTGAGTTCCCCATGTCAAAATACATTAACAGGATTTTTAGTCGAATTTTCAGAGCCATAAAAATAATTTTTACCAATTAAAAACCCTTAAGCGCAATAAATAAATCCCTGGGAAAATTCTTTTTACTTTTCTTTTTCTTTTTCCCTCTTTTGGGCCGTCGGCCCACTCCTCCTGGGCCGGCCCAAGCCACCCGCTCGGCCGCCGCTCTCCCTCCCCTGTCCCTCGGCCCAAGGCGGCCCAAGGCCGCCGCGCCTCCCGCGCCCCCTCCCCTTCCTGGGCCGGCCCGAGTCGAGTCCGTCTCCGACTCGGCCGGCCGCCGCTCCGCCCGCGCCGCCGTGTTTCGTGGGACTCCGCAACCGCCGCCACCCGTGCCCTAGCCTCCCCCCTATTTTTTCCCTCGCACCGCGACCCCTCTCCTGTTTCCCGAGCGCCACCGCCTCTCCCCAAAACCCTAAAGCCACGCCGCCGCAGGTAAGCACCGCCGCTGCCGCCCCTTTTCCCCTCTCCGCCGCCGCCATGCGCGCGCCCGCTCCGCCGCTTGGCTGCCGCCCCGCGTTGCCGTCGCGCCGCTCCGCCGCCGCCGTGCCGCCCGCACGCACCCGTCGCCGCCTCCCGCGCCGCGCCGCCAAAACCCTAGCGCCGGCCGCCGCCTTGCGCCCTGGTTGGCTCGGTCGAGCCCGAGCCCGGCCGCTCGGCCGCCCGCGTGCCTCAGCCGTCCGATCGGCCACACGGGCCGATCTGGGCCGTCCGCGACGCACCGCGTGGCCGCCGTGTCACCGCGCCGCCCCGCCGCGTGGTCGCCGCGTGGCTACCGCGTCGGCGCCACGTGTGCGCCACGTGGTGCGCAGCCGCCGCCGTGGCTGACGTCATCTGTGACGTTAGCCCTAGCCTACCGCCGCCAGCCCTGACGTTAGCATGACATCATCGTGATGTCAGCATGATGTCAGCCCTGGGGTTTTGTTGCGCAATAATTAATTAAGGATTTTTCTGTTATAGTAAAAACACACATAACTTCAAAAATTCATAACTAATTCATCCGGACTCCGTTTTAGTCCGTTCAAGTCTCAGAAAATTCATAAAAATGCAGAGAATCTATTAAAAATAGTTTTGTTCTTTGTTTCAGTAGACTTATAGCATGTATTGTTGTTTGCTTTGTTTGTCGCGTAGATTCCGGTAATTTCGACTCTCCGGTTTATTTCGAGATCGTCGCAGAAGTTGCTTCATCTCAAGAGCAAGGCAAGTCATACTTATTCATTTGATCATATTGTACCTAAATTGCGAAACAGTGTTATTTTTCTCTAAATACTGCATTGTTTTATAATGTCACTTATGGGATAGTTTACCTATTGTACTCAGCCCTATATTGCAATTACCTTATTCCTTTGGTAGCTTGGGAAATAATTTGAGTAGTTGCTACAGTAGAACTTGCTTAGCCTTGCTTAGTAACATTAGTTCACTAACGGGATAATTAAAGTTTCACTATTACTTGATGATGATTATCTCATGATGGTTCACGATGGTTAATCGTGGGCGATTTAATAATTACTTCAACTACAATCTTGATTAATGGTGGGTTGTGAGCACATGGTTTTGATGGTCGTGCTCATGACAATTAAGGACCGGTTTGCGGGAAACCCTGGAAGAAATACCGTGCGTACCACAAGCTAGCGTGGGCAACGGCTGGACTTGTAGTGTAGCTTTCCTCTAGCTGACGTACACTGGCTAGGGTGAGCGTGATGGAGTTTGGATGGGCCCTGCGACGGTCTATGCGACTGCCGGATTCACCAAGGCATGAGGGGGGGCTGCCCACTGCCTTTTGAGGGGTGGGGGCGAAACCCGAGCTGGTACGATTGGTTAAAGGGGGTTATGCGAAGGGTGCTGTCACAGTCCCTTTCCGGGGTACCGTGGTGGTACACTGGCACGCGGAAACGTGTCGTGGGGCTGTGTCTTGTGGGTACAGATGTACACCTCTGATCAGAGTAGAACTATTTGAATAGCCGTGCCCGCGGTTATGGGCGATCAACCAGATTCACCGTGATTAGTTGAACTTTCTAATAATTTGACTTAATGGAACTGGTGTAGTTCAGATAGTGGTTTGGGCCTATCGCAACGTGGATGTAGCGTTGGACAGTGATGGTTAATATTGATCCATTAATTCAATGTTTTTCTAGTGCTTTCAACTACTGTTTTTAAATGCTTACTTTATGCAAATAAACCCTTGCCTGCCTTTGGAATACCCTGCATCATACCTCCCTTTTTCCGGTATGACTTGTTGAGTACAGTGGGTAGTACTCAGTCTTGCTTAATTTTTCCCCATACCAGAAGAGGAGTATGCGTCTGATGGAGGTTTCTCAGAGGACTAGGCTTCGTCCGTCGTCCAGGATGCTTGTGGAATGGTGCCAGCCCACTGCAAGATTCCCGTTCTAGTTTAGTATGTCTTTTTGTTTTTCCACTGCATTTCTGTAAGATTTTTACTCTGTTTGTAAGACGTGGAACTGTATGTCAACTTTGTCGTTTGTGTACCCTGGTTGGTCCTGGACAGGGGTTTTAATACACAATCAGTTTCGGAAATTTTGTTCATGAATTTCCGGGCGTGACACTGCCGGAGTGGGAAGCAGGCCGTAGAGCAGTAGGCGCAAGGGATGGAGCAGCAGGCCCAGGAGCTGCAGGAGCAACTCCGGGCTGTGGACGCCCGGGAGGCGACGCTGGAGGAGCATGAGTCCGCAGCAGCGTGGGAGAGGGACTTGGCCTCCGTGGCGCGGGATGTGGCGGCGCCGGCGGACGGGAGCAAGGCTCTGTGGGAGCTCCTCGCCGCGGTGGGGCACACCATCTCGGAGCTTTGGGAGGCCGTGCTACAGTGGGACAAGCGTATCGACGCTCTTTAGCTCGAGCTCGATGTTGGCCCAAGATGCTGAAGAGTGCCCTCCTTCGGCTAACTCACACGGGGTGCAGGTTGGGTGTTCTGGTTAGCCAAAACTTCAAGCTGCCCACCAGCCTGAGCGGGATCGCCCACCGGCTTGAGGAGATGGCCGGCGAGCTGGAGCGGCTTCCTGAGGATATGGAGGAGGCGATGAAGCGGTCGTCGGCCGCGCTGGCGCGGGAAGCGGTGAAGTTGGTGCTTGCCAGCCACTGGGCTCGCGACCCGAGCTTCGTACCCTTGCTCGCGCTAGACGACTTCCCCCCCGGGACGAAGGAGGGGGCCCATACCACCGTTCGGGAGGCTGCGAATGCCATTGTGGGCAACTTTGTGGGGACGGCCCCCAAGTTTGCGTACGGAGCCCCATCCGACAACGAGGAAGGGGAAGGCGGCTCTGAGGGAGACGTGAATTGGGAGGACTCCGACGATGACGCCGCCGCTGATGCCCCGGGTGCCTCGGGAGGAGCGGGAAAGTCCAGCCCGAGGTGAGCTGGGGGCCGTCTACCTCAGAGACCTGCACTGCCTCAAACATATATGTATATAATGTTTTGCTTTTCTGTGTATTTTGTTTACCTTAAGAGTTGTGTGTCAGACTTCGTATCGAACTCCAACCGGTTTTACCAGTTGAATTTGTCTGCATTCGTTGTTCCTGCATTGAAGAACATTTGTATGCTTGTGAGTTTGATACCGCGTGAGAGCGCCGGTCTGCCTTCCTTTCTCTTTCTGCCTGGTTCATTTTGAACGGGTCTAGGCTCGGGTTGCGTTCTCTCACGACGGGTTTTCGCACTTAGAACCGTGGGGAAGATTTGCTGGCGAGGCTGGCCAGGCTGAGGGTACAGTGACAGGGGGTCGGGGATGACCTGATTTCGGTCCTTCCGAAGTCCCCTGCCCTTGCAGCGCCTCGGGGCATGGTTCGCGTCTGGGCCCCGCTTAGCATCTAGGCGAACCGAGTTGCTAGTAGCATCACCGGTGCGTAGTGTCCCAACCCAAAATAAACACGAGGGAGGAGAAAGGAAGTGAACGCAACGGGTTCATTTGAACGGGGTCCGGGCTCGGCTGCGGTCTCTCATGATGGGGGTCTGCACTTAGAACCGTGGGGAGATCCGCTAGCGAGGCTGGCCAGGGCGAGGGTGAAGTGACAAGGGGTCGAGGATGACCTTGTTTCGGTCCTTTCGAACTCTCCTACTCTTGCAGCGCCTCGGGGCACGGCTCACGTCTGGGCCTCGCTTGGCGTCTAGGCGGACTGAGTCGCTGATAGCAACGTGAGCACACGGAGCGTCCCGACCTAAAATAGAACCCGAGGGGCGAAAAGGAAGTGCTTGTCACACAAAAAATAAGGGTAGTGGTAGCCCCTGGCCAACTCGACACGAAACGGATGTCGTGCGGGGTTTGGCCCGAGCCCAGAATACAAGCACTTCTCGTATTTAGGGATAGAATTGGCGAAGATGTTCAATGTTCCATGGGTTAGGCAGCTCTGTGCCGTCCTCCGTGGCCAGTCGGATAGAGCCTGGTCGGGGGACTCCGATCACTTTGAAAGGTCCCTCCCACATGGGGGAGAGCTTCCTCATGCCCCCGCGTGTTTGAACGCAGCGCAAGACTAAATCATTTACTTGTAGTGATCGGGCCCAGACATGGCACTAATGGTAGCGCCGCAGGCTCTGCTGGTAGCAGGCGGCCCGAAGGGCCGCGCGATGCCTTCTCTCCTCGAGGTAGTCGAGGTCATCGCGCCGGATCCGATGTTGATCGGCCTCGGCGTACATCGTGGCCCGAGGGGATCCCAGGGCCAGCAATGAGGGGAGAACTGCCTCGGCACCGAACACCAGGAAGAAAGGTGTTTCTCCTGTTGCACGATTCGGGGTGGTCCAGTTTGCCAGAGCACCGCCGACAGCTCCTCGACCCATGAGTCCCCATGCTTCTTGAGGACGTTGTATTTCTTGGTCTTCAGGCCCTTAAGGATTTGCATGTTGGCACGCTCCACTTGACCATTGCTCTTGGGGTGAGCACGTGAGGCGAAGCAGAGCTTGATGCCTATGTCGTCGCAGCAGGCACCAAAAAGTTCACTGGTGAATTGGGTTCCGTTGTCCGTGATGATGCGGTTGGGAACTCCAAAGCGGGCAGTGATGCCCTTCATGAACTTGAGGGCCGAGTACCTATCAATTTACATGACAGGGTAAGCCTCGGGCCACTTGGTGAACTTGTCGATGGCGACGTAGAGATACTCGAACCCCCCAAGGGCCTTCTTGAAGGAGCTGAGAATGTCCACCCCCTAGACCACAAATGGCAATGAGAGTGGTATCATTTGCAGGGCCTAGGCCGGCTGATGGGTCTGCCTGGCGTGGAACTGGCATGCCCGGGACCGTCAGACCAAGTCGGCGGCGTCCTGGAGAGTTGTCGGCCAGTAGAAGCCTTGGTGGAAGGCCTTACCAACTATTGACGCCAAATCTGTACCGCCGATGAGGATCCGGCGTGCGGACACACGAAGGCCTGGGAGATCTGCTTAGCTCCAGTGCAGGTCCTAAAATTGATGAAGCGCAGGCGTGCCAGTCAGTTTGATCCTGCCACTGACAAGATATGCAAAACAACATAACAGAAAGTCTATCGGCCGATAGGCCGATAGGGCAAAAACGTATCGGCCGATAGGCCGATAGCCAAAACAACCGATCGGCCAATGAGCCGATGGCACAATTCCAGCCGATGTACTGAACAAATATCTATATAGAGACGATCGGCTGACGATAACATGATGATGTAGCATAATCCAGATAAATATAAGATAAACATTGATATGAAGATTAAAGCACACATCGGCCAGAAGTCCGATGGCATAAACTCTCAACAAGCAGATAAACAATAAATACTCTGTTGTCATCGGCCAGATCCAATCCACACGTAAAACTCTTGGGCCGATGCAACGTCCAGATAACTCACCGGCTGAAACCCCGGTGAAACCCTTATTGGCAGCCAACAAGCAGGCTAGAGATTACGGTTCTAATCACGACTTAGTAGATCAAATTGGACTGATGCAGCACTAAGTATGAAAAGAAACGCAAAACCTAGACAATCAAGCCCTTGACTGATTTTCAGGGTGGTGGATACCTTAGCCAATCTAATCTAGCAAAGCGATTTAGTCGATACCGGCATAAACCCTAAAGCGAATCTTGGCCGATAAGACTAAATCGAGAAGCCGAACCAGATTGACTAAGATATATGATAATAGGTGCTTACGTTGTTGAGATCAGAACGACGAAGCCCTAGCCCCGACAACGCAGGCAGCCATAACGAGACTTACCCCTCGTGAGAAGGGCATGAACTCGCCGAAGAAGACGAAAGTAAAAGGTTGGCGATGCGCCGAAGTTGTATTGATCGTGTGATAAAAAATTACATGAACTACGGGCTTACATATTTATACCCATAGGCTAACAAAAATCCTAACAGAATACAACTCAAACTTTCCTAAAGATAAAAGGAAAAAGATAAAGTCCTTGCCGGACACTAACACACTTTCCTAAAGATAAAACAGAAAACTAACAAACTCTTCCTAATTAAGAGATACAAGCCGCATCCTCCTCAAACTCGGTCTTCTCTGGATAAGATCTTCCCGAATCTAACAAGAATCCGACTGCTATTGGTGGTTGGTTTGAGATAACCCCCATCGGCCGATGTAGAACTCTAGGCCGATACTAGCTTTGAGCCGATATAGATCCTGGGCCGATGAGGACTTCGGGGCTTACCAAATTCTGGTGTTAACACATGCCCCCCAGTTTTGGAGTATGAGAAGTCATGCTTCAAAATTACCCTTGCCTTGATCGCCCCAAAACTGATTCTTCTCTTCTTCTTGACATCGGCTCTCGTAAGCCGACACCTTCTGTATTAGATGAGCCAGGCTGTCAAACTCATGGAAAAAGAATCTATCTTTGATAGGCGCTGACAACCCTTGGAACGCAAGATCTGCTAGTTGTTCATCACTTAGGCTCAAGCTATAACATCGGTTGCGGACATCACGAAATCTTTGAATATACTCCACAGCCGATTCCCCTTCTTGCTGTTTGACTAAAATCAAATCTGAAAACTTCAACTTATTGTCCCCAGCAAAGAAGTACTGATGAAATTGCTTCTCAAGATCGGCCCAACCTCTGATTGAATTTGGTGGCAATGACGCAAACCATGTGAAGGCCGATCCAGTCAAAGATAATGGAAAAAATCTAACCCTCAGAGCTTCTTCAGCCGATGCCTCCCCACACTGAGCTAAAAATCGGCTGATATGTTCCATTGTAGTCATATTACCTTGCCCTGAGAATTGGAAAAAGTCTGGAATCTTGTATCGGCCTGGAAGTGGAACCCTATCAAACCACTCAGGATACGGCAGCCGATACATAGAAATATGTCCCTTAGGTCTAATTCCAAACTGTTCCTCTATTACTTTTGCAATCATATCGGCCCAATCTTCTTTAGACTGATATCTTTGAGCTTCTTCTGGCCGATATTGTTGATGTGGCTCTCCAGGCTGATGCTGATCTATTTGCCCCCCAAGCCAATGTCGCTGTTGCCGATGATGCTGAAATTGTTCGTCGATTTGCCCCCCAATCTGATTTCTTAAGGCAATCACTCTGGGAACTATTTTCTCGATCAAACCATGTAATGTACTCACCAAAACTCCAGATCGATCAAACACAGTGCGACGAACAATTTCATCAACTGTCTTTTGAAGCGTCTCATCATCCATCGGCTCTTCTTCTTCCTCTACTGGCTTGAGAGATTGTTCTTCCTTGGCCTTGACTTCTTGATCAGACATATTGTTGTGATCGTGGGTTCCACGAGCCGTGTAAAAATCTTCAATCCAAAACACGGTCCCACCGGGCGTGCCAAAAATGTGTTGACGCCAAATCCGTACCGCCGATGAGGATCCGGCGTGCGGACACACGAAGGCCTGGGAGATCTGCTTAGCTCCAGTGCAGGTCCTAAAATTGATGAAGCGCGGGCGTGCCAGTCAGTTTGATCCTGCCACTGACAAGATATGCAAAACAACATAACAGAAAGTCTATCGGCCGATAGGCCGATAGGGCAAAAACGTATCGGCCGATAGGCCGATAGCCAAAACAACCGATCGGCCGATGAGCCGATGGCACAATTCCAGCCGATGTACTGAACAAATATCTATATAGAGACGATCGGCTGACGATAACATGATGATGTAGCAATATGATATAGCATAATCCAGATAAATATAAGATAAACATTGATATGAAGATTAAAGCACACATCGGCCAGAAGTCCGATGGCATAAACTCTCAACAAGCAGATAAACAATAAATACTCTGTTGTCATCGGCCAGATCCAATCTATACGTAAAACTCTTGGGCCGATGCAACGTCCAGATAACTCACCGGCTGAAACCCCGATGAAACCCTTATTGGCAGCCAACAAGCAGGCTAGAGATTACGGTTCTAATCACGACTTAGTAGGTCAAACCGAACTGATGCAGCACTAAGTATGAGAAGAAACGCAAGACCTAGACAATCAAGCCCTTGACTGATTTTCAGGGTGGTGGATACCTTAGCCAATCTAATCTAGCAAGGCAATTTAGTCAATACCGGCATAAACCCTAAAGCGAATCTCGGCCGATAAGACTAAATCGAGAAGCCGAACCAGATTGACTAAGATATATGATAATAGGTGCTTACGTTGTTGAGATCAGAACGACGAAGCCCTAGCCCCGACAACGCAGGCAGCCATAACGAGACTTACCCCTCGTGAGAAGGGCATGAACTCGCCGAAGAAGACGAAAGTAAAAGGTTGGCGATGCGCCGAAGTTGTATTGATCGTGTGATAAAAATTACATGAACTACGGGCTTACATATTTATACCCATAGGCTAACAAAAATCCTAACAGAATACGACTCAAACTTTCCTAAAGATAAGAAGGAAACTAACAAACTTATCCTAATTAAAAGATACAAGCCGCATCCTCCTCAAATTCGGTCTTCTCTGGATAAGATCTTCCCGAATCTAACAAGAATCCGACTGCTATTGGTGGTTGGTTCGAGATAACCCCCATCGGCCGATGTAGAACTCTAGGCCGATATTAGCTTTGAGCCGATATAGATCCTGGGCCGATGAGGACTTCGGGGCTTACCAAATTCTGGTGTTAACACATGCCCCCCAGTTTTGGAGTATGAGAAGTCATGCTTCAAAATTACCCTTGCCTTGATCGCCCCAAAACTGATTCTTCTCTTCTTCTTGACATCGGCTCTCGTAAGCCGATACCTTCTGTATTAGATGAGCCAGGCTGTCAAACTCATGGAAAAAGAATCTATCTTTTATAGGCGCTGACAACCCTTGGAACGCAAGATCTGCTAGTTGTTCATCAGTTAGGCTCAAGCTATAACATCGGTTGCGGACATCACGAAATCTTTGAATATACTCCACAGCCGATTCCCCTTCTTGCTGTTTGACTAAAATCAAATCTGAAAACTCTAACTCAATGTCCCCAGCAAAGAAGTACTGATGAAATTGCTTCTCAAGATCAGCCCAACCTCTGATCGAGTTTGGCGGCAATGACGAAAACCATTTGAAGGCCGATCCAGTCAAAGACAACGGAAATAATCTAACTTTCAGAGCCTCTTCAGCCGACGCCTCCCCACATTGAGCTAAGAACCGGCTGATATGTTCTCTTGTAGATATATCATCTTGCCCTGAAAACTTGGAGAAGTCTGGAACTTTGTATCGGCCTGGAAAAGGAACTCTGTCGAACCAATCAGGATATGGCGGCCGATACACAGAAATCTGATCCTTAGGTTTAATCCCAAACTGCTCCTCCGTTACCTTTGCAATCATATCGGCCCAATCTTCTTTAGACTGATATCTTTGAATTTCTCCTGGCCGATATTGTTGTTGTAACCCACCATACTGATATGCTTGCCCCCCGAGCCAATATTGTTGTTGCCGATGTTGAAATTGTTCGTCAATTTGCCCCCCAGTCTGACCTCTTAATGCAATAACTCTGGGAACTATCTTCTCGATCAAACCATGTAATGTACTCACCAAAACTCCAGATCGAGCAAACACAGTGCGACGAACAATTTCATCAACTGTCTTTTGAAGTGTCTCATCATCCATCAGCTCTTCTTCTTCCTCTACCGGCTTGAGAAATTGTTCTTCCTTTTTATCCATCGGCTGGAGGGATTGTTCTTCCTTGGCCTTGACTTCTTGATCAGACATATTGTTGCAATTGTGGGTTCCACGAACCGTGTAAAAATCTGTTGTCAAGAACACGGTCCCACCGGGCGTGCCAAAAATGTGTTGACGCCAAATCCGTACCGCCGATGAGGATCCGGCGTGCGGACACACGAAGGCCTGGGAGATCTGCTTAGCTCCAGTGCAGGTCCTAAAATTGATGAAGCGCGGGCGTGCCAGTCAGTTTGATCCTGCCACTGACAAGATATGCAAAACAACATAACAGAAAGTCTATCGGCCGATAGGCCGATAGGGCAAAAACGTATCGGCCGATAGGCCGATAGCCAAAACAACCGATCGGCCGATGAGCCGATGGCACAATTCCAGCCGATGTACTGAACAAATATCTATATAGAGACGATCGGCTGACGATAACATGATGATGTAGCAATATGATATAGCATAATCCAGATAAATATAAGATAAACATTGATATGAAGATTAAAGCACACATCGGCCAGAAGTCCGATGGCATAAACTCTCAACAAGCAGATAAACAATAAATACTCTGTTGTCATCGGCCAGATCCAATCTATACGTAAAACTCTTGGGCCGATGCAACGTCCAGATAACTCACCGGCTGAAACCCCGGTGAAACCCTTATTGGCAGCCAACAAGCAGGCTAGAGATTACGGTTCTAATCACGACTTAGTAGATCAAATTGGACTGATGCAGCACTAAGTATGAAAAGAAACGCAAGACCTAGACAATCAAGCCCTTGACTGATTTTCAGGGTGGTGGATACCTTAGCCAATCTAATCTAGCAAAGCGATTTAGTCGATACCGGCATAAACCCTAAAGCGAATCTTGGCCGATAAAGCTAAATCGAGAAGCCAAACCAGATTGCTTGAGATATATGATAGTAGGTGCTTACGTTGACGAGATTAGAACATCGAAGCCCTAGCCCCGACAGCGCAGGCAGCCATAACGAGACTTACCCCTCGCGAGAAGGGCATGAACTCGCCGAAGAAGACGAAAAGTAAAGGTTGGCGATGCGCCGAAGTTGATTGATCGTGAGATAAAAATTACATGAACTACGGGCTTACATATTTATACCCATAGGCTAACAAAAATCCTAACAGAATACAACTCAAACTTTCCTAAAGATAAAAGGAAAAAGATAAAGTCCTTGCCGGACACTAACACACTTTCCTAAAGATAAAACAGAAAACTAACAAACTCTTCCTAATTAAGAGATACAAGCCGCATCCTCCTCAAACTCGGTCTTCTCTGGATAAGATCTTCCCGAATCTAACAAGAATCCGACTGCTATTGGTGGTTGGTTTGAGATAACCCCCATCGGCCGATGTAGAACTCTAGACCGATACTAGCTTTGAGCCGATATAGATCCTAGGCCGATGAGGACTTCGGGGCTTACCAAATTCTGGTGTTAACACCAACCAACGTGCGCGAGGCGGCGTGGGCACCACATTTGCCTTCGTGGATATCATTGAGAAGCTTGATACCCTGTGCTTGAGGGATGCACTTCAGGAGTACCCCGCTGGCGCCGCGTCGGTAGAGAGTCCCTTCCACCAACACGTACCTTTTAGAGGTTCGAACGACTCACTTGCTCCCTTCGTGCTGCTTCAGCAGAGTCGCGCCTTGGAGGAATGCTTGGATTTCTGACATCCAAGCAACCTGCCGAGGGGTGTCGGGGCCGATCCCTTCGAGCCTCGGGGTGCGGACTCCGTCGGTCTCTCGAGGCTGCATGGTTGCCTCCTGGTCCCTTGCGTGGGGATCGAGGGGCACGGTCGGATGGGCAAGCATTTCTTCAAAGGCGCCTGGTGGGGTCGGGGCTCATGATGATGCGAGCCTGCAGAGCTCATCAGCGAGCGTGTTCTCCCGTCGGGGCACATGTCGAAGTTCTAACCCATTGAAGTGGCGCTGCATACGTCGCACTTCCCGGACGTAGGCCTCCATCTGTGGGTTGGAGCATTGGTACTCCTTGGAGACTTGGTTCACGACCAGCTGAGAGTCGCCCAACACTACGAGACGTCGGATCCCCATTCCGGCCGCCGCCCTGAGTAACGCACGGAGCCCCTCATATTCCGCCATATTGTTGGTTGCTCGGAAGTCCAAGTGAACCACATATTTAAGGACATTGCCGCTCGGCGAGGTCAAGGCGACCCCAGCGCCAGTGCCCTGCGGAGTGAGGGAGCTGTCGAAGTTCATTACCCAGTGCATGGTCCACCGGACATGGTCGGGGTTGTCCTCGGCCTCGGGGGTGGGTGATGGGACTTTGCTAAGAAGTCGGCGAGGGCTTGACTCTTTATAGCATGGCGTGGCTCAATGTGGAGGTCGAACTCCGAAAGCTCGATGGCCCACTTGACCACTCGTTCGGTGCCCTCTCGGTTGTGCAGGATTTGGCTGACAAGGTAGGACGTCACCACCGTAACCCGATGCGCCTGTAAATAGTGATGCAACTTACTTGATGCCACAAGAACTGTGTATAGCATCTTCTGAGCTTGAGGGTATCGGGTTTTAGCGTCTCGCAGGACCTCACTGACAAAGTAGACTGGCCGCTGCACCTTTTGGCAGGGCCTGATCCCTTCGCTAGGGACGCTGGGCCGTCAGGGCCCAGCACTTGCGTGCCTTCTTCGGCCCGCGAGGCATCCGCGTCTGTGGCCTCGGGGTCGGGAGCCATCGGGCCGCTCTTCCCTTCGGTGGTCATGTAGCCGTCCCGAGGGGGTAAAGGCATCCAACGCCTCCTGACAAGGGGACGAAGGGCCACCCATGTACTGAGGGGGCCCAGGGCCGCCTCCCAGCATGGGGGCATCTTCAGCCTGTTCCGGCCCGGGCCTCACTGTCACGGGATGGGGGAGCCGCAGTTGAGGGTTTTCCTCGTCGCGCTCCACCACCAACGCCGCAATGAGGACTTGTGGGGTTGCCGCCAAATAGAGCAGTAGCGGCTCCTTTGGCTCCGGGGCCACGAGGACCAGGGCAGAGCTAAGGTAAGCCATTAGCTGATCTAATGCTTGCTCCGCCTCCTCCGTATAGACAAATGGCCTGGAGTGCTTGAGGAGCTTGAATAGGGGCTAATGCGTCCGGGCTCACGGCCAGACAGTGCTCGATAACCTCCCTGGGGACCCCAGGCATATCCGATGGCTTCCACGCAAACACATCAGTGTTTGCTAGCAGGAAGGAGACGAGCTCATCTTCCTATTTGGCATCCAAGCTACCGCCAATCTTGGCAATCATGGATGGATCGTCGCCAAGCTAGATCTGCTTGATGGGTACCTCGTCACCCAAAGCCATCCGCTTCTTCAGGGCACGCGAGGCTGGGGCCTCGGGCCCTCCGCCACTGCCCTCAAGCCCGCCGGCCACCGCAAGGCTGTTCGCGCACTGCTCTGCGCAAGCTAGGGTGACCCGGACGTCGTTGTGGACGGCGATGGGGCCACTCAAGCCCGACATCTTTAGTTGGAGGTATACGTAGTAGGCCGCTATCATGAACTTTACCAACGCGGGCCTCTCGAGCACCGCGTTATAATATAGATTGAGATCCGCCACATCGAAGTCGATCCGCTCGATGGGGAAGTTGGAGAGCCCACCAAAGGTGACGGGGAGCGAGATGTGCCCCAGTGGCCACGTGTGGCCCGGGGTGACGCCAATGATTGGCAGCGACGGCTCAAGCCGCATCCCCGGGGCCTTGATCACGCCAAAGGCACGGGGGATGAGATTTTGAGGGCCGCGCCACCGTCGATCAATATGCGCCCCATTTTGACGTTGCACACGGTGGGGGAGACTACCAATGCCAAGTGTCCACCCCTGGCCAGGCTAGTGGGGTGATCGCTTTGGTCGAAGATGAGCTTTACCTCTGACCAGCATGACTGTCACGCTGACTCGTGGGTGGGGACGGCGGCCAGAAGCTCACACTTCATGGCCTTGAAACTTCGACGGGAGGCGTGGGCACACGCCCCTCCATCGACGGTGGCGATGGCATGCTCGGGCTCCTGGAAGCCGAGCTCCGCGTCATCGGGGTCCTCGACGGGGGCTTTCTCCTTGGCCTTGCTTCGTCGGTTACTGGACGAGGGCGCTAGGGCCTTGTCCTCACGGTGACCCTCCTTCCCCTCCTGCTCGTACTTCTTGACGTGCTCGGCCAAGTTCTTGACCGAGCAGCAATCGGCGAGACTGTGGCGGGACGTATTGTGCACGGGCACCATTTGTCCTTCAAGCGCTCCCCACTAGGGGCACTGGCATCCTTTTGCTTGCCGCCCGTGGCTTTCCCCTTGTACAGGGTGCGCGGGGCGCCTTCAGTGGCGAGGACGTAGCCCTCATCGTCGGATCGGGCCAACCTCCTCTTCCTCCTTCGATTGTCCCGCCGCTCGATGTGGGCGGCGGGCTCGAGCGCGGCCATGGCCGCTTTGGTGCTGGAGGAGTTCCAGGTCCAGGCCTCCTCCTTGCGAGCCACTCGGTCCGCGAGCTCGAAAAGCTCCACGGTGGTCTAGCACTCCTTGGAGGCTATCTTCTCGAGCATGCGGTTGTGCCGCACGCCCCCCTGAATGCGTAGATTACCGCGTGAGCAGGGATGCAGGGAATGGTGTTGTGCACCTGGCAGAAACGCTGGATGTACTGGTGGAGGGACTCGCCGTCCTGCCGCTGCATCGCGTGCAGGTTCGCCTCTTCTCCTGGGCGCAGATATGTGCCCTGGAAGTTCGTGACAAACTGTCGGCACAGATCCTCCCAGGAGTGGACTGAGGTGGGTGGCAGATTCATGAGCCAGGCCCGCGCATGGCCCTTAAGGGATTAAGGACCACGGGAAAGAAGTTTGCCATGACCCGATGGTCGCCGCCCCGCCACCTCTATGGTGGTGGTGTAGACCTGGAGGAACATGGAGGGGTTGCTGCCACCGTTGTACTTCTCGGTAAGGCTGGGCCGAAATTTCGGGGGCCATCGGACATTCTGAAGACTTGCCACGAAGGCCTGACAGCCAGCACCGTGCGATGGGGGAGTATGGGGCAAAGCCCCTTGCTTGGGGTGATGCGGTGCTCTAGAGGAGGCGGCGCCTTCCCCAGTATAGGCAGCACGACGTGCGTCACGCCGGTGCTTTATATCGAGCCTGGCATCGGCTCCTCCATATAGGTCCTCGTGGCACCCGCGGTCACCCTTGGGTGACGACGAGGGGAATGATGTCGCCATACACGCGGTGGTTGCCGCTCGGCGGGCCCTCCGCCTTGAAGACGATGAGGCTGCGGTCGGGGTATGGGATGTTCCAACCGTTGACGCTCTCCCGCCGGTGATTAGCTGCTGCTGCACGGTGGTGACCAAGTTGGCCACGTCCTCCAGCCAGAGCTGGATCGGGTTCTGTGGCTCTGGGGCGATGGGCGGGTGGCGCAACAACGTGCCTGCTGCCTCGAGCGTGACCTCAACGGTGCTACCCCCGCCATAGGTGAGGTGCCGGCGTACGCCACCATGGAGCCTTCCTTGGCAAGCCGCCCAAGAAGTTTCGGGGCCCTCGGCCTCGTTCCCGGTGCAGCCACCCTCAGGGGGTGCCATATCACGTTCTTCCGCCCGCTGAGGCGCTCGGCGACGCGGTGGAGATGGGGGATCGCGGGGCTGGTGCCAAAAACTCGGGCTGTGGACCCGTACGTCGTCGTCGGTCGCCTCGCCATCTCCCGCCTGACCAGGTGGGGTAACACGCGGGACGGGCTCCCCAGCCATCTTGCTCATCACCGAAAGCATGGTGCACAAGGAAAGCAACGGGTTTCGAGAAACACGGGTGTACCCGCTACCTGGCGTGCCAGCTGTCAGGAGGTGAAACTCCTCTAGCAGGGAACCGTAGGGTCCTCCTTTTTCGTTCAGAGCAGGGGCATGGGTGAAATCTCAAAAGCAGAAGAGAAGCAAACTTAGAGGGGGTCGGGCCCCTCGAGGATGGAGAAGACACAACTCGTTTATATAGGTTCAAGCCGCCATGGAGGCGTAATCCCATACTTGTGTGTGTGGTTGTTATGTGATTGGTATGTGGGAGAATACAAGAGCTTGTTCTCTCCTTTTCCTTTTTTTGTATCATCTCTCTCTCTCCCTCAGCCAGGGCCTCCTTTTATATCTCAAGGGGTTACCACATAGGCCTCAAACTTGGGTTCCAGGGAAAGAGAAAATAAAAGCGTTACCGATAAGAAGACATGGGCGCCTTCCTTTTCAACGTGCCAGGACGCGCACGTCCCACCATAGTATGCCTTCAGCCATCACTCAGAATGACTAGGCGGACACCCGGTCATTGTTCCCATTAAATGCCGAAGACTTCCGGCCTCTAGGGAAGGGGCGGCGCAGCATCGAAGCGACCGAAGGAGAAAGGGGCTGGTGAAACCATTAGGATGGGCAAAAGGCCCGCATTAAATGTGATGGGACGGGGCATGCGCCGGGCATGCCCTACACCGGTAGGCATGTGCGCACAATGCGTGCCGTCACATCCGCCATCACATCTCTCATGTCAGCCCACGTGGCCCTATGGCACGCTCACCTGCCGCATTGATTGCGGTAGGTGGGGGCCGGTGACAACCGCCCAGCGGACGCATGTGGGGCTGATCGTGGGAGCGGGCTCGGGGTAGCCCTACCCCCTCCGTGGGAGGAGGGCTCGGGTAGCCCAATCTCTCGTGCGGGAGGCAACTGCCGCTCCACACATGGCCCGACCCCCTTTGGGGCGCACCACGTGTACTCGGGGCGACTTCCTCCCTTTACTCGCGATACCCCCGGGCCCATATCACTAACACATGTACATATTATTGCATATTCGGTGATGGCTTGCTGAGTACATAAGTACTCATTCTTGCTCAAATTGTGGATATCTTAGTGATAGGCAGGGATGACCTTGCTAGTTTGCTTTGCATACCGAGCAGGATGAACGGAGTGCTGATCAAGAACTAGACCGTCAACTACTTGTGGGCATGTTGTTGGGCCTACTACTAATTTGGTTTTCCGCTGCTGTTTATCTAATAGGACATGGCATAATTAGCCTCATAAAAGGTATTAAACCCTTTTAGCCTAATTTCCTTCGCTATATGTTTTGTACTAACTATGTATGTGTGTGCCAAGTACTGGTCCAAGGATTAATACAGGAAAACACATGAGGTTTTCGGTTTTCGAAACCAGGGGCCGAGAGAGCTGGTATCAGAGCATAGGTTGATTGTGGGTCGAGACTCTAGTTAGACTAACCGTTAGCTTAAGGACCTGAAGTTTTCCAAACCTATGTTCAAATTAAAAAGGATTTACGAACCATTCAAAGTAATTTTGTTACTTATCCATGTTGAAAACTTATCCACTAGCTAACTTATCTTCTCATCTAAAGTCTACTGCACTCTTACCCACTCCTTGACGATTCATTCTCATCTTCTTCATTTGTATTGGAAATACACATTTCTGCAAACTTTCTCTTACATTTCAAAATTGGTGAAAGGAAGTTAAGGATGGAAGTAGTACGAGTTACTAAGGTTGCTCTAGGTTTATGCCTGTGTGGTTACCGAAATCCCTTTCCTTTTATGTGTAGACACATTGCACCGTAAAAACTTGGATCAAAACAAAATAAAACCACAGATCATCATAAGTTACATGGTTGACTGCTAGTATCGCGTAGCACCCAAACTACCTTTCCTTGTGTAAAACCCTAAGCCATTCCCATACCGACTCGGAAGACTTGCTCAAGACTCCTGACTAGTGCAAGTTAGTGGCTAAACACCACTCAGCCTACCAAAGAGACATGCAACAATGTGGATTTTTCAGGAAGAGCTAACAATAAAGGAAGGAAGATTATCCCATAGGCAACCCGAACCACCAGAAGAATCCTGTAACTGCGGTTAAGAATGGATTATGAGGCTCCTCTTATTTAAGGGGGGTAGGCAATAATATCAAAGATTAACTAGAATCTCTTTACCAGAATCTCGGATAAGAGAAGATATTAAGAACAACAAGGAAAGATTGAACAGACTGAGGGGAAGGATAACACATAAGCATTGAATGATTCAAATCACAATCAAGCATTGAAGGGAAAACCTGAGAATCAAACCATCAAATTCAGCTCTAAGCTTGAGTTTTGTTTATCCTTCCTGCTTTAATTTACTAAAGTTGGCTACTAACAAGATGAACCTCACCCAGGAATACAAGACAGTGAACCCAAGGAAGGCACCAAGGAATGGAGATAAACTCATAGTCCCGATGAAGACAACACAAAACCAAACCCCCGGAAAGCTCAAGGGGCATATCACTAGTAGAAACTTTAACAGAGGGAGCTGCATTATCAAGGATCATCCCATAGGAAGAGAAAACACCTGTTCCTGTTGTGAAAAGAAAGGACACTTAGCCAGCACGTGTCCTCAACAAGAAGCAAGCAATGCAGTTGCCTAGAGCCCAGAAGGTCAGCACAAGAAAGGATGCCCAAGCAAAGAGGTCTCACCTATGGTGGTTAGCCCACATGATGGAACAATGAGGCCACCCACCTTGCTTCAAGAAGACCAAGCCAATAAAGGGAAGGATCCTCACTTATTCGTGATCCACATGAATGCGAGGAGGATGGAGAGCCAATCCATGTTGATGAGAAACCACATGGGAAGAGGAGTCCTTCCCTATTTGTGGAGACAAGGGCCATCTCACCGGAAGTGTGTTTCCTTGCATGCCGGCTTCATTTCTCTTTCACTTTGGTGTATAATCTCTGCATCCATGTTAATTCTCAAAGTCTAGTACAACTACATTATTTATTATTGATATACATATAAGAAATGCATTTTTTTCCTTTATTCATTGTGCTAGTTGGCGATCAAAATTGGTACTTAACGACCGTCAACACCATCTGAGAAGTACTCTAACTCTTGTGTGGGAGAGACAGAGCAAGACTGAGTACTACCAACTTTACTCAGCAAGTCATAGCGAGAGAAGGTATGATGCAAGTGATTTCAAGGGAGGCTATGGGTTCTTTGCATAAAGCAGCTATTTAAAAGCAATAGTTGAAAGTACTAAAACTGTAGAATGTAATTAAGCAATTTTAACCATCATTGCCCAATGCTAAACCACGTTGTGATAGGCCCAACCAGCCACCTGAACTACACCAGTTCCATTAAGTCAAATTATTAATGATGAGACTAATCATGGTGAATCTGGTTGATCATCAATAACCACGGGCACGACTACTCGAATAGTTTTACTCTAATCAGAGGTGTACAGCTGTACCCACTGGACACAACCCCACAATACGTCTCCATGAGCCGACATACCACCATGACATACTGGAAAGAAACTGTGACAGGATCCTTCGCATAACCCTCCCTTAACCATCCACATCACGTTGAGGTTTCGCCCCTACCCTTAAAACCAAGGTAGGCAGCCCCCTCGTGCGCCATGGTGAATCCAGTAGCCGATCAACTTGTAAGCCTAAGCCGACCCAACTCCATCGTGGCCACCCTAGCCTCGGTGCCTACGAAAGGGTCAAGCTATACTACAAGCCTAGTCATTGCCCACGCTGGCTTGTGGTATGCACGATTGTTCTTTCTGGGTTTCCCGTGAATCGGTCCTTAAATGCCATGGGTATATCTATCGAAACCATGCACCCACAGCCTACCATTAAGTCATATTTTAGTTACATTAATACTATGGTGGCACAAGTCCATAATTCCACCATTAATCAAAGATGTAAGGTAATAGTGTGATTTCTTGAGTGAGCTAGATGATCTAAGCAGGGCTAAGAAATTCGTAGTCCAACATCTAGTCATATTGTATCCCATGTTATCAATGACACGTGATAAACAAACTATGGCTGAGTACAATAGGTACCATCCTATATGACATTATAAAATAATATGGCCAAGTACAATAGGTACCATCCCATATGACAGAATAGAATAATATAGAATTTAATAGAAAGCAAGACATTTGCAAAAATAGGTACAATATGATCAATGTGAATGTATGACTTGTCTAGCTTTGGTACAACGGAACCTCTGCAACAACTTCAAAATAAACGGGAGCATCGGACCAGAATCTACACGTCAAACAAAGCACACAATCAAAATAGACCATAAGTCTATTGAAATAGGAAACAAAACTGTTTTTAATGGATTCTAGGCATTTTTATGAATTTACTGGAATTTGAATGGACTTAAACGGAGCTCAGATGAATTAGTTATGAAATTTAGACGTTCAACTGTGTTTTTACTATAAACAGAAAAGCCTTGATGAATTATTGCGCATTAAAACCCGAGGGCTGACATCACCGAGGGGAGGCCGGTGCTGGCAACAGGGCCCCACCTGTCAGTGTCACAAGGAGAGCGGTACACCGGGCCGGGGACGGGTGCGCCACGTGGCATACACATGGTGCTGACGTGGCGGCCACGCGGGAGGACAGATGGGCAGCCACGATCTACCCCAAGGCAGATCAGACGGCTACGGAGTGGCGGCGGGTGGCCGACCATCCCGACCAGAAGGTTGCGGCAGCCACGGCCCGATAGTCGCCAGCGGCGACCATTCGGTGCGGCGGCGATGAAGAGAAGGGAAGACCATGGGTGGCTCACCGAGGGCTCGCGACGATTGGAGACGGCACGAGGACGACAGCGGCGGTGGTTCGGAAGGATGTCGATAGTGGCGTGCCGCGACGACAATGGACGGCAGAGAGGCGGATGG
The DNA here is from genome assembly GCA_008326285.1 of Oryza officinalis. NCBI lineage: Eukaryota > Viridiplantae > Streptophyta > Magnoliopsida > Poales > Poaceae > Oryza > Oryza officinalis. Next base: position 15,792,830 of record BDMV01000005.1, read on the forward strand.
CGGCCAGATCGACCTAGGGAAGGGAATTAGAGAGATTAGAGACAGAGACAAGGCGCAAAATGAGCGGCTTTGCCGGCCAAAGGGAAAGGGGAATGACGATCTCACCGGGGCACGAGGAGGACGGGTACCGGTATTGGAAAACGACGGACGAGAGGCCCTTGACCTTGTCGGCGGCAACGGCGGCTAGTGATGGTGAGCGGCAGCTGGAGGCAGTGGGGAGTGGCGGCGCAAAGGCTAGACTGCGTGGGGCGGCTTGGAAGCTCGCGGTGGGGGGGTGCGACGGCAGATGGGGAAAAGAGATAGGGATGCCCGGGGATCCCTCTTATATGCTCGGGGAGCTCGGATGTGGCCGTATTGAGGCAGAAAAGCTGACAACATGGGGGGCAGAGAGACAGAGGTGGTAGTGGGCAAGAATCCAAGGGTATTCATGGGCAGGAGGCGCAGAGAGGAGTGGGGGAGTGGGCCACAGTGGCCAGGCGGCGAAAAACGGGAGCGGGAGGCACGTGGAGAGCAGTGGCATGGTTGATATCAGCCCGCCTTCTCCGGCCGGAGGTAGGCGACGACCCCGATAGGTGGGCCTCACCTGTCAGCGTCCCTAGGGAGGACGCGGCGCGGGTGGCTCGGTTGGGCTGCAGCCTTCGACCGGCCCAGCAGCGAGAGGACGCGGGCGCGACGTCAGGAGCAGGTCGGCGGGGTGATGGGTCGGGAAACGGCCCAACAGCCAGGAAAGTAAAGAAATGGGATTTTGATTAATTTAATTCTGATAATTTGTTTTTAGTTATTAAAATTATTTCCTTTGCTCTGAAAATTCCACTAAAAATCCAGTTAATGTATATTAGCATGAGGAACTCAAGAAAAAATCCAACCATACCAATTTCACTTATTAGTTGAATTTATTATTAGAGTTTTGCTCTAGGTTGACACAAATAATTTCTAGGAACGGGAAACTTCAGGGTGTGACAAACCTACACCCCTTAAACGGAGTCTCGACCACGAGATTCGGATGTGCTGGCGAACAGGTGCGGATGGGTGGCCTTTAGCTCATCTTCTCTTTCCCATGTGGCCTCTTTCTTTGAATGGTTGCTCCATTGTATTCTGCAGAACTGTTGGCGCAGAATTTCGACCCGCCTTGCAACAAAACGGGTTCCGCGTTACCACGGCGGCCTAGGAGATCTGCTTAACTCCAGTGCAGGTCCAAATGACTTGCCTAGTCGTGCGCAGAGCGTGCCAGTTGATTTGATCTGCAATCAACAAGAAACAAGTAAACCATGTCAGAAAACAATGGTCGATCGGCCGATAGGCCGATGTCACATTGTTATAACCCAGCCGATAGGGCAAAGCTGTATCGGCTTACTCAATATAATAAGTAAATTGAACAAATCTAATCTCATCGGCCCATATTAACATGCGTATAACAAATTAATAGAATCGGCTGATGAGGGTTTCATGAAGATAACTACACTAGCTAGTACTCCAGTGTAAACTTATACAAGCCAATCGGCTAATATAAATACACCAACCACAAAGGCATCTTTAAGAACACCCTGCGACCAATATATTTATACTCATCGATCCACATGTATAAGTGACAAACACATGCAAAAACTTGAATAATCGCATGCATTAGATAAGACCGGCTGAAACCCCGGCGCTATCCTTAATTACAATCGAAAGCAGGCTTTGGGTTAGATCTCGAAATAGGACTAAGGTCGATAGCAACTCAAAGTGTGAATCGAGACTTAACGCAAAGAAAATCAAGCTATCGATTGCTTCTGGGGATGGTAAATGCCTTAGATAATCTAAACAAGCAAACTGATTCGACCGACGTCAACAATAAACCCTAAAGCGAGTTAACTGCTGACGAGACAGAATCAGAAACCACATCGAGATTAGCTAACACACGATAACGACGATCACATCATCAGGGCTTAACGTGCCTAAAGCGACACGCTAGCCCCGACGATGCAAATCATCGGGTACGAGTTCTTACCTTGCTCTAGGGAAGCAAGAACTCGTCAGGAGTCAACCTCTTGCGAGGGTTGGCGATGCGCCGAAAGTAGATTAATCTGATTTGTTGTATTGGATTGTGAGAGAGTTTCTATGTACAAAGTACCGGGATATTTATACCCGAGATTACAACAGGGTCCTTGTAGGACATGATCTTATCTCTAACAAACAACAAGTCTCTACGGCAGACTCTTGCCACAGATTAGATCTAAACCTACTTGATTTACAAGATACAATTGCCTAAAACCGAGCTCTATCTCTATTTGGCAACTTCCTTAAAGCTTATCTTGAGCCCAGACCAAGCCCATGCTGACTCTGTCAACTTACAACCCGTATCGGCCAACAATCACATCGAATCCGTATCGGCCGATACGTCCTTTCTGGCAGCACCTCCCCAGTCCGACACAGTTACCGAGTCCGATACGAAGCATGGTCCGACTCCAACTCAATCCTTCCTCTCTGCTTCGGTTTCCTCTTTTACTTCCAAGTCGATTACCAAAATCCGTCGTTAACAAGAACCTAGTTACTCGGTTTCTGGTCCTTCTCTCACTGGTTCCAAGGATGCGAGTTGGCTTCTCCACATAGGTTAGATCTTCTTGAATGTCGATGTGCTCGGAACTTGCCTATTCCTCAGGTACTCTTAAGCGCTTCTTTAGCTAGGAGACATGAAACACATCATGGATATCAGCCATGTTGGAGGGAAGCTCGAGTTAGTAAGAAACTTCCCCTTTGCGTTCCAAAATTCTGTATGGTCCCACGAAATGTGGTGCCAACTTTCCTTTGGTTTGGAAGCAATGTACTCCCCAAAGCAGAGTGACACGGAGGTACACATAATCATTTACCTCAAATGTAAGCTCTCTACGATGTTTGTCTGTGTAGCTCTTCTATCGAAACTGAGCGATTCTTAGTCTTTCCCAAATGGTTCTAACATTCTCCTCTGCTTTGGTTAAGACTTCTATCCCAAACAACTGACGTTCTCCGGTTGAATCCTAGAAGAGCGGTGTGAGCTACTTTTGGCCGTACAGTGCTTCAAAAGGTGTCATCTGCAAACTTGCCTGCTAACTGTTATTGTATGAGAACTCGGTGTATGGAAGACTCTTTTCCCAAGCCTCGCCAAAGCTGAGTGCACAAGCTTTCAACATCTCCTCCATTATCTGATTGACCCTCTCGGTCTAACTATTGGTCTGCGGATGTGTTAACGCCAGAATTTGGTAAGCCTCGAAGTCCCCATCAGCCCAGGGTCCATATCGGCTCGAAGCTAGTATCGGCCTAGAGTTCTACATCGGCCGATGGGTGTTATCTTAAACCAACTACCAACAGCAGTCGGATTCTTGTTAGATTCGGGAAGATCTTATCCAGAGAAGACCGAGTCTAAGGAGATGCGGCTTGTATCTTTTAATTAGGATAAGTTTATTTGTTTCCTTTTATCTTTAAGAAAGTTTGAGTCGTATTCTGTTAGGATCTTTGTTAGCTTATGGGTATAAATATGTAAGCCTAAGGCTCATGTAAAATTATCTCACGATCAATACAACTTCGGCGCATCGCCAACCTTTACTTTTCGTCTTCTTCGGCGAGTTCATGCCCTTCCTACGAGGGGTAAATCTCGTTATGGTTGCCTGCACTGTCGGGGCTAGGGCTTCGACGTTCTGATCTCGTCAACGTAAGCACCTACTATCATATATCTTAGTCAATCTGATTTGGCTTCTCGATTTAGTCCTATCGGCCGAAATTCGCTTTAGGGTTTACGCCGGTATCGACTAAATCGCCTCGCTAGATTAGATTGGCTAAGGTATCTACCACCCCGAAAATCAGTCGAGGGCTTGATTGTCTAGATCTTGCGTTTCTTTTCATACTTAGTGCCGCTAAGTCTTGATTAGAACCGTAATCTCTAGCCTGCCTGTCGATTGCCAATAAGGGTTTCACCGAGGTTTCAGCCGGTGAGTTACCTGGACGTTGCATCGGCCCAAGAGTTTTACATATAGATTGGATCTGGCCGATGACAACAGAGTATTTATTGTTTATTTGAGAGTTTATGCCATCGGACCTCTAGCCGATGTGTGCTTTAATCTTCATATCAATGTTTATTTTATATTTGGATTATGTTATATCACATTGCTATATCATCATGTTATCGTCAGCCGATCGCCTCTATATAGATGTTTGCTCAGTATACGGCTGATGGTTTGAAATCCTAACTGCATCGGCTGGTACCGACATCGGCTGGATCTGTGTCATCGGCTGATCGGTTGTTTTGGCTATCGGCTTACCAGCCGATACGTTTTTGCCCGATCGGCCTATCGGCCGATAGACCTTTTATTCTGCTATTTTGCATATCTTGTCAGTGGCAGGATCAAACTGACTGGCATGCCCGCGCTTCATCAATTTTAGGACCTGAACTGGAGCTAAGCAGATCTCCTAGGCCTTCGTGTGTCCGCACGCCGGATCCTCATCGGCGGTACGGATTCGGCGTCAACAGGATGATAGGCTGTACTGAAATTCAAGTGGGTCCCCAATTCCTCTTGCAGTTTCTGCCAAAACTTTGAGGTGAACTGGTTTCCTTGATCAGATATGATCTTCTTAGGTAAATACATGATTCTTGATCAGATATGATCTTCTTAGGTAAATACATGATTCTCGCCAAATAAAGCTCTGCTAACTTCTTCCCCGAACAGGTAGTATGCAGAGGAATGAAGTGAGCAACCTTTATGAGTCAGTCCATGATCAACCAGATGGAATTTCTTCGCATTTCCATTCCATAATTTTAAGAGGTTGAAGCAATCCTGTCAGCCTTTGATGTTCTGCTTTCACTAGTTGACAAACATCACAAAGAGCGACAAACTCGGCTATGTCCCTTCTCATGGTAACCCACCAAAATTTTTCCTTAAGACCATTGTACATCTTGGTACTGCTGAGATGGATAGAATACTGAGTCTGGTGAGCTTCTCTGAGTGTCAAATCTTTCAATTCTTTATTCTCAGGCACACATAATCTTTCTTCTATCCAAATTGTCCCATGTTTGTCCTCGATGAAATCTCGGGCCTTGCCAACCTTCTTGTTCGTTTTTAGCTCTTCAATTTCCAGATCATTTGCCTGGGCTGCTTGAACTTGTTCCACGAGTGTGGGCTGTGCCTCAAGAGTGGCCACGAATCTGTGCTCTACTATTCCCAAATTCAGGCGTTCCATATCTTGTTGGACTTCGCCACATAATTTTTCTACCCTGGTGACATTGCAGTAGCTCTTCTTGCTTAAGGCGTCTGCTACCACTTTGGCCTTGTCAGGATGGTAGTGTATTCCCATATCATAGTCTTTAATTAATTCCAACCATCTTTGTTGTTGGACATTCAGGTCAGGTTGAGTGAAGATGTACTTCAGACTCTTATGATCCATATATACCTCACAATGGTTACCGATGAGGTAATGTCGCCAGATCTTCAAAGCATGGACCACCGCTGCTAACTCAAAATCATGCCTCGGATAATTACCCTCATGAGGGCGCAACTGATGAGAGGCATAAGCAACCACTCTACCTTCTTGCAATAGCACACACCCTAATCCTTGGCAGGATGCAACACACTACACTTGGAAGTCCTTCGTCTGTTCAGGCAGAATTAGAACCAGTGCAGTTACCAACATCTTCCTAAGTTCTTCAAAACTCTTGTTGCACTCAGTGGACCATATAAATTTTTCCTCCTTCTTCAACAGCTGTGTGATTGGCTTAGCAATCTTGGAGAAGTTCTCGATGAACCGATAGTAATACCCTGCGAGTCCAAAAAACTTTGGATTTGAAAAACTGTCTTTGGTTTGGTCCACTTGATGACTGATTCCACATTTGATGGGTCAACTGCCACACCTTGGGCATTGATGACTTGACGGAGGAACTCCTCTAGCCAAAAGTCACACTTGCTGAACTTGGCATACAGCTGGTGTTCCTTCAACTTTTCAAGTACTATTAAAAAATGCTGCTAGTGTTCTTCTTCAGACTTTGAGTAGATCAGTATGTCGTCGATGAATACCACTACAAACTTGTGCAGATATTCCCAAAATACCTTGTTCATCAGGTCCATGAAAAAGGCTGGTGCATTGGTGAGTCCAAAGGACATAACTGTACACTCAAACAACCCAAACTGAGTGGTGAAGGCTACCTTTGGAATCTATTCTCGGATTTCTCAACTGATGATAAAACTGATGACAACCTGATCGCATATCTATCTTGGAGAATACCTTAGCTCCCTTCAACTAGTCAAACAAGTCCTCAATTCTTGGCAAGAGATACTTGTTCTTGATGGTGACCACATTAAGTTTGCGATAATCAATGCACATCCTCTTAGTCTTATCTTTTTTCTCCATGAAGATTACTGGAGCACCCCAAGGCGATGTGCTCGGTCGAATGTACCCTTTCCACATTTGTTCATCAACTTGCTTCTTGACTTTGGCTATCTCATTGGCTGCCATTCTATAGGGTCTCTTGTACATTGGGGCTGTCTCGGTTGCCAAATCAATCCGGAACTTGATCTCCCTTTTTGGTGGCATGGTTGTTAAATCTTCCAGCAAAACCCCAGGATTCTCTCTAACGATGGGAATATCCTCCAACTTCCTAGGACTTTTCTCCACTGCTACTGTTTGTTCCTCTCCAGTAGCTTGATTCAAACTCACTCTCTGCTGTTGTGGTGTTGGGGACTGGAAGGTTATTATTTTTCCCTTCTCGTTGGTCAAGGTGATGGTACGGCTGTCAAAGTTAATCACACCTTTATGCCTTGTCAACAAATCCATACCAAGAATGACGTCTAGGTCTTTTGACTCAAAGAAGAAGGATAAGGTTGGCTAGAAATGGTGATCTTTGGATTTCTATTGTCACTAAAGGAAAATAGTGAGTTGTAGTCATATTGTTCCCGAGGGTATGGACCCACATGGGTAGCTTAAGTTCCACTACTGACAACTCATGCATCCCAACAAATCTCTTGGTTATAAAGGAATGTATAGCACCAGAATCAAATAATACTGTAATAGGGATTGAGTTCACGGGAAATGTACCCAGTACCACTTCTGGTGCTGCCTGCGCCACCTCTGCAGATGCGTGGTTGACACGCGCTTGGACAAACTTGGCCCAGAGCGCTTCGGCTAAGGGCACTTCTCGGCGAAGTGACCGGGTCGTTGCAGTTGAAGCAGACTCCCGACTTTCCTCCAAACTCCTTCTTGGGCCGAGCTGGTTATGCTAGAGCCATTGGCGGGCGTGGAGCTGGGTTGTGTTTATGCTACCCACCGTTGTTGTTGTTGCCACTATTATTGTTGTTGAAGTAGATCGCGTGGTATGGACTGTGTTGGCGAACAATCATGGTGGAAGGTCCACCCTGTTGTCCAGTAGTGAAACACGGCTTCTGGTTGCTCCCCTGATGTGGCATGGAGAGGCAACAAGAGTACATCATGGCCTATCTTCACCATGGAATGGACAATTAGCTCATCATCCAGAACTTCTACAATGAGCTAACGCAGTTGGCCCGTGATCACATTGATGCTACTGCTGGAGGAGCCTTCTTCTCATTAACTGTCGCTCGCGCATCAGAATTAATTGAGAAGATGGTTTGCATGCAGGGACAGAGTGAACAGCGACTCCAATCCCGTCAGTGGGGCATGCACACCGTCAACGAGACAGACATGCTCGCCGCTAAGATGGACCTCCTCCTAAGCGCTTGGTTCATGAAGAAGATGTCTTCGCAGGTCTCGGGACAAGGCGAAGATGTATTGTACTACCTAGGCCTTGGACATCCCCATGACGGGTGAGACTTGTGGCAATACTGGACATTTTGGGAATGATTGCCCCGAGATCCTTGAAGACATCTTCTTCATGAACAACAACAACGGGTACGGTCTATAAGAAGGCCAAGGGTAGAATCAACCACGCCCGTACTATCTGTTAACGGCAGATTTTCGTAATCTACTCGAAGAGGAAAGAGAAAACCAATGCAGAGAGGAAGGGTTAAGATTGGAGTCGGACCAAGTCTTGTATCGGACTCGGCAAGCGTATCGGACTGGAAGCTGTGTTAGCAGAAAAGGTGTATCGGCCGATACAGATTCAACGTGGTTGTTGGCCGACAGAGATAGAGTGTTGATAGAGTTAGCATGGGCTTGGTTTGGGCTCAGGATAAGCTTCAAGGAGGTTGCCAAATAGAGATAAGGCTCGGTTTTAGGCAATTGTATCTTGTAAAACAAGTAGGTTTAGATCTAATCTATGGCAAGAGTCTGCCGCAAAGACTTGTTTGTTAAGTTGTAGATAAGATCATGTCCTATCTAGACAATGTTGTAATCTCGAGTATAAATATCCCGGTAGTTTGTACATAGAGACTCTCTCACAATACAATACACAATCCTGTTCAACTTATTTTTGGCGCATCGCCAACCCTCGCAAGAGGTTAATTTCGACGAGTTCTTGCTTCCCCAGAGTAGAGGTAAGAACTCACGCCCGACGATCTACGTCGTCGGGGCCAACGTGTCGCTCTAGGCACGTTAAGCCTCGATGACGTGATCATCATTTATCATGCTTTGGATGATTTTCGTAAGTGTATTAATTATGCTTCGCCAGCGATCTACTCGTTTTAGGGTTTATTGCCGACGGTAGTTTAATTATTATGCTTAGTTAAATCTTTCAATGCATCTACCATCCCCAAAAGCGATCGACGACTTGATTTTCTTTGTGTTAAATCTCAATTCACACTTCGAGTTGCCATCGACCTTAGTCCTGTTTTGAGGTCTAACCCAAAGCCTGTTTTTGATCGTAATTAAGGATAGCGCCGGGGTTTCAGCCGGTCTTATCTAATACATGTAATCACCATAATGTTTTTATATGTATTTGCCACTTGTATGGGTAGATTGATAAATGTAAATGTGTTTATCATAGGTTACTCTTTAGGGTTTGCCTGTGATCGATATATTTATATAAGCCGATTGGTTCATACAAGTTTGCATTAGAGTAATAGCTAGTGCACTGATCTCATTTATCCCTCATCGGCCAATGCTGCTAATTAACATTAACATGTTGATGAAGGCCGATGAGATTAGATCTATATTTTGATCTTATTTTATCACAGTTACAAGTAAGCCGATTTAGCTTTGCCCTATCGGCTAGGTCATGACAATGCGACATCGGCCTATCGGCCGATCGGTCATTGTTTCCTAACATGGTTTCCTTGTTTATCTTGTTGATTGCAGATCAAATCAACTGGCACGCCCAACACGCACCTAGGCAAGCCTTTGGACCTGCACTGGAGTTAAGTAGATCTCCCAGGCCGCCGTGGAAACGTGGAACCTATTTGGTTGCGAGGCGGGTCTAAATTCTACGCCAACACGCTTTTGGCACACCCGGTGGGACCTCAAGAACGCAAGCTTTGCGACAACAAGAAGATCACTGCAGGATGTCGAAGCAGAGTGAGATCTCCGAGGAGAACGTCGTCTCTGTGACCGTCGACCAGCTCAACGAAGAGCAAAAAGCTGAGATGGACAAGCTGGTCGAGCAATTTCAAAATATGTACTTGCAGACGTACTCTAGGACTCGGCAAGGCACCCTCATTCAAAAATCTAAGGTGGTAATGCCGAGCCCTGGAGACGGAGCCAGCACATCGACAGCAGCACACGACCACACTGTCAAGACTGAAGAAAACGCCGCGCCGACGTTGCAAGACCGCATCGAATCCGCAGTTTATTCTGCGTAGTCAACCAGTCGGGAATCCTGGTGAACACATTGACCAATATGGTCAAATCAATCCTAGATGGTTCTATTCACCAGTACAAGCCTCAAGGACCGATTTTCCTACCATAAAACAAGTTCCCTGCTTATCGGACCTTGAGGATCGATCTGAGTACGGCTCCACAGCCGGCGGCGCCGATCCCACCTCCATCGGCCCAACCAGCATCAACCATGTCGCTGGCCCTAACCAGGCAAGCGGGAGGAAGCCCCCAGCACATCACGAAGGAACAATTTGCACAGTGGACGAAGGGGAAACAACCGGTGGTCGAGCCGATGCAGCAAGTTCCAGTCAACCCGCCATCGGCCGGACAACCTCAATTCCCCATGCCTAGTAACCCTCCGCAACCAGCTGCTTACAACGCGCCGCAAGGCTACTAGCAGTACACCGCAGGGCAGTACGACGCACAGAACTTAAATCATCACTTCCAACCGTACTCCCCTAGGCAATATCGGCCGGAGGGCCTGCAGCAGTCTTACCACCAGGAGCTTCCACACCAGCCCGTAGGATACTGGGCCGACATGATAGCCGAGGTGATGCGAGATCAATTCGGCTTGAAGCCCAAGGAGAGTTCTACAGTGTATCGGCACCCGTACCCCGAGGAGTTTGACAGAGTGCCACTGCCGAGCCGTACAAGATCCCGGACTTCTCCAAATTTTCGGTGCAAGATAACGTCTCTACGTACGAGCACGTAAGCCGATTCCTAGCACAATGTGGTGAGGCATTGGCCATAGAGGCGTTGAGGGTGAGATTTCTCCCTCTGTCCTTGTTAGGGTTAGCATTTACATGGTTTTCCTCTTTACCCTGCAATTCCATCAGAGGATGGATAGATCTAGAGAAACAGTTTCACAGATACTTTTACAACGGCGTACAAGAGATGAAACTGTCTGATCTCACTGCCATCAGGCAACGGGTTGATGAATCAGTCCCAGAATACATCCAAAGATTCAGAGACATAAGGAATAGGTGTTACAGCCTCAGTCTGACCGATTCTCAACTGGCCGATTTGGCATTCCAAGGACTACTGGGGCCGATACGAGAAAGGTTCTCATCTCAAGAATTCGACAGCCTAGCTCAGCTAGCACAACGAGTATCGGCCAACGAACAAAGATTTTAGGAGGCGAAGAAGTTCGCAAAGAAGATCAATACAATATAGCAGTACACCTCCGATGAAGACGATGAAGAAGATGTTGATGTCGATCTAGCCGAGTGGGCCTGGATGAAGAAGCCAACAACATGCCAGTGGGCCAAGAAGGGCGACAAAGAAGATAAATACGACTTCGACATCAACAAGGCCGATAAGATATTTGATCTACTCCTGCAAGAAAAGCAGATTCAGTTGCCAGTAGGTCATATACTGCCATCGGCTGAGGAAATCAAGAAGAGAAGATATTGCAAGTGGCACAACACATATTCCCATCACACCAATGAATGCAAGATCTTCCGACAACAAATTCAATTGGCCATCGAGCAAGGCAGGATCAAGATTGATGAAGCCAAGCGGCCGATGAAGATAGAAGGACACCTATTCCCAGTCAACATGGTGCGGGCCGACAGGGCCGACGGCAATGGCCATCGGACCGGCAAGCGACCTCATCAGACCTCAGAAGGACAGATTAGAAAATACCAGCGAAGGTGGGAAGAACAAGCACAAGCCTACGTCGATCAAGACAACTCTTACGACCCTCACTGGGAGTGCAAGTTTTTCCGGTTCTGCTGGAACGAAGGGATGAGGTTGCCATCAATCCAAGAGTGCCCTGCATGTAATGATGTAGAAGACTCCCACCAGGGCAGCTCGAGCAAACAAGTGCATCGGCCGAACAAGCAGAGAAAGTCTGTACATGAAAGGCTGGGGCCGATGCACCATGATAGCCGGATTGAGGACGACGAGCAAATCTAGAACCCTGAATGGTGCCCAAGCGACGTGTTTAGCAAGACACAAAAATGGCAGGTTCAGAGATTAAGGAGGAAGAAGCAGATCCAGGAGCAGCAGGCGACAATAGCCCATCGGCCCGCCAAGACCAAGAAAGAGTGGAGGATAAAATCTGCAGTGGTCCAGGCCGATGAGGGCACCTCCAAATCAACTCAAGCTCCTGCGTCTGCAAAAGGTAAAGGCGTAGCATTGGCTTCTATTAATATGGTTTTCATATTGCCAGCAGAATACAGCGTACAGACGGCCGATGAAGCGGTAGCCGACGATGAGCAGTCCTCGGCTAAGCTATAGTTGTCACCAGATCAAGCTGTGTTCGACAAGCCGGCCGACACCAGCTACAGGCACCTCCGGCCGTTATACATCAAGGGATTCGTCAATGGGCGGCCGATGACGAAGATGCTGGTCGATGGCGGCGCGGCAGTAAACTTAATGCCGTATACAACCTTCAAGAATCTTGGAAAAGTACCTGAAGACCTCATCAAGACCAACATGGTGTTAAAAGACTTTGGTGGCAATGCATCCGAGGTGAAAGGGGTGCTAAACGTGGAGCTCACCGTGGGCAACAAGACGATACCTATCACCTTTTTTGTCTTTGATGGAAAGGGTTCCTACAGCCTGTTGTTGGGACGAGATTGGATCCACGCAAATTGTTGTATCCCATCGACAATGCATCAGTGCCTTATACAATGGCAAGGAGACCAAGTCGAGATCGTGCAGGCCGATCGGTCAGTCCACGTGGCCAATGCCGATCTCATAATTTGGGAGATGGAGGGAATTAATTGCCTGTCCGGACGAGTTTGGGAGGCCGATTTCCTCAAAGTAACTGATTGCGACATCGAGACGATAGAAGACCAAGACAAGCAGTTGCTTTAATGAAGATGTGCCATCCACTGCCCAAGATGAGCAAGCTAGTCCCTACACGGATGATGCGGTGGATGAGTTAGATGGAAAATTGGGACAAGGCTTTACGTCGGCTGATCAACTCGAAGAGGTTGATATAGGATCAGGTGATAGACCTAGGCCGACGTATGTAAGTGCTAACCTGTCAAGGGAATATAAGAATAATTTGATAAATCTTTTGAAAGAATTCATAGACTGTTTTGCATGGGAATATCATGAGATGCCCGGGTTAAGCCGATCGATTGTAGAACATCGGTTACCTATTAAACCAGGCTATCGGCCATTTAAACAAGCTCCTAGGAGGTTTAAGGCTGATATGCACGAAGCTATCAAAGCAGAGATCACAAGGCTTTACGATGCCAATTTTATCAGACCCTGTCGTTACGCGGAGTGGGTTTCTAATATAGTTCCAGTGTTGAAGAAAAACGGCAAGCTTAGGGTGTGTATCGACTTCAGAGACCTAAACAAAGCGACACCAAAAGATGAGTACCCTATGCCATTGGCCGATTTACTGGTTGATGCCGCATCTGGACACAAGATCATCAGCTTTATGGATGGGAACACAGGCTACAACCAGATTTTTATGGCCGAAGAAGACATCCACAAGACAGCCTTCAGATGTCCGGGGGCAATCGGCCTATACGAGTGGGTTGTTATGATTTTCGGTTTGAAAAAAGCTGGAGCTACCTATTAGAGAGCTATGAATTATATTTTTCATGATCTTATTAGCTCGCTGATTGAGGTTTACATCGATGATGTCGTCGTGAAGTCTAAAGAGTACGATATGCACTTGGCCGATTTACGCAAGGTACTAGAAAGAACGAGGAAATATGGTTTAAAGATGAACCCTAACAAATGTGCCTTTGGCGTATCGGCCAGTCAGTTTTTAGGTTTCTTGGTCCATGAAAGAGGAATCGAGATTACACAAAAGAACATTGATGCTATAAAAAATATCAAGCCTCCAACCAACAAGATCAAGTTACAATCTCTGCTCGGCAAGATCAACTTTGTCCGGCATTTTATTTCAAACCTGTTAGGCAGGATAGAGCCGTTCACTCCATTGTTAAAGATAAAGGGCGATCAAGAGTTTGCATGGGGTGATAAGCAATAAAAAGCGTTGGACGATATCAAGGAATATTTAAGTTCCCCTCCAGTTCTAATCCCTCCGCAGAAAGGGGTTCCATTCAGGCTGTACTTATTGGCCGATGAGAAGTCCATCGGCTCAGTTTTAGTTTAAGACATTGATGGCAAAGAAAGAGCTATTTTCTACCTCAGTAGGAGGTTGTTGGATGCTGAAACAAGGTACACGCCAGTGGAGAAATTATGTGTATGCTTATATTTTTCATGTACTAAATTAAGGCATTACTTACTTTCCAATGAGTGCATTGTGGTAAGCAATGCCGATGTGATGAAATACATGCTATCGGCCCCCGTTTTAAAAGGGAGAATTGGGAAGTGGATTTTTGCCTTAACAGAGTTTGACCTCAGATATGAATTGGCCAAAGCAATCAAAAGACAACCCCTGGCCGATTTCATTGTTCAACACAGAGATGATTCAATTGCATATGCGGACATTGTGCCATGGACACTGTATTTTGATGGATCCGTTTGCAGACATGGATGCGGTATCGGCCTGGTTATCATATCCCCTCGAGGGGCAAGCTTCGAGTTTGCATTTACTATCAAGCCTTATTACACCAATAACCAAGCAGAATATGAAGCTATTCTCAAGGGCTTGCAATTATTACAAGAGGTTGAGGCCGATTCCGTGGAGATTATTGGCGATTCACAGTTAGTCATCAATCAACTTTCTGGGGAGTATGAATGCAGGAACGACGTTTTCAGGGTGTATAATGAAGAATGCAAGGAGTTGCTGCAGGCTTTCAAGATGGTGACAATGAGGCATATACCCAAGAAGCAAAATTTTGAAGCCAATGATCTAGCTCAAGGGGCATCAGGATATAGGCCGATGGCAAAAGGTGTTGAAGATCAGATTGCTGCCGTGGATGTCGGTGACTGGAGGTTTGCTATCATTGATTATTTGAGAAACCCTTCCTAGTCGGCGTCACAAAAGTTGAAATACAAGGTCTTACATTATGTCTTGTTAGACAATGACCTATACTATCGGACGATTGATGGTGTCTTGCTTAAATGCCTAGGTCTAGAAGAGGCCAAAGTTGTTATGAGCGAGGTACATGAAGGGATTTGTGGAACCCATCAATCGGCCCATAAAATGAGATGGCTCTTGAAGCGCACTGGATATTTTTGGCCAACAATGCTTGAGGATTGTTTCAAATACTACAAAGGATGCCAAGACTGCCAAAAGTTTGGAGCAATTCAAAGAGCACTGGCATCGGCTATGCATCCAAACATAAAGCCGTGGCCGTTTCACGGATGGGGTATAGACATGATCGGACAAATCAATCCCCCATCAAGTCAAGGACACAAGTATATCCTCGTGGCTACAGACTACTTCACCAAGTTGGTTGAGGCCATCCCTCTTAAGAAGGTTGATTCCAAGGATGCAATTCAGTTTGTCAAAGAGCATATTATATATCGGTTTGGATTACCACAAACATTGACTACAGATCAGGGATCAATTTTCGTGTCCGATGAGTTTGTTCAGTTTGCCGACAGCATGGGTATCAAGCTGTTAAATTCTTCTCCATATTATGCACAAGCTAATGGGCAGGCAGAAGCTTCTAATAAGACTTTAATCAAGTTGATCAAGAGAAAAATCGATGAACAGCCGAGACGGTGGCATACCACGCTGGCCGATTCCCTTTGGGCGTATCGGATGGCTTGTCATGGTGCAATTCAAGTGCCGCCGTATCAGTTGGTTTATGGACATGAAGTTGTGCTGCCATGGGAGACCAACATCGGCTCAAGAAGGATTGCTTTGCAAGACGATTTGACAGCCGATGAGTACCATAATCTTATGGTTGATGAGTTAGATGATTTGGCACACGTCCGATTGCGGGCCTTGGAGAAAATCAAGCGAGATAAAGATAGAGTTACTCATCATTATAACAAAAAGGTTGTTGCCAAGTCATTTGAAGAAGGGGATCTTGTTTGGAAATTGATACTGTTGATTGGTTCCAGAGATAATAAATTCGGCAAGTGGTCACCTAATTGGGAAGGTCCTTTTCCAATTCATCGATGTGTTCCTCGCAATGCTTATCTGCTCAAAGGATTAGATGCAGAAATTTATGGCAGAGCTCTTAATGGCAAATACTTAAAAAAATACTATCCCAGCGTCTGGATCGATTCATGATCGACTTGCCAGCCGATTTGTGATAATAGCCGATGTGGTGCACATCGTCTTTAGATGGCCGATATGCATTATCGCCCTTAGTTCAAATTTTACAACATGAGCCCTCATCTTTCAAAATATGGGGGGCATATATATATACAAGCAAGATATCTTTCAAGATTCCTCAAGTTTACTAGATCGAAATTTTATGGACTTCAAAGTTTTTTTTTCAGACTTAGACTTTTTCAGTATTGTTCAGATGAAATTCGGCTGATTGGCCGATGAGATTTATATTGGTCAAAAAACAGGAGTTTATTTTCTTACAAGAAAGACATAAAAATATATTACATCAGCCTATAAATTTTTCGATAGCTGCAATGGCCTTACAGCGGATTTGATCAATGTCCTCTATTGCTTAGGCATCATTGGCCGTTGACCCTGGAATTGGTTTCAAGGATTGCTCAGGGTTGCAAGGTATTTGGCCGATGCCTTCAGTTTCGCCGTTTGGTCTTCTATGGCCTTCAGTGATGCAACTATTCCGGCTTTAACTTCTTGGATCTCCTTGCGAGTGGCCTCTAGCTTCAATATTAAGTCTCCTTCGAGATGGCGGAGTTCTTTGAGTCTATTCTTTAAGACAATCGGCTCGACAGCCAGCTCATCCAACCTGGTTTTGTCAGAATTGACTTGAGCTTTGCTGGCGGACAAGGCCGATTCCAAGCCTTCACGTTCCCGCCTCTCCGCGATCCTTTCCTTGGCCCTATGAAGCTTGAAGTTGTATTGTTCTAAGAAGATGGCTGGCGTCAAAACTTCCATCAGATCTTCAGGGAGTTGGTCTTGGATTTCTTGAACCCTGCTCCTGACGGGATTGCAGTTATCCACCGGCAACTCCAATGATGCCTCCAGCCGATTAGCGATGTCGGACAGCCAGTTCTTCAATTCTTCAGAAATCGATGCCTTGGCTGTGCTGGGTAGCTCTTTGTCCTCATTGTCAAGAAATTGGCCGATGTCAAAGGAGAACATGTCGGCAAGTTCTGCAAACATCAAGATAGGGCATGGTTAACCCAATTAGCTAGAAGTCGGCGAGGGATTCAATGTGATCTGGTTACCTGTGATGGTGCATCGGCTGCGCTTGCGTCGGCCGTCTTTTGTTGACCTGAGCCGGTGGGCGAGGGAGTTGGCCGATGTGGTGCGAGTGATGGAGCTCGCGGCTGAGGAAAATCCAGAAAATGGTGATCAAATTTATATTGTTAGAGTGCTGAGGCAAAGGATTAATTCTTACCGAGGCAATCGAAGAGGGTGGTGGAGAAGGAGAAGGTGTTCTCAATCGGGCCTTGGCTCGCTCGCATTTTTGTAGGGTGGCTTTCTTAGTCCTGGGTAGCGGGACCGATTGAGTTCTTTCCTTCAATAGAGATGATGCAAGAACCAGCGAAGGATCAAGTTATAGCGTGCCAGCAGAAGGAGATCATACAAATTCGGGAAAGGGATCATGTGAACCTTGCGGACTACATGTCTGGTTCTCCTTGGCTGAACGGCATCGGCTGCGTCATCGGCCGGTGGAACCATTGTGGTTGTGGCCGATGGGTTTTTAGCTGTCTTGGCCGATGGTTCTTTAGCGGTCTTGGCTGATGGTTCTTCTTCGGGCAGATCGGCAGCTGCTGCGTCGACCTCCTCCTCCATAACCTGGTCATCGAGGAATTCTTCCACGGAGGGGTCTAGCTCGTCTAGATCGGCCTGGTCATCAGTCCTAGGTTTTTTGCCAGTTTTTTGAATTTTTTTTTTACTGGTGCTTTCCTTTTGGGAGTTTCTTTGGCTATCGGCCCTTGGAGCAATGATGATACCTTCGGAGCGGTGAGGCCGATAGTCGATTCCATGACAGACTTGCCTGATGGAGCCAATACCAGAGCATAAGATATCTTCTGCCCGCTGTTGCTGACTGATGGTGTTGGGGCATCAGGAACCTGAGGACTGATGTTATCAATGAGTTCCGTCAAGTAGAACCTGGCCGATTGATGGAAGAGATGGGAAGTCCATTCTTGCCACCATGACTGGAAGGAGAGGTGAATGAAGGGACTCAGCCATAATCGGTCACAATCCCCCAGATTTGGTACTCTGGTTTCTAGAACCTTACTCATGACCAGGGCCGATGGGACAGTACCCCTGCTCTCTAGGAGCCGATGGAAGTGCAGGCCGATAGGAAGTTGACCAAGCCCACATTGCCTTGCAGCTACCATAGGATTGTAGAACTCATAGGATAGGCTGGTGCTTCTGCCTTGGAAAACGCCTACTGGGAGCAAGCAGGGGGAGATGCCGATCATGAAGAGTTCTCCTGCTACCATATCATCATTCAGTTCACCCAGAGTTAGATCGGCAGGGAGCTCAAAATCAGAGTTCGAAGGGTACACAAATGTGTCCATCTTGGCTGATGGAGGACCGGTGTAAAATCGGACGAACCAAGCAGATAATTCTTCGGCCGATTGATCTGCTCCAGGGTATACTAAAGCTGCTTCTCCGAAGGACATGCACCTCCTGGATGAGGGATCTTCATTGTCGGTGTAGTCCGATGGGAAGGCAGACTCTGGTAGCGGAGGCCGATCAGCCATGGTGTTGGTATAGATTATCAACCAAAGTTGGACGAACCACCATGGACCCCCATGTGCCACTGTCCTTTTCAGCATTAGATCTTGAGTGGCAGAATGGAGCAGCCGATAGACAGCCCCAAGAAGATATCGGCTGATAGACAGCCCCATGTGCCACTGTCCTTTTCAGCATTAGATCCTGTTTCCATGTGTTCAGCTACATATCCAGACCAACCTCCGATTTTCTTGGTCTTCAGCTTGTAGGTACTATTGATAAGCAGGTTGAGGGGATTGATCTCAGAATGTATGTCCAATCCTGTCAGCATCTTGATGTCTACCAGCGTCGGGGTCATTGGACCTTGCCTGAATAAAAAAGCGTTCAGGGTGATGGACTAGAAGTACGTGGCTGCTGACATAAGGGGCTCATTTTTCTTGGTATCGACCAGGGATAGAGTGATGCATTGGCCGATTCCTATCTCATCCCAGTGGACTTGCTTGGCTGCGGCAATTCTCTTGTACCAAGTTCTAAAGCCAGTGAGCTTTGACGGCCAAGACCTGAAGGTGTGCTTCCATGAAGGTACATTGGGTTTGACCTGCTTGAATGGGATTCTGTTCGTCTCCGCATTGATTAGCCAAGTAGGGTCAGAATTGCCCATGGGGCCCAGCAGGAACCGATGTGATTTGTCATTGGTGGGGATTAGGATCTGGTTCTTGAAGACCTGTGGCGCATAAACAGTAATGGAAGATAAGACCCGGGGGGGCAAGAGTAGAAGCCCTAGTTTGAAAAATTCAGCGGAAAAATGAAAATGTGAGCTTGGAAAGGTTTGACTCACCACAGGGATCTCGGAGGTATAAAATGGCAAGGAAGCCATTAATGTGGTCGGAGAGGTCGTTGGTGAGGGGGTCGATGCTTTGAGGACGCCGAGGAGTCGCCAGAGTTGAGAGGCACAGGTGGTCGATGAAGAACGGCACAAGTAAGTCAGCGGCGGGAGGTTGTGAATCTGGATCTATGCGGTTTTCAGGTAAACCCTAGCGAAGAAGTCGATGGGTTCCTCGGAGCTAATTCCGCCACATTATATAATGAAGCGGAATTGGGGGGCATATGTTAACGGCAGATTTTCGTAATCTACTCGGAGAGGAAAGAGAAAACCGATGTAGAGAGGAAGGGTTAAGATTGGACTCGGACCAAGTCTTGTATCGGACTCGGCAAGCGTATCGGACTGGAAGCTGTGTTAGCAGAAAAGGTGTATCAGCCGATATGGATTCAATGTGGTTGTTGGCCGACAGAGATAGAGTGTTGATAGAGTTAGCATGGGCTTGGTTTGGGCTCAGGATAAGCTTCAAGGAGGTTACCAAATAGAGATAAGACTCGGTTTTAGGCAATTGTATCTAGTAAATCAAATAGGTTTAGATCTAATCTATGGCAAGAGTCTGCCGAAAGACTTGTTTGTTAAGTTGTAGATAAGATCGTGTCCTATCTGGACAATGTTGTAATCTCGGGTATAAATATCCCAGTAGTTTGTACATAGAGACTCTCTCACAATACAATACACAATCTTGTTCAACTTATTTTTGGTGCATCGCCAACCCTCGCAAGAGGTTAATTTTGACGAGTTCTTGCTTCCCCAGAGCAGAGGTAAGAACTCACGCCCGACGATCTACGTCATCGGGGCCAACGTGTCCCTCTAGGCATGTTAAGCCTCGATGACGTGATCCCCGTTTATCATGCTTTGGATGATTTTCGTAAGTGTATTAACTATGCTTCGCCAGTGATCTACTCGTTTTAGGGTTTATTGCCGACGGTAGTTTAATTATTATGCTTAGTTAAATCTTTCAATGCATCTACCATCCCCAAAAGCGATCGACGACTTGATTTTCTTTGTGTTAAATCTCAATTCACACTTCGAGTTGTCATCGACCTTAGTCCTGTTTTGAGGTCTAACCCACAGCCTGTTTTTGATCGTAATTAAGGATAGCGCCGGGGTTTCAGCCGGTCTTATCTAATACATGTAATCACCATAATGTTTTTATATGTATTTGTCACTTGTATGGGTAGATTGATAAATGTAAATGTGTTTATCATAGGTTACTCTTTAGGGTTTGCCTGTGATCGATATATTTATATAAGCCGATTGGTTCATACAAGTTTGCATTAGAGTATTAGCTAGTGCACTTATCTCATTTATCCCTCATCGGCCGATGCTGCTAATTAAGATTAACATGTTGATGAAGGCCGATGAGATTAGATATATATTTTGATCTTATTTTATCACAGTTACAAGTAAGCTGATATAGCTTTGCCCTATCGGCTAGGTCATGACAATGCGACATCGGCCTATCGGCCGATCGGTCATTGTTTACTAACATGGTTTGCTTGTTTATCTTGTTGATTGCAGATCAAATCAACTGGCACGCCCTACACGCACCTAGGCAAGCCTTTGGACCTGCACTGGAGTTAAGCAGATCTCCCAGGCCGCCGTGGAAATGTGGAACCCGTTTGGTTTTGAGGCGGGTCTAAATTCTACGCCAACACTATCACGAAGGGAATAATGGTAACTTCAATCCTAACCAACCCACCTTTAAGGATCTTGTCTTTGGCCAGGAAAAAATCAATGAGACAATGTCTAAAAGACTGGCGGCCAATGATAAAACCTTGGAGAGCATCCATGCTAAGATGGAGGGACTCTCTTCAGCTATCAAGAACCAGCTGAGCTTCAACAAAATATTGGAGACTCAACTAGCTCAGTTGGCTGCTACCGTTCCCTCTGCCAAGACAGGGAAGATCCCGGGGCAACCTGAGCCATCCCTGGAGAATGTGAACACAATAACCACACGGGGAGACAGGTCGACTCGTGACCCGCCATATCCAACTGGGGCAGCTAAGGAGGAGGAACCCACTCCTAACTACTCTGACACGGCACAAGACGATAGGACAACTCCACAGGAGTTCGTTGACATGAACATCGTGTTGTTTCCTCGCCGCAATAGGAAGCCAATCATGGATGAGCAGTTCAGCCGGTTCATTGAGGTGATCCAGAAAATCTACATCAATATCCCATTACTGGATGCAATGCAGGTGCCAACCTATGCATGCTACCTCAAGGATATCATCAGCAACAAACGGTTGCTGCCCACCACGGAAATAGTCAAACTAACGGAGTGTAGCACGGCTATACTCAACCGGCTTCCTGATAAGAATAAAGACCCGGGGTGTCCCACTATCAACTGCACAATTGGGGCGCAACACTTCGACCACGCCTTGTGCGACCTTGGAGCAAGCGTCAGCGTCATGCCCAAGGTAGTTTTTAATCAGCTGAATTTTAATACTCTTTTGCCTACTCGTATGATGCTGTAGCTGGCTAACTCCATGGTTCGCTATCCGTCAAGAATCACGGAAAACATTCTAGTGAGTATCCGGGGTTACTTCATCTCCGTCGACTTCGTGGTGCTGGATATGAACACCGACAATGATACAACACTTATCCTTTGGCATCCATTCCTAAGCACCGCGGATGCTCGCATCGATGTGGGAGCTGAAGAAATCAGACTCCACATTAATGGCAAGGAGGAGAAATATGAATTTCAGCCCAGAAAGGAGCAATGCTCCATGATCAAGATCAAGTATGGGCCAAACAAGAAGAACATTCGAGAAGTCGAAGTGACACCCCCGAAGGACAGCCTCATAGTATTCATGGAGAAGGTATTGAAGAGTGAACTCTCTCTGCAATACCAGAATGTAAGGACACCACGGAGGCAAGGGGTGCAGCCGAGGCCGTGGCCCCTAAAGTCTGCTGAGTCATTCACACCGACAAAACCAAAGAACACCGAAACAACAGTCATTCGTCTCAGCATCTCCGGAGCCAGACGCCACGACAAGCTAAATGGAACGTAGAAGTCCCGCTCGTTGGGCTTTAAATAATGAGTCCTCCACCTAGAGATAAACTCGGTATTTACCCCATATTTTTTTTCCAATTGCATATTTAATTTTTCAACCTACATTTGCATGTTTGCTTTCCAAATCATATTTGAATTTGCAACCTTTTGCATTTTCAAAATCCTTTTCCTAAAAAAACATTTCAAATTTGAACCATGACATGATTAGTGGGCTGATCTTTCTTGAAATGAAGCCCCACTAATTGCAAACTTTGGAGTCATGTGAGGTGGTCCCCTAATCTTATCTTTTTGGAAATCAAAATGGGACCACTTGGGGTTTTAAAGAGGTCTGAATTGGCATCTTTCTTGGAATCAATCTTTTACTTATTTAGTGGAGGGTGTCATTATTCTTACCTTGAAAGGAGGACAACATGGGTGGCCACTAGGGGTCGGCCAACCCACTGGTTCGGCTAAACCAGGGGTGGCTTTCCTCCTATTGTTTCTCTCATGTTCTTGTCTCAAGTTTGAGTAAAAACATTTCCTTTTTCTCTTTGCATCTCAAGTTTACCTTAAGTGTTGGACTACAAGAACGTGTTGTGGCGGTATCACTACCCCTCAAGAACAATTGTTGTGGTGCGTTCTCGCCCAAAAGAACGGTTTTTTGGAGTGTTACTACCCACAAGGACAATTTTGTGGTGGCAACCAAGCTCCACAAGAACAACTAACTCTTGAACGGCTAAGCGGTTTTTGCTAACATAACTCGTTCTTCAAGTGTTCTTGTATGTTCTTTGCTTTGTGTGCAGGATGAAGAAGAGTGCCGAACGATTCCTCAGCGCGATGAAATGGGCTGCAAGTTCGAGCTCACGGCACCATTCCTATAGCTCGAGCGCGTGCCCATCTAACGAGTACATGCTGAATAAAGGACAAGTGGAGTCCTACGGTCAAGCACCCATGGACAAGGATCAAGGTCAGGCGAACTTCCATCCCGACACTGATCTTGACTTGGAAGGTGATCAGGAGATGCAAGCCTACAACATCCCCAAGGATCGTGTGTTCGCTCACACACGAGCATACGACCTAGACATGCTCGCCAAAACAGGTATGGATGTTGATTTTGCTGCTGTGTGGAAAGCAATAGGATGGGACGGTTTCGTACCGGTGAATGAACTTGGTTCGCGTTTTCTTACTATACAATTCCTCTGTACATTGCGAGACGTGGGGGATGTTATTACATTCTGATTTTTTAGAATAGAATACTATCTCACATGGAAGGATCTCAGTACACATCTAGGATCCAACAAAAGGTACACTGTTGACTTGGAGTCAGTGACTCCAGGTTTCAACAGGAGCGACTTCTAGCAACGTATTATTAGAGGTTTTGCATGTAGAAAACCGCAAGCCCAGGACATCCACAACCCCACCTTGCACTTAATACACAAGTGGTTGGCCTTTACTCTCTTCCCTCGAGAAGATGTGAGGCCTATTCGCAATGATGAGTGGAGAATCCTATATGCCATGACCAAAAATATTAAAATCTCTCCTGTCAAACCCAAGATTAAATAATGGTTAGAACATCTTAAGATGGTAGGACCATTAGATGCACATCCTTAATCACTCATATTGCTGCCAAAGTTGGAGTGTTGGAGAATTGTCACATCATAGATATTCCCCAACATTGCTCCATTATCAATGAGGATTATCTTGTGCAAGGGCATAATTTAAAACATGGTCCAAAAGCCTCTCTTATATTTTTCTTCCACGGATATCCAAGCGAGATTCCGCTACCTAACCCGGAATTTCACTTGTATAATTGTCGGGAGCTAACTATTCCTCCTGTTATACAAGAAGGGGCTCGAAAAAGCACTGTTTCTGGCAGGACAATTCGAAGCATGTGACAGAATGCCGCCGCATAGCAGCCACAGCAGCAGCTGTTGTACCCGTTCCATGCAGCAGGTGGATTGGAGCTAGCCTAGATACACATCTGGTTGGGACCAACCACCGCCAGCTTATGAAGCAGGAGGCTCGGCATGGCCAAGCGCGAGTAGTGGTCATGGGAGCATCCTGCTAGTAGACACTGAGGCAATGTTCCTAGTGCAGACCACTCCTCCAGCTCCAGTGGTTTGCCCCCACAGCCGAGTGCACGCCACTCATTCTTGTCCCAAAGTTTTCGTGACTTCGGAGAAGGCTTTGCGGATGTCACTCAGCAGTTGGGAGAGCTTGATCTGCGGACCAATGAGATGCACAATATGCTAAATCAGCATGTCTAGGAGACCCACTCGTGGCAGCAGCATACCAATGAACCGTTAGCGGACATCAATGCCGCCATGCAGCAGAATCAGGCTAACATGATGGCCTACTTCCGATCGCAAGGATTCTATCCTCGACACGCACCATAAGCAAGAAGCTAGTTTGGGAGAGTGCCTCCCTCACCAAGGTAACTTGTATCTTTCCGTTTCTACGTTGCATTATAAAAAACTAAAAATGATAAAAAATTGCAAAACACAAAACTACCAAAAATTTTTGCTGTTCCATACGCGGTAAGAATGTTTTCAGTTTTCCCAGTTGAGATAATGAATAGTTGCTCTCTTATATTTTGCTCTAGTGCTTAGTTTACAGCATAGCTTTTACCTTAGTTTTTGAGTTTGTTTGTCAAAAATCTTTGCCTTGAACTTGAAACTTGTGGGTTGCATATGCATGATCTAAGTCTAGGTTGTTGTTGGATATGAATTGGTGAAATAGAGTTGCTATAATCTTTCTCTAAGTGATACTGGAATTCCGGAGCATTTGTTTTTCAAAAAGAATAAATATTTATGAGTTCCTCAATGATGATAAATTCCCACTAGAGCCATATGATGATCTTATTGAATAGGCTATACACATATGTTGTTTTGTTATTGCATTGAGCTTTATTAAATTATAGTGACCCTTATGAGATTTTTTTCATTCTTTCTTGATCAAGACACCCACTCACGTGCACCCACCATCTATGCTTGATCTTTACACTGGAGATTAGAAAAAACTTGCCATATGCCTACTATAGTTGTTTTACCTCTACATTGGGGGTTAGCACATTTCCATCCACCAAATAAATACTCCATCATGTCATCAAAATGTCTCTCCTAGTAGTTTGCAATAAGAGATGGCTGAAGAAAAAAAGGGAGATAGAAGGTAGAAAATATTCTCAATCATTTTGAGAAGAAAAAAATGAGAAAAAAGGAGAAAAGGAGTGCTCATGAATGTTTTGAGCAATCAAGAACAAAAATAGTTACAAGAAAAATAGGCATATCTCAAGTTAGGAATAAAGGAGAGCCTATGACAAGGAGTACCACACACACCTTCCACCACATAGCCACACACTTTACACATCTTGATCAAGGTTGTATGATTTGTTTTCTCCTTGGATCCTCTTTTTGATTTTGCAATATATGTGATGCAATATTGCCATATCTTTTATCCTTACCCTAAGCTCCACATATAAACCTTTAGAGGTAGGATGATAAAGAGGCAACACAATGCCTTGGTGAGGAAAGATATGCACATCGAACGATCGACAGTATCATTTGAGGAACTTTGGTTTTAATTGTTAAAATTCTTGAAAACCTCCGAAATGAAAGTTGAAATAAAGAGAGAGTAATTGGTGCTCTATGATCCATTCTATTCTTCGACCACCCAAGACGAGAAGAAGCTACAAGCCCCATGAGGAATAAGGTAATAAAGGTAAAAGTACTATTGCCAACTTATTCAATTTCTAAGTAGAAGGGTATGTTGTAGACATAGTACGATTGTGAAATAAAACATGGGTAACAACTTCTGATTGATAACCTAAATTTTATCTTTACTCCGGACAAGCAAAGATTTAGCTTGGGGGTGTTGTTGATGATCGTTAAGTACCAATTTCAACCCTGAACTAGCACAATGAATAAAGGGAAAATTAGCATTTCTCACACGTATATCAATAATAAATAATGTAGTTGTATTAGACTTGGAGAATTAACATGGACGTAGAGAATATACATCAAAGTGAAGGAGAAATGATGCTGATATGCAAGGAAACACACCTCTGGCAAATCACGTGCAAGCAAACGGATTGATGGGCCCACAAGTCAGCTCAAACTGACTTAAAGTGGAGCCAAACGCCCGTGCACTGACCAAGGGGCCCACCTGTCATCCCTCACCATAGTCGGCTGGGAATAGCGGATCGGCCGAACTAGGCTTGGGCACCCGGCACCGACCTTCCATGTGGCGACTCCTCATTTGCTCGAGATGACGATTATGCCCGTTTCCCAGCCCACAACCGACTTAAGCAACTGTCATTGAAAGCTATAAAAGGAGTTCACTCTCTTCACGTAGAACACACACCTCAAGGAGCAATTTTCTCTATGTCAATTGTATTCTTTGTAGTTTAGAAGAAATAAAGCTTAGAAGCTTCGATCATATAGTCTTCTCGGAATTTTGGGTATGTCTTTATTACTTTATTCTTCTTGTAAGACTATAGTTGAATTAATAGAATTATCTTCTTTATCTATTTATGCTCATAGTCTATGTATTTCTTTATTGGATATATATTCTATGAGTAGTATATACTTCGTACATTTGCTTCATCCTAAGCTAGTCGATCCATGCTACAGTAACGGTCCAATGACCTTTATAGGTTGCTCTAGCTATAACTAGACATTATTTAATAGAGGTGAATCTCCTTTGTGTCCACTACCTTATTATCATATCATCTTAACCCTGTTTAGACTAGGGTGAATTAATTATAGATTGATTTAGGCTATATAAACTATATCTTTATATCGCCGTCTTCCCTGTGAAAATATAAATACGATACCCTTGGGAATACTCATGGGTGAAAAGCCATTACGGTATCTATGCGCTTGCGGATTTATCTATGAACATAAGAGATACCAACAGTCGTCATGGTTACTACGATTGGGGTGGTAACGGTAAGAAGTGTGGCAAATATTAGCATCATGATGGTCACGGATCCTGGCCATCATCATGTAGGCTGCCTCCTGACAAGCATGCTCGAAGGTGCTTCCTGAAGCTGTGACCACCATGTTGGGTAGATAGGTAGGGATGCCATGAACCTTCAAGCGGACCTGGTGAGGAAACTCGCCGCTGAGGAGGGTGGATCTGCGTGTACTTCGGGTCATGAGGGTAGCCCACTGCAAACACCATGCAGCCAAGCTCTGCCACAAAGTCATCCATGTCCTGACCATAGTGCGTTGGGGGAAGGCCTGACATCTTTAGAATAGAAAGGATAGGAATCAATGCATGCTCAAATTCAAATTAAATAAAGCAATAAATGACACAAGTATATAACCAATAAGAGAAAATTTTTATGCATAGAACATTTTAGCATGTATCCAAATAAAATACTATTAACACTGACTAAGCAAAAAAATTAATGTAGAAACTAGATACATATAATATTAACAGCACAAATAAAATTGCAACCCATAAAACAATAATTCCAACCTAATGCATACCTCCCAATAAATTTCCAACTGACGATCGAATAAAGTTCCAATAAATCATAGAATTAACTGACTCAAATTTACTAATACCCTAGACTGACTCCGATCTAGGAATCCCGTTCAAATAAGCAATCAAAATTTTTCCCAAGAACCACAGAAATGAATCCCAAATTTTCCCGAAACAAATCCAAGTGCAAAGCGCATATGCCGATGAAAAGATTTTAGAGCGCTCTTAGGGTTTCCATTTGGTTTGTCCTATAGTCAAGGTCGGCTTTGAAACCAACTTGTCACACCCAGAAATTCACGAACCAGAATTACCAAGTAGAATGTGCATTAAACCCCTGTCCAGGACCGACCAGGGTACAAAACGACAAAGTTGACATACAGATCCACATCTTACAAAACATTATAAAAGTCTTACAAATGCAGCCAAAAAGTAAAGCGAGCTTAAATTAAAGACTTGACGCTCGCAGCGTGACGACTCCGCTCCACGGGCATCCTTGATGGCAACGACGAAGCTTACTTCTTCGAGTAACCTCCATCTATTTGTATTTCATATGATCACAGATAATTTCGCAAGCGCACGTATACCGCTATAGCATTTCACACATGAGTATTCCTAAGGGTATTGTATTTTTATCTTCCTAAGGGTATTATATAGTTTATATAATCTTAATCAATCTATAATTAATTCACCGTAGTCGAAATAGAGGTTAGAATAATATATGATATGGTAGTGGACATAGAGGAGATTCACCTCTATAATAATGTTTAGTAGAACACGACATTAGAGAACTACGATACAACTGTACTTCTATACTAATCATGTCTAGTATACACTTAACATATACATGCTTACAACATAGGATATGTTCCAGGCACCCAAGTACTACCGAGAGACCACTCCATGCTAGTCTGCCAGTGTGGTTATGGCATTTACGCACTCTTACGTTATACTCGAACATGGAGGAATACAAAGGACGGACAGGGTTGTTACCACCTGCCGCCTACCTCACTTTCCGTGGGGCACATCCGTATCCAACGACATTTATCTAACCTAAGCACCATGCTTATGCTAGTAAATAATATCACTAAGTCCCCTGGACTTTCACCCTACGGATGAAAAAGTGAGAGCTAGAGCAACCTATAAAGGTCATTGAACCGTTATTGTAGCATGGATCGAATAGCCTAGGATGAAGCAGATATATGAAGTATATACTACTCATAGAATACATATTCAATAAAGGAATATACAGACTATGCACATAAATAAATAAAGAAGATAATTCTATTAATTCGACTATTGTCTTACAAGAAGAATAAAGTACTAAAGACATACCAGAATCTTCGAGGACCGAAGCTCTTAACCTTTATTTCTACTAAATTGTAGAGAATACAATGTGGATAGACAGAATTGCTCCTTGAGGTGTGTGTTGCAAGTGAAGAGCATGAGGCCTATATATATTGTTGAGTGGAAATGCTAAGAGCATATTCTCCCTCCAACTCCTACCATCCTCACACCTATCCCAAACCGACATTAGATGGCGGTTACTGAGGTCAGTGCCACTATAACCATCATTAGGAGTCCATCAAGAGCATCCACGTGAAAGATGGCGATGAAGGGAGCCGTGGGTGGTTCGGCCGAACCAGGGGTTCAACCGACCACCGGGCCCTACCTTTGGCCACCGACTTCTACTAGTTACTGCCATGTGGGCCCCTAAGACGGTTGAGAATGGTTTAGCCCCACGTTAGGTCGGTTTGAGCTAACTTGTGGGCCCCTTAATCTGTGTGCTCGCACGTGATTCGCCAGAAGTGTGTTTCCTTGCATGTCAGCTTCATTTCTCCTTCACTTTGGTGTATAATCTTTACATCCATGTTATGATGCAAGTGATTTCAAGGGAGGCTGTGGGTTCTTTTGCATAAAACATGCATTTAAAAGTAGTAATTGAAAGTAGTAAAACTGTAGAATGTGATAAGCAATATTAACTATCACTGCCCAATGCTAAACCATGTTGTGACAGGCCTAACCAGCCACCTGAACTACACCAATTCCATTAAGTCAAATTATTAATGATGAGACTATTCACGGTGAATCTGGTTGATCGCCCATAATCGCAGGCATGGCTATTCGAAGAGTGTTACTCTGATTAGAGGTGTACATCTATACCCACAAGACAGCCCCACAACACATCTCCATGAGCTGACATGCCACCACGACATATCGGAAAGGAACTGTGACAGCACCCTGCGTATAACCCTCCCTTAACCATCCACACCACGCTGAGGTTTCACCCTATCCTTAAAACCAAGGTAGACAGCCCCCCTCGGTGCACCATGGTGAATCCGACAGTCGATCAACCTGTAAGCCCAGGCCGACCCAATTCCATCACGCCCACCCTAGCCTCAGTGCCTAGAAAAGGGTCGAGCTATACTACATGCTCAGCCATTGCCCATGCTGGCTTATGATACACACGGTTGTTCTTCCAGGGTTTCTCGCAAACTTGGCCTTAAATGATATGGGTGCGTCTATCAAAACCATGCACCCACAGCCCACCATTAAGTCGTATTTTAGTTACATTAATACCATGGTGATACAAGTCCATAATCCCATCACTAAGCAAAGATGTGAGGTAATAGTGTGATTCCCCAAGTAAACTAGTTTATCTAAGCATGGTTAAGCAATTCCTAAACCTACATTTAGTCATATTGTATCCCAAGTATAAATGACACAAGATAAACAAACTATGGCTAAGTACAATATGTACCGTTCCACGTGACATTATAAACTAATGCAGAATTTAATAGACAGCAGGACATTGGCAAAAAGAGGTACAATATGATCAATGTGAATGTATGACTTGCCTTGCTCTGGTGCTACGGAAACCTCTGCAACAACTTCGAAATAAACAGGAGCGTCGGAACTATAGGAATATATGCGACAAACAAAGCACACAAGCAAAACAGACTATAAGTCTGTTGAAACAGGAAAAAAATCATTTTTAATGGATTCTAGGAATTTTTATGAATTTACTGGAATTTGAATAGACTTAAGCGAAACTCGGATGAATTAGTTATGAATTTTAAAAGTTTAACTGTGTTTTTACTATAAACAGAAAAGCCTTAATGAATTATTGTGCATTAAAGCCCGAGGGCTGACGTCACCGAGGGGAGGCCAGCGCCGGTAAGTGGGCCCCATCTTTTAGTGGCGCAAGGAGAGCGGAGCATGGTGGACCAAGTCCACCAGGCCAGGGATGGGTGTGCCACGTGGCGCACACGTGGTGCCGACGCGGCGGCCACGCGGGCGAATGGACGGGCGGCCCCGATCTGCCCCAAGGCAGATCGAACGGCTATGGAGAGACGGCAAGTGGCCGGCCATCCCTCTTATAGGCTCGAGGAACTCGGACGTGGCCGGATTGAGGCTGAAAAGCCGGCGATGTGGGGAAAGGGAGATAGAGAGGGGCGGCGGCGGGCGATTTGAACTCGAATCCAAGAGGATTCGTGAGAGGGAGGCACAAAGACGAGTAGGGAAGTGGGCCACTGTGGCCGGGCAGCGCTGAACGAGCGCGGGAGGCACGGGAAAGGCGGTGGCGTGGCTGACGTCAGCCTGCCCTCTCCGGGCGGAGGTTGGGGACAACCCCGATAGGTGGGTCCTACCTGTCGCCGTCCTCAGAAAGAAGGTGGCACAGGCGGCTAGGTTGGGCCGTGGCCTTCGGCCGACCTAGCAAGGAGAGGACACAGGCACGTGGGCGAGAGTAGGCTGGCGGGGAGATGGGGCGGGAAACGGCCTAACGGACGAAAAAAAAGAAAAGGGATTTTGATTAATTTAATTTCGATAACTGGTTTTTGATTATTAAATTTATTTTTTTTCTCTGAAAATTTCATTAAAAATTTAGTTAATGTATTTTAACATGAAGAACTCAAGAAAAAATCCCACCATGCCAATTTCACTTATTAATTGAATTTATTAATTACGGTTTTGCTCTAGGTTAACGCAAATAATTTTTTGAAGCAATTTATTTAATGAATTAAGTCTAGGGAAGGAAAACTTCAGGGTGTGATAGTCCAGCAAAAATAGGACTTTGTTTCCCTTTTTTTATCTGGGACTTCTTTCGGACTTTTGCCATATGTACGAGTCTTGATTTCATATAGTACTTGGTATAAGGTGGTCTTCGTCGAGTTTAGTGCACAAGGTATCTCATATTTACAACACTGATAATATGTTATTACCGTTATTTTCTGTATGGACCATATCTTAATTTCTTCCTATATTTTTTACTAACATGCATGCACTCTTGTGTCTTTCCCTTCCAACGAAAAGGAGAGCGTTGATTAGTGATTCACATGTGGGCTCTCTAGCCTCAATATTGCCTTTCTCCATTGTAGAAAGGTAGGGAGTTGGTGTTGCAGTGGATGGCAGTAGGCGTGGGCTTTTTGGTCAGACAACAAATTCGGTCTCGGTCTTTTGGTGTTTTGAAAATTTTGGTTATCTAAGAGTGTATAGATCGATTGGTAAATAATAAAGACCAAGTAATTTTTTTTTGGTCTTGGTCATGGCCGAAATTTCAGGTTCATCACTTGCCACCACCGAAAACTATACAAATATAAATTTGAATTTGAAATATCCTAGCATGTGTATTTCAGTACCAGTCTTGTAGGTGGTAATTTGAATCTTGATCCGAACGAACGATGCATGTGAATCCGTAAACACTGATGTTTTATTTCAGACAACAAAAAAAGGGTAGATACACTAAAATGTAGTTGACTTGTAGCTTGTAGCCGAACTTGTGCACAGGATTAATTAATCAATTATGAAGGAATAAAGGTGGCTGTGTCCAGTCTGTCATCCCCGCGCACTTATACTAACAAGAGATTACATCATTAGTGCACTCTGCCAACTAATAAGCATATATAATCAACCAGTTGACACATATACAACTCATAATTATGACATTAAGGTCCTATATAAACTAGGGCAAATCTTTATGTGCTCATGAGTTTCCACGCTATTCTTTCTATACCGTGAATTTTGTCCTGTGCCCAGTTTTCATTTTATCCCTTTATACACATTTCGTTAGTGGATCGTTAGTTGATCGTTAGACTTTCTTAAATGAAAATATTGACCTGTTATTAATCTCATGCTTATATGTTACCTACTTTAAAACATAATTGTCAATGTGAAAAAAATCAATTTATAATGACACCAAATATGATAGAATTATGTGACGACAAATTTGAAAAACATAATTTAAATTTCCATACAAAATTAATATTTTATTAAATCCATACAAGAGTTTCACCAAGAAATTGATATCATAATTGTTTGTTGTTCAAGTTTAAATTTTAATGAAAATGTTGTACGATTTTTATCAAATTTGATTTGAAATTTATTTAAATTTTAAATTCCAGTTTTCAAATTTCTGGTCAAACAATTATATCCCCTTCATTGTTCTTACAAATGATTTTTTTTCATAATTGAGAATTGTATTTTCTTATTCAGCTACTTTTTCAAAATTGAGAATTGTATTTTCTTATTAAGCTACCATAGAGTATAAAAGAGGGCAACATGGTTATTTACAAAAAGAGGTAATGGTCAACTGGCAGAATGGGTATGCATCAGATAAAAGAAAACTGAAGGGCATATAAGGAATATGACAGAATTTAGAGGCATAAAAGGGATTGAGCGGAAAATCATGAGCATGTGAGGAATTTTGTCTATGAAATTTAACCACCAACCTACTACTCCTCTTTTCGTTCGAAATTATAAGACCTATATTGTTTTACATGGTTTCAATGATATATTTTAACTTAATGTCAAAGATTCGTACTATTAGGATATATCACATCCGGTTTATTTTTTATGGGACGGAGAAAATAATTTATTACATGTTATATTCCAAACAGATATAAAATTAGCATCACATAAAAGTACTTTAGTTATATAGCATGCATAACCTTTAACATAGATATGTTAATATGATTAATAGTCAAAATTTACCAAGTTTAATTTTTCTTTAAAAAAAGAACGCCCTATAATTTAAGGCAGAGAAAGAGAGAGTACTACCCAATAATTCCATCACCCTTTATTCTCATGAAGCATGCAAGCATGATTCAGTTCAATATGCAACAAACTTTTATGACACCGCAGCAATGTGGGCCGCGCAGTTTATCAAAAAAACCAACTTAGCAGATAAAAAAAATACAAATTTAAGCAAGGCGGGACTAGATGGCAGTTCACCTATAGTTTGAATTGTATAATCTGAGATATATTGCAGCTATAGTTTGCACTGTATAATCAGAACGGAAATGGAATGAATCCTAATACACACATCTAACTTTTGATTAGGAAACACTGAACAAGCTGCAACTGGAGCTAGGCACTCTGGAACGTTCACGCAACTTAAAAAAAGTGTAGCAATTGCCTCCACACCATTTAAGATCACTATGCTCGGAGTCTACCCGCGAATCTCACACCTGGCTCTCTACAATATGATGTTGAAAGCTCCATTGAACATATCAAGCAGAGCAGCATGCCCTCTTTGTGTTTCCTGCAGTGCTGTCAATGCTGATAGTTTTACCCTGGGAAGGCAGCGAAGCAGAAGCAGCAGCTGCTTCTTTGGCGGCCAGTGCTTTCCTGTTAACAATGCCATAGACCTCTGTGATGATAGTCTGAAAGGCTTCCTCCACGTTCACGGCCTCCATAGCTGATGTCTCAAGAAAAAACAGCCCCTCCTTTTCAGCCAATGTCTTACCTTCATCCTCGGAAACAGCCCTTAGATGAATCAAATCAGACTTGTTACCGACCATCATGATAACAATGCTCGAGTCGGCATGGTCGCGGAGCTCACGAAGCCACCTGTGGACATTGTCGAAGCTCTGCCTCTTTGTGATGTCGTAAACAAGGAGAGCCCCAACAGCGCCACGGTAGTAAGCACTTGTGATGGCACGATATCTCTCCTGTCCTGCTGTGTCCCAGATCTGAGCCTTTATTGTTTTGCCCTCCATCTGCTAACAACGCTAATTACAATAAGATACCAAAGAATAGCTAGCTGGACTAATAAATGCATGCTCATACAGACTAAGTCCCTGACGCAGTACTTGGTATAGAGATCAGAATTTCAGAATTTGTCATGAATGCTAAAATGCACAGGAATTAGTAGCTGTCTGTCCTGTTCAACCACAAAAGAGGCTTTTCAGTAGAACA
The DNA here is from genome assembly GCA_008326285.1 of Oryza officinalis. NCBI lineage: Eukaryota > Viridiplantae > Streptophyta > Magnoliopsida > Poales > Poaceae > Oryza > Oryza officinalis. The sequence goes on from BDMV01000005.1 coordinate 15,827,789, forward strand.
ATAAAATATTGAATGCAATGTCATCATGGCAAAATATTAATGAGATCGAGGAATTAGTGTGACGAGAAAAGCGGAAAAGAAAAGCTGGCATAGATGACAAGGGAAATCTTAACATGACAGTCTTGTTTCACCTAACACTCAAGGACAGACAGGATAGCACATAGATACCAGAGGAAGTAGCTGGCATATCACCCTATCAATCACTCCATCATACAACCAATATTGTGATCCAGTTTTTTTTTTAAGAAGAGGCAAATCTAGCATTCACAAAATTTCTAGTAACTTTGAAGGACGGGTGATGTCACAGTAAAACAAGTGAACGACTAGTGTGACCACTAACTGATTGGCAAGACAAGGAAATGAATTGAACAACGCATTTGCAACATGTGAACAGATGGTTCATCAATAATCTTATTGAGACACGCAGATGATCCAACTAGTCGAAAGTGAGAGCCTTCCATCCACAAGAAAGAACTCGTCAGGCCAGCAGCTGTCATGGGGGGTCGCAATCATGGCGGGATCGTTCGCCGTAGCACCACCAACAACAAGATCGGAAGGCCAAGATCTGGTGGTTTGGGATCGGCACGACGACTAGCAGGGACCATCCAATGTAGGACAGATGAGCGCGTGCGTAGGAACAGTTGCAAAATATAATCCAAGGAAAGAGAGGGGAGAAGGAATGCAGCGGGCGGTGACCTGCAGGGATTTGGTGGCGAACTCGACGCCGATGGTGGACTTGGAGTCGAGGGAGAAGTGGTTGCGGGTGAAGCGGGAGAGGATATTAGACTTGCCGACGCCGCTGTCGCCGATCAGCACCATCTTGAACAGGTACGAGTACTCGTGATCCACCCGCCCGCCCATCTCGCCTCACCTCCTCCGGACACCGCCTCCGAGATCTTCTTCCTTGCCGGTGGAGTGGCGGAGAAGAAGGCTAGGAAAGGGAAGGGGAAGGGGGGAGGGGAAGAAAAGTAGTGGGGAGTGGTGGCCTGGTGGGTGGGGGTGGCTGTGGTGGTGGGAGAGCACTCGCTCAACTAACTGAGGAAAGGGAAATTCAGACTTCAGAGAGGCCAGCTTTTCAGCTTCTGCCCGACTGGAGTCGATGGCTCCTACTCCTACCATAAATCGAGGAAAGGGATTTGGTTGGATGATGGTAGAATTCCTCTGGTCAATTTTTTTTAAAAAATTTTAAAACCTAACCATAAATAAATTCTAAAATATTTATTTATACATAAAAATTATCCTGCATAGATGTATCAGTAAAATTAATTTAATATGCCATGTACTTCATTTATAAAACTATTTAGATCAAAAGGTATGAGGAAATCACACTTAAAAACAAAAAAAATGTTAAACCACTTATATTTGTGACTAATGGTAAAAACAAGTAAATTCTAATCCTTCTTTCCTAATCCCTCAAAGTCAATGCTTCTCCTAGGGATGGACAACAAAATAGTTAGCTCATTTAGGCTATGTTCTTTCAAAGAGGTTGAGAACCCTTTTGCCTTGGCACGCAAAACAACAAAGTGACAGATTAGCGTATGATTAATAAGGATTAATATGATTTTTTTAAAACAACTTTTCTATGGAATCCTTTTTGCAAAAACAAGAGTTCAGGAAACATGTGCGTGGAAAACGAGAAAATAGAAATTGTGATTAGTGAGAAAAGAACACCCTTAGGCTGTAGTGGTGGTTGGGAACTTTTTCCCTCCTCACAGAAAACGAGATAGCTCATTAGCACATGCTTAACTAATTATTAGCTTAAAAAATTTGAAAAATGGTTCAGTATATTTCATACAATAAATTTTCTATAGAATTTTTTTTCAAAAAACGTACCATTTGGTAATTCAAAAAACGTGCTCATGGAAAACGAGCTAGTAGAAGTTAGAAAACTTGAGTTCCAAACGCAACCTAGGCTATCTTCTTTCGAAGGGGTTGGTAAACTTTCCCCTTTGGTGACGAGACCATGTCTACGCGCAAGGATATATGAAAATACTGTCGGGACACCCCGGGTTAAATATTATGTAAGTTATCTGAAGTGATAGTGTGAATTGTTTAGTTGGATGGGGTCTAGTAATAATCGAGTAAAACAATAACCATCCAACCTCATCGCTTCCCTATCAAGTCAAATAACATACATAGTATAAAACCTGAAGCGCCGAGTAGAGAGCATAGGGGATTTTGCTAGGACTTTAGCATGCCAGTCAACTTCAGCCTAAGACATGTCCGTCAAACCACACGAAGATGGCGACCAGATGTGTTACACATCTCAGGATACTTGACGAAATTCGCTAAAGCTCTACGACATCCCAAATGCTCAAAACTCTTACCGGTGTAGAACTAGATTCCAGGAAAAGCTCTAGTACCACACTTTCATCTAAGCGATGAAATTCAGAATGATAAGGGATAAACACACAAAATTTTACTCTACATTTATATTTAAATAGATAGGCCAAACGGCCAGATAAATTCTGATCCGCGGAAGCTTGGCTACCCGAAACCACAAGCAGCCGACAAGAAGATAACCCTTTTGGATCTGGTCCTAGAAGAAAACAACGATCTCCCGAATCACTCATATTAGGCTAAGCACACAACCTGCAAAATGGATATTCCAGTAAAACAAAAGTCAGTACATTAAACAAGTTAATGTACCGGCAAGCACAGGACAATCCTAACATACTACATGCAAGGCATATAATCAAAGAAAAGCTATATATGTAACTCATTCTAGCGTAAAGCAAGTTTTGGTTCACAACTCTTTTCAAAAGAGTTGATGATTCAATTAACCAAAATATTAACATAGATAGTTCATAGCATTTAATATTTCAACATCATAACCATACTCTTGTTACCCATACCGGCAACAAGTCATAATCTCATCATAATAATACACTTGACTGCCCACCCGGCATCAAGTCTCTCATTCATTAACAATATAACAAAATCATCATAACTCAACCCAAAATACCATTCCAAAACCATAGTTCATAAAACTTTATTTGAAAACATAAAACAAAATCAAAGTCTATACTTATGACACTTCACCAAGTCGCTCATGACCGTGAGCACGGCTAATCGATTAGTTTTAGAGAACTCTGCAGAACTTGTACAGCTTTACCCACATGATATGAACACTCTAGTTTGTTTCGTGTTTGCAAAGCACTACCACACTCTTCATGTTGAATGTGGTCTAGAGGTCATAACGTAGCCTTTACATTACTTAACGCCTAACCTTGCATCAGCGATGGCAAGTGTGAATCCATCCTGGGCATGACCCAGAACCGTTAGGTGGCGGGCCCACGCCTTAAATCTAACGCCGTGGCAGCGAACACATCCGTTCCCCCACAAGGCACTATACTATTAAATTGGACAGACTTAGACGCCTAAACAACCCCCATAATCAGCGGGGTAAATAGGTAGTTCCTATGAATCATCACTCAAACTAATTCATTCTACTCCAGCCTACCAATATGCAAGGTTAGACTTTAAGTAACTTAATTAGCTAAGGCTACCCCATAATAGCACATGTGGATGTACGGTATACTTAAGTTGGTGACACGAAGTTCAGTCCTTACTCAACTCAGGCGAACACTCCTCCTATCGGTGTACAACTACCACCATATGCACACCACTTGTCGCTCAAGTCTAAAATCAATTTACTCACACTTTAGTTTGCAAATACTTAACGTTTACATTTTCAATCCAGTATTAATCAAATAAATCAAAATCCCATTCACAAATCCATAAGAATGAGTATTTTGCTTAGATCTAAGCATGGCTAAGCAAATGGCATACATAAAAGCATATATATACTCTTCAGCGAGCATTTATAAAGTAATCAAATTCATCTTATGGTTACAAATGAGAGGTTAACAACATATCAAGGTAGGTTATGCAGCAATAAGGTCATAGCTACCATTTATTAAGTTTCAAATACCGTTTTTAATCAAATACATATGCAGTTTCGCAAACAACACTTTTCATCTCCCAAATCATGGGTTTCAATGTGATCAAAGGAGAGGGGAGGAATAACTTGCCTTGATCTGGAACAAAGTGAATATCACCTAAGTCACTCTTTCACCGTTGATGCGAATTATCTATACAAATGACACGATATGCATATAAATACCAAATCATGCGAAAGATACAAAATTCTCTAAAATGCATGATTGGTGCACAGTGGTTAGGTCCTGACCTAAGATGGATTTAGGTGAAAGAATTCCTAATTTATCCCTTTTCATTCCTGAGTTATGAATTTTCTAAGTTTGCATTGACATATAGGATTATTTACTAATGTATAGTTGTGAATCATTGTTAATATATGATTTTGATCAAATTGACCTTACTGGAATGAAGAGGATTGTTTTCTAAGATTAATACAATTGGTTTCATAATTTTTAAAGCTGGGATGAATTTCCTTTGAATTTTGGAAATTAACTTGCATTTGTAAGGGTTATTTTACAATATAGATTATTAGTACCATTTCTGTTACAGAAAGTATGAAATATTATATTTTTAAATTAAAGTTCAAACTTTTGTGATTCTACAGAAATTTGGTTCACTCCATTTGGAATATAGATGAATTTTCTACAAATTTTACAAGTTCTATGTTAACTATTTCATATTTGTAATTTTAGAAATAATTCTCATACTGTGAGTATAGGATTTTATTCTTCCATATTAAAGTTCACAATTTTATGAACCTACTGGAGTTGGTTTCACCTCAAAATGAGCTATATTAGATTTTATATGATTTTCACAAGTTCTGATTAATTTTTCTATTGAAAAGATATTGATCTAACCTCTTTCTATTATATTTCCAAAACATAATCCATTGGGTCCACATGTCAGCCTCTGTCAATATTCAGAAAGATCCCTAGGTTTTCCAGGAATCAACCTGAGCTCCAAAAGCACATGCAATAATAACTTCCATTAAGAATCCCTTAAGTTTTAACTATTTCTAATTAAGTCCTGGTCCCATCTGTCATATAAAGGAATTTTACAAATTAAACCTCACAAACTTAAATCTTTGCTAAGCCGAGTCCTTAGCGCTTAATCAAGTAGGGTCCATGGGTCAGCGGCTCAGCGCCAAGGGGCAGAGCAGCAGCGCCACGGCGAGCTTCTCGCCGGCGGCTTGGGCGAACGGCGGCCGATCTTGGCGGGCAACCAAAAGAGAAAACGGAGAGGGCATCGAGGCAAAGCGATCGGTGGTCGTCTCAGCAGCTGCAATGACCGGAATCGATGGTGACGATGGCGCAGGCGGCGGTAGTTCTCGGCATGCATGCGCATGTCAAGCTACGGCTAGGTCTAGTGCGAATCGATGCATGCATGGGTGACTATAGGGTTCCTGTAGGTTTACCGAACTGTTAGAAAAGGTCGGCGAAGCTCGGAAGACGTCAGTGATGGAGAAGGAGCTCCGGCGGCGGCAGTAGCTAGCAGCTTCACGGCGTTAGCTTGCTCCGGCCGATGATCTGCTAAAGGAAGATGCCTGGGTGGTTATAGAGGTCTCCAGGGTGCTTCATGCACGAGGAATCGAAGTGGAGCTCACCGGAGAAAAAGATCTGGAGGATGGAGCCCGGCGGCCGGTGTTGAAGAAGACGGTGATCGATCTATGCATGGGCTTGATCTTTGGCCGTGGTTCTTGAGGCGTCTTGAAGAGGATGCCGAGGCGACCTTGTTGGCGTGAGGGCTCGACCGGATTCGGTCTGCAGTGGCCGGTCGACGATGATGCCACAGCGGCGGCGCTTTGGCGCTCCCGTGGGCGCGGCGGTGTTTCGGCACCTCCACTGCATGACACGAGATAGGGTTAGAGGGGATAGTTTCGGCACTGATGGAGGATCTCAGAACATGAGATGAGGAAGGATGACCGTGGCTTGATAGCAGCGGCGACAATCGTCGTCTCCACGGCCAGTGATGGGAATGGAGAGGAGTGGAAGCAAAAGGAGCTCTCTCCCTCGGCTGGATCGGCGCAGGAGTGATACAGGAGACAGTGTGACGCGGATGGGAGATAAAACGGGTGAGCTCGGTGGCTGCCACGTCCTGGCTACACGTCGAGCACGCCGGCGCCGCTTCCTCCCGCTCGCTCTCTGTCTCTTTGTGTTGACTTGAGCGGTGGGGCAAAATACACAGAGATGGAGCTACCTCATGTCACTGCCATGTGGGCCCAGGGTTGATGCAAACAGAGGCAGAGTGAAGGAAGTGGGTAGATTTACTGGTAAACAACTGTTAGAGTAATTTTACAAATGTTTTCCTATTTCTTTTCTTCCTTCCTTCTTTATACTTCTATAACTTAATTTCCATGCATGATAAAATAAAGTGGATTTTTCTGGAGGTAGATAAAAATACCTAGTTTCCATTTTCTTTGATTTAACTCAAAAATAATCTATATTTTAATCTCAGTAAAATAGATAAATTTAGTTCAGCTGAAATTGATTTGAATTTTTAGGAGGTCAAAACCTATAAAATAAATTCTGAAAAAATTATATTTATTCATGATAAATAGATTAGTATTTTAATAAATTATATCCTCTATATGTTTTCATATGATAAAATATACATATGAGAGGTATATTCGTTTTGCCGATTAGGGTTTTACAAATAATTATAATTTGACTGGTTTGACCCAATTACTTGGGGTATCAAAAGTACTTATTAAATTATACCAAAATTCCAGTGAGAATTATATATTGAATAGTATCTACATGAATTTTCCCATGATTTTATATTGCACCAATTATTTTTAAATATTCATTGGGTGCATCTACCTTAAAGTGTTCTCATTTTAAATACCTCCTTAATTAATAGTAAGATTATATTTTGATTTGTATTTAATCAGAGATGATATTGTTAGGATTTTACTTTCAATTCACCATGTTCAAACTCACAAGTTCCCTAGGTATTAGTGTATATATATTTGGGTTGAACTAATAACACCTTAAGGTGGTGGTAATTAGTATAATGCTTTTATTATTTATATAAGTATAATTTAACAGGGATTCATACTTGTGTTCCTAAAAATGTTTTACATAACAAATTAATTTGAGAAGGAAGAAATTTTAGATCATTTGCAACTCAATACATAACCACTAGCTAGTTTAAACCTTACCTAGGTTATATATTTGGAAAAATATTGGTCATTAACTCAAAAACATATTTTATTTATCTAACTGAGGTCAAAATTCAAAATTTGAATTTTTGGTATGTTACAAATACATCGCATAGTTACCCATGCAGACCAAGCTATATGGCGAAGAAAGAAATCTATCTAGTTTGTAGGCTTCTATGTATCGAGCAAGTGTGGGGATTGTGGATACCCCATACCCACTCGGCTAGCTTATCGGATTGGAGATAGGAAGTAAGTCAGATCCATATAGTGTGTAATAGATTAGGACTTCAGAATTATGATGCGCTTGTTTCCTATGGCATAGCCCATAGTCCTGGTCAGATACAATTATGTAAATAAATAAGGAAACCTATGACGTGTCCGGCTGGGTTTTTCTCTTTGTAACCCTGCCCACGATCATATATAAGGTGGGTAGGGAGTCTCTCAAGGATATAGCCACAACTCGATCGTAAGATTAATACAACACCTGGTGGATATAATCCCTGAAACAGGACTAGGGTATTGTTAACGCCAAAATTTGGTAAGCCCTGAAGTCATCATCGGCCTAGAGTCAGTATCGGCTTCAGAGTCCTAAAACCAGCCGATGAGAATTATCAATCGCCAGTAGTTGGATTCTTGATGGATTCAGGTAAGGAAATTAATCAATTAAAGGAAGCTTATCCAGAAGAGACCGAGTTCGAGAAGGATGCAGCATGGCAAGTTATCTATTAATTAGGCAGAGTCAGTTAGTTTCCTTTTACTTTTAGGAAAGATTGTTTAGAGTCCAAATAGAACTTGTATCTTTTGCTTTATCTTTAGAAAAGTTTGTGTCTTGTCCAATAAGGACAAGTATCTACCCATGGGTATAAATATGTACACCCGGGATCTTTGTAATATCTCTCGATCAAATACAAATACTCTCGGCGCATCGCTAATCTCTTTCCCGAGGTTTTTATTTGTCAACTAGCGAAACTTGGCACCTGACACAGAGCTGCATCGGCTTTCGATCTCTGGCAAATGAGTAAGTCCTACGTTCCGTCGGCCTTGGCAATTGTATCGATTACATCGGTGTTGTTCAAGGCTGCATCGCTTCGACCTCTTGGATCGCTTTAGTTTGGTTGATATATTTGCCTACTTATTTATCATATATCTTAATTAATCTAAGTTGATTATTCAATTTACTTGTATCAGTCAGATCTTTTCTAGGGTTTTGCTGGTATTGGCTAAATTGTTTTGTCGATCTAGATTAGGTAAGGTATCTACCACCCTGAAAACCAGTCGAAGGCTTGATTGAATAGATATTATGTTTCTTTTCATACTTTGCGCTGCATCACCTCTAGTCATGCTTAGAACCATAATCTCTAGCATGCTTTTTTATTGCCAATAAGGGTTTTATCGGGGTTTCAGCCGATGAGTTATCTGGATGTTGCATCGACTCACAAGGATTACATATAAGTTGGATTTAGCTGATGACAACAAAAGTTTCATTGATTATCTAATCATTTGGATTTAATGACATCGTTCCTCTAGCCGATGTATGATTTAACCTTCGGATCAGCGCTTATTCTATCATATCACTATTAGCCGATTGGTTTCTATTGAATTATATTATTGTTTTATTGCATTATCATCAGCCGATTGTCTTTATATCATTATTTAAATCAAGTGTTAGAATCTACATTGGATATATATCCAATTGTTCAAAACCCTATTGACATCAGCTAGTATCAGCATCGGCTAGAATTACTCCATCGGCTTATCAGCCGATCGACTCTTTGATCTACTGTTTATATATCTTGTCAGTTGTAGGATCAAACTGACTGGCATGCCCACATCTCATCAATTTTAGGACCTGCACTGGAGCTAAGCAGATCTCACAGACCTTCGTGTGTTCGTTGACTTGTTTCGCGTCAACACAGATTTGGCACCATCGGCTGAGTGCGGATTTTTCGTCAACTGGTATTACTTCTCAGTGAGAAGATCTGAACTGTAGAAAACTTTGTCCCCTTTACTCATCCAATTTAGATCTCGTGCGCTACCCTTTTTTTATTGCCAATTTCTAGAATTGACAGTTGGCACGCCAGGTTGGGGTTGCATCGAGTTTTCTGCCGACAAGTGCGATGGGATCAACTTTGGGAGCCGTTGACTTCACCTTCCCTCCAGGACAAGGCTACCATTTTTGCAGCCTTGACATCATCACCGACAACTTTAGCAAGATCTCTCTCCTTGATTCAGATTCGAACCAATCGGGGAGGGACCATGTCACTCTGGGATCGTTCGGTCTCTTGAACATGGCCAAGATCTACTCAGAAGTGTTTTCTTCAGACGTGGCCTCAAAGCACTCAGAGGAATCATCAGCGTCAACTCCACAGCGTGACATCTCCAACAATACGATGACTTATCCTCAGATCGCCATGCGACTCCCTCCAATCCACACCGGAACATTCGGATCTAGATCAGTTTCCCCCCCTAGGGTTCGATCTGGGCATGTTTCAACCATGTCCAGACCAGGGCCCAGGTGTAATGCCCCGACTTTCGTTCGGGTTTAAAATCGCTTAATAATGCATTTCTAAAATTTATATTAAAATTAAAACCAATTTATCAAGTGAAATTAATGAGGAAATTACAAATTTCCTTTAAAAATCATGGCTGGGAATATTTTGTAATATTCTTCATGCCCTAAAGTACTCTCTAGAATTTCTACTGAATTTTTGGAGCTCAAGAAGAAATTTTAAAAGTACAAAGATCATTTAATCAACTAAATGAATAGAAAAAACAAATTAAATCCCCTTTCTTGGCTTTGGGTTGTTTTTGGCCCAATTTTGCCTCAAGTCTGTTTTACCTCCCTCATGGCCCGCTTGGCCATCCCTCCTCTCTCCCTCTCTACCCGAGCCGGCCTGGCCCATGTCTTTACTCCCCATCGGCCTGGTTCGCTTGGCCCAGCCCGCCTCCTCTCCTTTTTCGCTTCACCTCCCTTCCCTCTGCAGTGCCACCGACCGTGGGCCCCACTTGTCAGTTCCTTCTCCCACCTTCGGCCGAGAGAACCGGTCTCTTCCTACCCCACGATGCCGCCCCACTCCTCCACCGAAGCCGCGAGCATCCGCGCTTCCCCCCATTCAAATCCGCGTGGCCCTGGATCCCCTTCACCTCTCCCTCACTCTCCCCACGAAATCTGGCACGAATTGGAGCTCCCTGACCTCCATGTCACCGCTCCACTCTGCCCGGCAGTGGCCACCTTTCCCAAGCCTTCCCATCCCTCGCTCGGCCTATAAAACCAATCCCCAGACCTCTCCCTCTCAGTTTCCCCAACTCCCCATGCTCCCTGCGGCCGAAATCGCTCTCCCGTGCCGCTCTCCCTTTTTGCCGCTCGCCGGTACTCTCCGGCCACCCACCGCCGCCGCTAGAGGCGCGCCTATCCACGCCACCACCTTCATCGTCTTCGACGCTTCGCGGTGCATCCCCGCCACCACTCCGCTTCGGGTTCTGACTTCGCTGTTGAAGCATCTAGGCTCCCATCGTTGATTTTGGTAATTAATGACAAGCACTAATTGTGGACTAACGATTCTCTTGAGTTATACATTTTTGAGATAGGACCACACAATGTGTATGTCATGGATGATCACTGGAGAATTAAATTGATGTTGCAAAGCAAAAGAAACAAAGACCGTAAAACTAGCGGTTTTTATTTTTGATCAAGGAGTTTGGGCAATCAAACTTGCTAGATTATTTATAGCTTTGTCGTACTATCAAGACAGGTAATGACCTAAACAAAGAGATGATCAAAATACCACATTAGGTCATTTGCATTTGGACTTGGCTTGCATTTAAACTCTTCCCAGTTCTCTGACCATGGCTGGTTTGACCATGGCGTGACGCTAGTCTGACCGCGGTGTGCTGGCCGTTTTGACCGGGCGGCCTATGCTGGTTTGACCGGGCCCTTGCTGGGCCGGTTATGCGCTGGTGGCCTGGCGATCCAGAGCCGCTCGAGCCACAGCCGGTCAGACCGAGCCCTCGGTGGTCTGACCGAGCCTGGCCGATCTAACCGGCTGCCCTATGACGGTCTGACCGGCCTCCCTTGTTGCCAGTGCATTAAATGCACTGTAACTGCTAGTTTTCTAGCCGTTACATAAGGGGCCGGTCTGACCGGCCACCCTTTGCCGGTCTAACTAGCAGGGTAAAGAGTTGGGGGTTTTCGACCCCAAAGGCTAGTTTCTTGGTGTGGGGTATAAATACCCTCCTATTGGCAGCAAGGGTTCTCTCTTGGCACTTGTTACAATTGCATATTCTCCTTGCATTTCCTCTCACACCCTCTTGAGCTTGTGTTCATCCATTTGGTGTGTTTGAGAGTTGATTGAGCCAAGAATCAAGTGCATTGCTTCAATTGTAAAGCTAGTGTGGCACTTGATCATCTCTGAGTCGGGTCATCGCTTATTACTCTTGGAGGTTGCTGCCTCCTAGATGGCTTGTGGAGGTGCTTGCCTGGTGACCTCTCTGAGGAGATAGTGGAGAAGGCCCAATGCCGATTGTGAGTAGTTTGGAGTTAACCACCTTTGGAGTAAAGGAAGAACTACCCTAGTGATCGAGGCTTAGGTAGTCCTCTCCGTGGGCCGGCTCCCACCTTGCCCACCCCTTGACGAAGGGGGCTTGCGGTGGCTTCGTGGTTTTTAGTGGTGGAGTTGGGCTTGCCTCATCGGGGATTAGGAAACCGGCGAGTTTTTGAACTTCGGGTGAAAAACTTGTTGTCTCTCGTCTCATTTACTTATTGCATTTACATTTGTGCAATTTACTTTCACAGAGACATATTTGAGCCCTTATCACCCTAGGATTGCAAGACTTAACTTAGTTGTGTAGTTAGACTTGTTCCTCGCTGAGCCTAGCATCTTAGGTTAGTTTTGATTAGGTGCAATTTATTTTTAATCGCCTATTCACCCCCTATCTAGTCGACATCTAAGTCCTACAAGTGGTATCAGAGCTTGGTCTCTCTTGATTGGGCTTTACTGCCCAGAGAGAAGATGTCGAATGAGGTGAACCATGTAGGGAAGGTTCCCATGTTCAATGGCACTAATTATTCCACTTAAAAATTAAGATGTCTACTCACCTCAAGGTCATGAGCTTCCATATTTGGAGTATTGCTGATGTTGGTTTTGCCATCACCGGTCTACCCTTGACGGAAGGTGAACACCGCAACCTCCAACTCAATGCCCAAGACATGAATGCATTGTTCAACTCATTGAGTCAAGAGGAGTTTGATAGGGTGAGAAACCTTGAGACGGCTTATGAGATTTGAAACAAATTGAGTGAGATTCATGAGGCCACAAGTGAGTACAAGGATGCCAAGCTTCACTTCCTCAAGATACAATAAGAGACTTTTGCCATGTTGCTTCATGAGAGTGTGAATGACATGTACAGAAGGCTCAATGTGATTGTCAATGATCTCAAGGGGCTTGGGGCAATCTACACCGACCTTGAGGTGGCTCAAAAGATGCTTAGGGCTCTACCGAACAATTATGAGAACCTAGTCACCTTCCTCATCAATTCCGACATGTCAAGGATGACATCTACTAGCCTCTTGGGAAAGATCAACACCAATGACATGTACTAGTTAAAGAAGAAGGAGATGGAGGAAGCCTCTCCATCAAAGAAAACTAGCATTGCTCTCCAAGCTGAAGTTAAAGACAAGGGAAAGGCAAAAGTGAATGAAGGAAGGATGATTTGGAGGAAGAAATTGCCCTTCTTGCTAGAAGATTCAATGATCTCTTGGGAAGAAGAAAGGAGAAAGGAAGGAGCGCTAACTCAAATAGAAGGAGAAATAGAAGACCAAACAAGACGGTTACCAACTTGAGATCCTTTGAGAGTGGTGAGAAAGGGCACTTTGCTTCTAAGTGTCCCACCAAGGATGATGAAGGGGACAAGTCTTCAAAGAAGAGCAAGAGTGGAGGCTACAAGCTCATGAAGAAGCTCAAAAAGGAGGGAAAGAAGATTGATGCTTTCATTGGGCAATGGAAATCAAATGTTGAGAGTCCAATTCTCAATTCGGGTCCAACAATGATAGTGATGATGATGGAAGCTCCAAAAATAAGAACATGGCTGGAGTTGCTATCAAGGAAACTCCATCACTCGTCTCTCCATTTTGCCTCATGGCAAAGGGCTCCACTAAGGTAACATCTAGTAGTGATAGTGAAAGTGATGATGATTATGATGATGTTTTCTATGATGAGCTTGTGAGAATGTTTGAGGAGCTCCATGCTTATAGTGAGAAGGAGATTGTTAAGTTCAAGGCTCTAAAGAAGGATCCTGCTTCTTTGAAAATCTTGTATGAGGAGCTAAAGACTTCACATGAGAGACTCACTATTTCTCATGAGAAGCTTAAGGAAACTCATAACACTCTCCTTTCTACTACCCAACATGGAGCTTACATTGATGTTGGTATATCTTGTGATTTGCTTGATGATAGTGCTTCTTGTCATATTGCTCATGTTGCATCATCTAGCATATCTACACCTTGTGATGATCTTATGGATATGCCTAGCTCTAGCTCTTGTGCCCCTTTGTGTGATGCCTTACTTGTTGTTGAGAACAATGAGCTCAAGGAGCAAGTAGCCAAGCTCAACAAGAGTTTGGAGAGGTGGTTCAAGGGTAAGAACACTCTTGATAAAATCTTAAGTGAGTAATGGTGCATCCTTAACAAGGAGGGACTTGGATTCATTTCAAAGAAGGGTAAGAAACCTTTTCACCGTACCACTCGGTTTGTCAAGAGCAATGGTAAGTATTGCCACAAGTGCCGTGAGGTTGGGCACATGGTGAATGCTTAGGAAGGCTCATGATGGTACCATTTATGCTAGACATGTGGATTCCCCTATACTAGATGCTAAAAAGAATGCTATTTGGGTGTCCAAGGCCTTGGTCTCTAACCTTCAAAGTTTGGGTACATAAAAGAACTTGATCTTTTTTTGTAGGTGAACTACCACACCGGTGGAAGCCACTGGGTGCTAGATAGTGGATGCACTCAACACATGACCGGTGATAGAAAGACGTTCATTACATTTGAAGTAGGAGGCAAAGATCAAGAGAGAGTCACTTTTGGTGATAATAGCAAAGGAAACATAATTGGGTTTGGTAAAGTTGCTATCACCAATGATCTATCAATCACAAATGTCTCTCTTATTGAATCTCTAAATTTCAATTTACTTTTGGTTGCATAAATTTGTGAACTTGGTTTATCATGTACATTCAATCCTCAAGATGTGATTGTTTCTAGCCTTCATGACAAATCTTGCATTTTCAAAGGCTTTCATTATGAAAATCTTTATTTGGTTGATTTCAACTCTAGTGAAGCAAATTTAAACTTGTTTATTTGTGAAAACTTCATTGGGTTAGCTTTGTCATAGGAGACTAGCCCATGTTGGTATGCATCAATTGAGGAAACTTTCAAAACGTGATCTAGTTGTGGGCTTGAGAAGGACAAACTTTGTTGTGCTTGTCAAGCTGGCAAGCAAGTTGCATGCTCTCATCCTTCCAAAAGCATTATGTCCATATCTAGACCATTGGAGCTCTTTCATATGGATTTGTTTGGTCCAACAACCAATAAGAGCATTGGTGGGAATAGTCATTGTCTTGTTATTTTTGATGACTATTTTCGATACACTTGGGTGGTTTTTTTGCATGACAAGTCTATTGTTTCTGAGCTTTTCAAAAATTTTGCAAAAAGGGCCCAAAATGAATTTAATTGCACTCTCGTGAAAATTAGAAGTGACAATGGTTCCGAATTCAAAAATACCAATATTGAGGACTATTGTGATGACGTTGGTATTAAGCATGAACTTTCCGCTACCTACTTACCTTAACAAAATGGTGTAGTGGAGAGGAAAAATCGCACATTGATTGAGATGGCAAGGACTATGCTAGATGAATATAGTGTTTCCGATTCTTGTTGGGCAGAAGAGATAAACACCGCTTGCCATGCAATCAATAGGCTTTATTTGTATCGCCTTTTGAAAAAGACTTCCTATGAGCTAATTGTTGGGAGGAAGCCTAACGTTGCCTATTTTCGAGTTTTTGGTTGCAAATGCTATATTTACCGAAAGGGTGTTAGACTAACCAAATTTGAAAGTCGGTGTGATGAAGGGTTCCTTCTAGGTTATGCCGCCAATAGCAAGGCATACCGTGTCTACAACAAGAACAAAGGTATTATGGAAGAAACCGCCAATGTTCAATTTGATGAGACTAATGGCTCCCAAGAGGGGCACGAGATTTTGGATGATGTAGGTGATGAAGGCTTGATGAGAGCTCTGAAGAACATGTCTATTGGAGACATCAAGCCGGTTGAAGTAGAAGACAAGCCTTCCACCTTCACTCAAGTTGAGGAAATTACTTCCGCTACGCCATGCGAAGCTCAAGTTGATATGGAGGAGGACAAGGAACAAGATGAACCTATGCCACCAAGAATCCACAATGCTCTTTCCAAGGATCACCCAATTGATCAAGTTTTGGGTGATATTAGTAAGGGTGTTCAAACTCGATCTCGTGTTGCTTCTATTTGTGAGCATTATTCTTTTATTTCTTGTCTTGAGCCAAAACATATAGACAAAGTTCTTGGTGATCCGGATTGGTTAAACGCTATGCATGAAGAGCTCAACAACTTTGCAAGAAACAAGGTGTGGACCTTGGTTGAAAAACCTAGAAACCATAATGCCAAAGGGACAAAGTGGGTTTTTAGGAACAAGCAAGATGAGAACGGGTTGATGGTAAGAAACAAGGAAAGATTGGTGGCTCAAGGTTTCACACAAGTTGAAGGTTTGGATTTTGGTGAAACCTTTGCTCCTGTGGCAAGGCTTGAAGCCATTCGCATCTTACTTGCATTTGCATCATGCTTTAATATAAAGTTTTTTCAAATGGATGTGAAAAGTGCTTTTCTAAATGGTGAAATTGCCGAACTTGTCTTTGTAGAGCAACCACCTGGTTTTGGAGATTCTAAGAATCCTAATCATGTTTACAAACTCTCAAAAGCTCTCTATGGTTTGAAACAAGCTCCTAGAGCTTGGTATGGAAGATTGAGAGATTTTCTTTTGTCAAAGTGTTTCAAAATTGGTAAAGTTGACACAACTCTTTTCACAAAAAACATTGGTGATGATTTTTTTGTGTGTCAAATTTATGTTGATGATATCATATTCGGTTCTACTAATGTGGATTTTTGCAAGAAATTTGGCGATATGATGTCTAGGGAATTTGAGATGTCCACGATTGGAGAGTTGAGCTTCTTCCTTTGACTTCAAATCAAGCAACTCAAGGGTGGGACGTTTATGAGTCAAACCAAGTACATCAAGGACCTGCTCAAAAGGTTTGGCTTGGAGGATGCAAAGCCCATCAAGACTCCCTTGGCAACCAATGGCCACCTTGACCTTGATGAGGGAGGTAAATCGGTAGATTTAAAGTTTTATCGATCTATGGTTGGTAGCTTGCTTTACCTTACCGCATCTAGGCCAGATATCATGTTTAGTGTTTGTATGTGTCCACGGTTTCAAGCCACTCCTAAGGAGTGTCACCTAGTGGCCATGAAAAGGATTCTAAGGTATTTAAAGTTTTGCTCAAAAATTGGCTTATGATACCCAAAAGGTGCTAAGTTTAAGCTAGTTGGCTATTCCGATTCGGATTATGCCGGTTGCAAAGTGGATAGAAAGAGCAGACCGGTAGTTGTCAAATGCTTGGTAGATCCCTTGTGTCATGGTCATCCAAGAAACAAAACTCCGTAGCCCTCTCTACCGCCGAGGCGGAATATATTTCGGCGGGTAGTTGTTGTGCCCAATTGCTTTGGATGAAACAAACCATGTTGGATTATGGCATCACCTTCACCAAAACTCCACTCCTATGTGAGAATGATAGTGCCATAAAGATAGCTAACAACCTGGTCGAACATTCAAGAACCAAGCATATTGACATTCGCCACCACTTCCTAAGAGACCATATTGCCAAGGGTGACATAGTCATAAGCCACATAAGAACTGAAGATCAATTAGCCGACATCTTTACCAAGCCTCTTGATAAAACCCGCTTTTACAAGTTGAGTAATGAGTTAAATGTCATAGATTTTCCTAATGTTGCTTGAGATCTTGCACCATGGGTGCTTCTTGTTCATGTTGTCTATTTGCTTACTTCTGCATTTACTCTTTGGATTTATTGCTATTTG
This sequence comes from Oryza officinalis, assembly GCA_008326285.1. Lineage (NCBI taxonomy): Eukaryota > Viridiplantae > Streptophyta > Magnoliopsida > Poales > Poaceae > Oryza > Oryza officinalis. The sequence goes on from BDMV01000005.1 coordinate 15,845,071, forward strand.
GCTCTTCCTTACGAAAATGGAGCTTATCATATTAAGAGGGAGTATTGCACTTGTTACATGTGCCCTACTATTCCTTGAGTGTGAGCAAATCAACTAAAATGCTAGAAAAGATTTCAAAATGCTCAAATCAACAAAAGTCAAAATATTTGAAAGATCAAATTAATTTCAAAACTACCTCTTGAAAAATGTTTCAAAAGGTTCCCTATATGTTTTTCCAAGCCTCACTTTGCTAGAAAAATGGAGTTTGATTGAAAATGCCCTTTTGGCCCTCTTTGGAAGAAACTAGATTCTTAGTTTTGGCCAAAATGTCAAATTTCATCAAAATGAGTTTGAGGAAGATTTTGAGAAAAGTTTTAAAACAAAGTTGGTAGAGAGGAAAATTTCAAATGTTTTTGTATTCAAATCAATTTCGAAAAGAAAATCTTTCAAAAGTTGTTTGGAAATCAAATTGGCCCAAAAACCCCTATAAATCATAAAAGGTCATCTCCTTGCACTTAGGTGAGTTAAGTTGCAAATATTCATAATTCTCCAAATATTGTGAATGATTGGCAATAACTCATATATTTCAAAATGCTCCAAAATAAAATTTTTTTAATTTGTTTTTTTTTGTGTGGGGGTGTTGGTTGTGCAAGCGCTATGCACAGCCAGTTGGGGGTCAGGCGGTCTAACCGGTGCTATAAGCGCGGTCTGACCGGCCGCATAGGGCCGGTTTGACCAGCTGGACAGGTGGGCCTAGGAATCTCAGTCCTCTTCTTCCCTACCTGACTCCATCTCTCTCTTTCCCATCTCCTCAGTTCCCCAACCTGAAAAACACCTCTCCTCTCTCTTCTCCCAAACCCTAACTCAATCCTCCACACTGTGGATTTCACTCCGGTTACACTGTAAGTGATTCTCCTCCGCTTCCTCTCTCTATTCCATGGATTAGTTTGTGTTTTTGTTCATTGTTTGATCCATGGCATGGAACTCTAGGTGAAGGAGGTGGTGTTGTTCGATTTGCACCAATAGAGGGTAGTTTCTTGGTGTGATTCATCCTCCCATCCGGTAAATCAACTTTCCTCTTATGCTTAATCTCAAATCGGTCTATTTCGTATTTAGGGTTAAGGGTAGTTTTCCCTCTCTTGTTCAATCTTGATGAAATAAGACCACATCCTTGATTCTTATGCCTACATTAGTGGAATACTTGTTCTAGTACTTATTTGGAATCATTTGAACTATGTGGTGATTTTTGCTTGTGCCTCACTGTCAGTGGCGGTCTGACTGGGACCAACCGCTGTCTGACTGCGGCTTAGCCGTTGGTCTGACCGGCGGCCCACAGGTGGTCTGACCGGCTGCACACCGTCAGTCTAACTGACCACACATCAGCGGTCTGACCAGTTGTATGCTGTCTGTCTAACCGGCCTTGTGCCACCGGTCTGACCGTCCCTGATAGAGGAGCTCATTAAAATTTCTACTTAAGTTAAGTGTTCTCTAAATATTTACTTATTTCCCCCTTTGCTTCCTGTATCTAGTGATGCCTCCTCGGACTCGTCGTGGTCGTCAAGCTCCTATGCAAGAATCTGAGAGTGAGCACGAAGAATAAAGTGGAGAGCAATATGAAGATAATGAAGAGGAAGAACAAAGGGTAGAGGAAGAGCAAGATGAAAGTGGGAATGGTGGTGATGGCAGTGGTAGTGAGGAGGATGAAATGGAAGTTGACCCCTCCATTCGGTTTGTGGTTGATCTTCGGAATCCTACTCAATACACACTCCTGAGGCATCATGATTATTTCCAGAGGCCACGTGACACCACTGATCCTAGGTTTCACACTTCTTTCCAAAAGGCGGTGTTTGAGCAAATCTATAGGGGCAAGGTCTTTGCTGAGCACAAATGGATCTCATGACATAGTATCAATAAAACCCAAGAGTTCGAGGGTTTGCAAAATCTTTTCAGGGCTGTGGGCATCGATCGCATTGTGACATTGAGAAAAGACTATGATGAGGAGCTAATCCGCCAGTCCTATGCCACAGTTTGGGTGTCCGGAGAGTACGACGCCATGAAGTGGATTTCAGGCACCCTTGAGTGCTCCATCACAAGGAGGTAGTTCAAAAGTCTCTTGAACATTCGGTTTGATAATGGTGATGATCTCCATGATGAGCACAACCACAATCCCTTCTCCATCGATGATCTTGCTCAGTTCTATGAGGATGGAGGGAGACACACTTATGGGAAAGTTGCCGGCTTGAGGACTATCCCAAGTGTGGTTAGTAGGATTGTGAGAGCCACCATTCTCCCTAGGTGTGGCAATAATGATGACATTAGGGGAGTGGCATGGCATGTGATCGATGCCATCATGCAAGGGAGACGCTTTGATGTCATAAATCTCATGATGCAAGAAATAGCCATCTCAAAGGGGACATTTGGACAAGGCATTTACTATGCCCCTTTCATCATGAGGTTAATTCAAGCTAAGGTAGGGAGTGTGGGCACCAATTTGAAGGCACACAAGCAATACAAGCCTCGCATTCAAATCACCACTCCTAGAGGTGCAAGGGTGAGGCAACCCACCTTTGATCAAGGAGCAAGCTCTAGTGCAGCATCTCTTCCTTCTCCTCCTCAAGGCTTTGGTAACTACTTCACTCCTCCCTATGCCTACTTTGGTATGCCCTCTCAAGACTACTTCAACCCGGTGTTAGGGGCTATTAATACCCTAAGTGACAATTTGGCAAGGTTGAGCACCGGGCAAGAAGCTATGTTTGAGGATGTGCGGGGGCTAAGAACTGATGTGGGGAGTTTAAATGCCACCGTTGGAAGATTGTCAAATCAAGTGGGCACTTTGGATCGGCGTGTGCAACAATTGGAAAGCACACATGCTTTTGTGTATCATCATCGCCGAGACTCCTCCCATCCTTCCTGCTCGGCCTATCCTTCTTCTCCTCCTCAAGAGTGTTGCTTTTTGGTCTTTGATGCCATAATGGTGAGAAGAAGTGCTTCATGAAGTGCTTCTATGTGTTTCTTTTGTATGGGATGGGACTAGTAGTAGTGAGGTTAGTCCTCATATTTAATAGGTTAAGGCAGTTGGGCTATTTATATGTATGGGTTTGGGCTACTATTATCTATCTCGTGTGTTTTTCTTCGTTTAGTTAAACCTTTGGCTTCGCAACCGCGTGGCCCCCTTGTGCCGTCTCGCCAATGGGAACCTCGGCCGCCTCCTCACCTTCGTCATTTGCCATTGAAGCACTGTCCCGCCTCCATCCGAAGGAGCCCACCACCGCCGCTTCTTGCCGTTGATCGCCCTCCCATCGCCTCCTCGCCGTTTCGCGAGCATGGTGAGAACCACCCCCTCCTCTCTTTTATGCCTCCTGCCGCGCACCCTCATGTGCTGCCGTCGCTCGCTGCCAGTGGCCATTGGGCCCAGTCACCGTCGCCGCACCGCCGTCCTCTCGGCTTGGCCGACTAGGGCCGCTCTCCCTTCACCCCGGCCATCCGATCCACCCTAGGGCGAATCCAGGCCAACCGCGTGGCCCCCTTGTGCCGTCTCACGTCGGTGCCGTCGTGGCACCATGTCGCGCCACCTCGCCCTCCCTGTCTGCCATGGCTGCCACGTGGTGCGCCCACATGCCAATGCACGCGTGGATTCAGTCCACCGTGCGCCACCCCGTTGAGCCACTAACGTGTGGAGCCCTATTAATTGTAAAATTTGGCATATTCTGTTAAAAGTGGAGCAAAATTTGCGGTGTGATTTTAGTAACTGCGAACAAAAAATTGCATTGGCCGAAGATGTATTGGCAAGCTTGTATCGGATGAAAGATCTTAAGGGGTTGCCAATAGAAGATGGAGTTCGAGTTCTTGTTGGATTCGTTGAAGACATTGAAGGTATTACAAAAAAGGGATCGGATCCGAGAAGGAAATGGCATGTATTTATTAATTAGGTATATTTAATTTCCTTTTATATAATTTTAGGAAAGATTGATTAGAGTTTGGTTTGGGCTGTAATTTTTATTTTATCTTTAGAAACGTTTATGTTGTGTCCGATATGGACTAGTTTTCATTCATAGGTATAAATATGTACACCTAGGGTCTTGTAAATTAACAATAGTTCAATATACACTTTCGACGCATCATCGCCCTCTCACGAGGTTTATCTTCGATGAGTTCTTGTCTTCGAGTTATGCTGCATCGGTTAGGTTCGATCTCCATCAAGAAGTAAGTTCCGTCTATAGTTGTTTGTATTGGCGGGGCTAGGGCTTCCATCGGTTAAGTTCGACGATCTAAACCGGTCAATACAAACGCTAACTTATCATATATATTACTTAATTTAAGTTGACAAGTACTGTTTTCTTATATCGGCTAATTTCATTTGGGTTTGTCAATATCGACTAAACGATTCTTGTTGATTTAAATTGATTAATGTATCTACCATCCTGAAAAACTATCAAAGGTTTGCTTAGACCTTACTATTTTGATTATAACTTAGTGCTGCATCAGTTAGGTTTGACCTACTAAGATATTGTTAAAGTTGTAAGAACTAACTTGCTCTTTGCTTGCCGATTAAGGTAGTATCGGGGTTTTAGCCAATCTTACCTGGTGACTGTTTTGTTTTAAGATTATATGTTGTCTTTCACTTACTGTGTTACATGTATCATCTTATGTAAGTTTATCAACCCTTTAAAATTTTTAAGCTTCTCTTCAGTATTGCACTGTCTTGGTAAAGTCCGATATGTTGTGGCTATAGCTTGTTTAATAAATTTAATCTAGTTTGATATTCTTATATAAGGCTGTCTCGGAGCTATAGCTGATACGTTATCCTTGGCTACTCAAGTTACTCCATCAGCTATGATATAAGTTCATATAATTATTAATTCATCTAATCTTTGTTACTAGCAACTAATACTGTCTTGGTTAGGTCCGATCTATCGTAGTTGCTAATATTTAAGAGAAAGATTGAATTAACAATTGCATGTTATTTATCTTTACAACTGATCAGGGTTACCTTGGGTTTAATCTGAATCTATCTATACATCAGCTAGTATCTAAATCATATAACTGTGTACTAATTGACCTTAATATTATCAATCTTATGCTACATCGATTGGGTTCGACCTATAGAATTGATTCTGTTAAAGAAAAGTTGTTTATGATTATGTTCAGTTTAGATCTAGTCTATGAACAACATCTTTTGTAACTTATAGCCGATTCATTCGTGCATCGGCTGATGCGATACGACATCGGCCTATCGGCTGATCGGCTATCATCTTATAACGATTGCTTTTGTCTATCTTGTTCGTTGCAGGATCCAACCAACAGGCATGCCTTGAACCTGAAGCTTTTGGACCTGCACTGAAGTAAAGCAAATCTTCTAGGCTGCTGTGTTTTGCATCAACACGCTTTTGGCACGCCCCGCGGGACATCAAGACTTTCATCATGTCTGACATCATCCCAGTCACTGTTGATAAGTTGTTTGACAAACAAAAGGCCCAAATGGAAGAACTGGTTCAAGGATTTCAGAAGATGTATTTGGAATCCTTCAGTGTTACATGACAAGGAACAGTAGTACAAAAATCCAAGATTATCGTGCCGAAGCCTGAAGGAGAAGGAAGCAAGAGTACTAAGGAAAAGACTCAGACAGAACCTAAAGGAGAACCACCTTTTATATGTTTGCGAGACAAGATCGATTCTGTAGTTCATCATGCCTTAATTAATTAATCTGGGGTGTTGGTTAATACATTGACAAATATGATCAAAAAAAGTGGTGGATGAAACTATAGCTGAACAAAAAGCCAAGAGACCTATTTATTTTCCCAATAATGTGTTTTCACCATATTAGACAGTTAAAAATGAAATACCAGAGACGAAGTGTACAGCCGGTCCTAGTTCTTCAATGGTGGTTACTGATCAAGTTCGGCCGAGGTACGGAGGTAAACATTTTCAGCAATCGGTCAAAGGAAAATAGTCTATTGGAAATATGATGGTGCAACAACCGATGTAAGATTAGCTGATTGGGGGGCAACCAATCGGGCCATAATTTAGACATGAAGTTCCTCAAAACTATCAACCTCAGCAAAGTCCACGACATCAATATTCAAGCCAATATTTTCAGTCTCAACATCAATGACAGCCATCACCTCGTCAATATCAACATGGAGAAGCCAATCAATATCAACATCAGATAGATCAATTTGTCCAAAGGCCTCCATGACAACAGTTTGGGGACAATGGTAATCGAGAGTGGGCTGATATGATCACTGAAGTTATGAGGGAACAGTTTGATTTAAAACCTAGGATGATGGGATTATGTATCGGCATCCATATCCGGAAAGCTTTGATAGAGTACCCTTACCAAATTGATAGAGGATTCCAGATTTTTCAAAATTTTTAGGGCAAGACAATATTTCAACAGTTGAGCATGTTAGCCGATTTCTAGCACGATGTGGGGAGGCGTCGGCTACTGAGGCTTTGAGAGTTATATCTTTTCCATTATCATTATTTGGATTGGCGTTTACATGGTTTTCTTCGCTACCACCTAATTCTGTCAGAGGATGTGCTAATTTGGAGAAACAATTTCACAAATATTTCTTTGCTGGAGTTCAAGAGATGAAATTGTTTGATTTGACATCGATTGAGCAGAGATCTGATGAATTGGTTCTAGATTTTATCGAAAGATTCAGAGATATTAGGAGTAAATGTTATAGTATGGTTTGATCGATTCCTAATTAGCCGATTTGACATTCCAGGGATTGTTAGGGTCGATTAAAGATAAATTTTCTTTGCAAGACTTTGAAAGCTTGGCTCAATTGGTGCAGAAGATATCGACTCATGAACAACGATTCCATGAATCTAAGACGGAAGGGTTTACTAGGAAAGCTAATAATGTAAATAATATTTATTATGATTCTAATTCAGACCAGGAAGAAGATCTTGTAATTGGCTTGGTAGAGTGGGCTCGAAACAAAAAGACAGTTGTTTGCCAATGGGTCAATGATAATGGAAAATAAGAAAGGTATGATTTTGATGTCAATAAAGCCGATAGAATCTTTGATCTTTTATTACAAGAAAAGCAGATTGTGTTACCACAAAATCATGTCATTCCATCGGCTGAGGAGTTGAAGAAAGGAAAATATTGCAAATGGCACAATACAGGGTCACATCATACAAATGATTGCAAGGTTTTCAGACATCAGATACAATCATTTGTCGAGCAAGGAAGGATTAAATTTGATGATATCAAGAGGCCGATGAAGATTGATGGGCATCATTTTCTGGTGAACATGGTTTATCCAAAGAGATCTCCAGACAAAGCCTATAGAAGAAATTATCGGGCTTGAATTAATTTAACTAGTTTGATCAACAAGTATTAGAAAAGCCATGAAAAAGAGATACAAGATTATCATGAAGAAGAAAGATCTTGTTTGATCCACATTAGGATTGTGGGTTTTTCCAGTTTTGTTGGAATAAGGGGATGAGACTGCCTTCAATTGAAGATTGCCTAGGATGCAATAAAGATAGGTCTTGTTTTTACCATGAAGATTCTTATCAAGATAACACAAGGGGTTTTAATCGGCCAATGCAGAGGAAGCTTTCCGTTCATCAATGTATGGGGCCAATTCATGAAGATTATTTTGAAGATGATGATGAAGATCAAGGTGGACAAGTATAGAATCCTCAATGGTGTCGAAGTGGTATTTTTACCAAAAATCAAAAAAGAAGGGTTCAGAGACTAAGGAACAGGGAGCAAATGGATGAAGTTGGAGAGTAAATTAATCATCGGCTAAGCATATAAGAAAATAGTGCCGAGTGAAAAACAAGGTCGTTAAAGCCAACGATGTTGAAGCCGGTAGAACAAGAATCCCAATTTCTGCCAGAGGAAAAGCTGTCAAGATTGACTGTACTGCGACTTCATTTTCTATGAACATGATTTTTGTGTTGCCTACAGAATACAGAACTGCTACATCCGATGAAAAGGTATATGAGGAGTCAATGGCTCAGTTGATTTTATCACCACAACAAGCTGTTTTTGAAAAGCCTGAACAGACAGAGCATTGGCATCTTAGGCCTTTGTATGTCAAGGGTTTTGTTAATGGGAAGCTGATGTCCAAGATGTTGGCCGATGGAGGGCCTGCAGTGAATTTGATGTTATATACTACATTCAGAAAGCTTGGAAAGACCCAAAAAGATTTGATCAAGACCAACATGGTGCTAAAAGATTTTGGTGGGTATTCATCGGATGCCAAAGGAGTTTTGAACGTCGAATTGATGGTGGGTTGTAAAACTATTCCTACCACATTTTTTGTTATTGATGGAGAGGGTTCTTATAACTTGTTGCTTGGGAGAGATTGGATACATGCTAATTGTTGCATCCCATCGACAATGCTTCAATGTTTGATTCAATGGCAAGGAGATCAGGTAGAAATCATGCAGGTCGATAGGTCAGTTAACATTGCTAATGTTGATTTGTCTATTTGAGAGATGGATGGAATTGATTGCTTATCAGGGAAATTTTGGGAAGGTGATTTCTTAAAAGTCTCCGATTATGATATACAACCAATCATCGATGGTGGACCTCAACATTTACACTAAAGATACTGTCGATGAGTTTGAGGGCAAATTAGGACAAGGTTTTATGTCGGGCGATAAGTTAGAAGAAGTATATATTGGGATTGGCGATAGGCCAAGGCCGACTGTCGAAACTTGATTTTGACAATAAGAAACTGGGGTAGCGATTGTGGAGATTATGGGTACTGTATACCCTCATGGCTGGCTTATCCGACTGACTATATGGGATAGGTTATGATTCATGATTATGTAATTGGCATAGGACATAAGTATTACGTTACCTTGTGTTATAAGGAACGGCATATAGTCTGAGTCGGGAGTGTTATGGAGTCCTATACAGTGTGTAGTTAGGTCTCCGACTTGTGAGTCTACCCTCTAAACCTATATGAGGAGGGTAGAACGTCCCTTGAGGGATATGAGACAATAGCAATTAGCTAAGTTTTCTTCATACACAACCTGATCTAGAGACCAATAAACCACTCGGCGGATCAAATCCCCAAAACAGGAGTAGGTTATTACTTCTTTATAGAAGGCCTGAACCTGGCTAAATCCCTTTGTCTACTAACCCATCATGTTTGACACTTCACTGCTACCCCCAGTTTCTTATTGCCGAAACCAAGTTTCGACAGTTGGCATGTCACGTAGGGGATTGCGTCAAGTTTTCTTCTTGATCTCGCTGACTAGCGCGATGGGATCTTCATCAGGCATCGACGACTTCGCCTTCCCCCTGGGGCAGGTGTTGCGCTTTGGCATCCTCGACTTCATCACCGATAGATTCGGCAAGATTTCTCTCCTTGACTCGGATTCGAACCAGTCGGGAGGGGAAAACCACTCGGCGCCGTTCGGGTTACCAAATGACGCTGAGATCTACTTCAATCTCTTATCCTCCGAGTTGGAATCAATCCATTCGGGAGAATCTTCTTCATCATCATCATGCTGCGGTTCGAGTTCCTGGGAGATCACCATCATGATTCAACCACTCAGATCGTGCTCATCTACTGAGATCGCTGACTACCTCAGCTCCTCCAACTTTGACGACCTCTACAACATCTCCACGGAGGAATTCAATGACTCTGACTTCGACAACGACTACACTCCGATGTTCTTCAACGTCCTCATGGCCGAAGTAGCGGAGACCGACTCAGCCATGGCCTGCAGGATTGCAGAAGAGGAACGCGCCAAGATCGAAGAGGAACGCAAGCGCAAGGAGGAGGAGCTCAAGCAAAAAGAAGAAACCGACAAGAGGAAACGAGATCTGAGGGCGGCTGGACGCTCCGCTTGCGAGGCCATACTCCAAACCCGAGTCGACAATGCCAACATCTTCCTCATGCCTCAACAGAACACGGTCGCCGCTCTTACCCTCATCGACACCGTCATCGAAGTGGCACCCCCCGCCGTAACTCGAATTCTAGACAAAGTCAAGACTATCGTCGCAGCCACAGCCACCGGCATTCCTACAGGCTCTGCTCGGAGAGCTACCGAGTCCATCGCCGAGACACCCGAGGGCAGCCGCTGTGGGCACCCGGAAATTATACCGTCCAATGCATTTTGTGACCACCACATAATTTTGGATGAGTGGGATCCATACACGCATAAATAGCCACTTATACCTCAATGTGCCCATGATCACAAAATTTACAACATTCGGTATAAAATCCATAATGCCGAATAATGAGCAAAAGAGATATTGCTGGGACTCCGCATGCCAGTCAACTTCAGCCTGAGATATGCCCGTCAAACCACACGAAGGCGGCGACCAGATGTGTTACACATCTCAGGAGACTTGACTCAAATTGCGAGAGCTCTACAACATCTCAATTGATCAAAATTCATACTCGTGCTTAGCTAGTCCCCAGGAAAAGCGACTAGCCTTGCACTTTCATCGCAAGCAATTGATAACCATCACAAATGCATAAACATGGATAACAGAACAACAAGATACATATATTATAATGGGATTCATCAACCCATCATACAACACAAACTATAGTAGCGAAAGTTTTATAAGTTCACATAAGCAAAAGTAAAACCTGTGGTTTGCCCACCATCCCACAAGGGCAACCAACTGGGGCAAGAGTAAAGCTGAAAAGACTACTCACCACCCTCACCGCCCTCGGTAGGGTAGTAAGAACAATCAAGTTCTCCAACGTCCTCTCCTGAAATTGCAGACATCGGGTTAAGTACGGAATGTACTCGCAAGACTTACTCTTTAATATATATATATAGAACAAAGGAGTATGCAAGCTTCTACCTTAGAAGATGGCATAAGGGTTCAAGTTTTGCATAAAAGCCAATTTAGTTGAGCAAATAACAAGTTGCAAATATAGAGTTTCAAACTTAGCATAATCTGAAATTTAAACACAAATAAGCACAACCCGTGCTCTCATCACTATCCATGTATAAGCACTGCCTGTGCTCTCATCACCATTCAAGTATAAGCACAACCCGTGCTCTCATCACCATCCATGGACAACCATTGTCCAACTATGGCTTATCAATATATCCATCACATATCCAAGCCTAACCAACCCATTTAACCCCAGTTTGATGCTAACATAGAATGACTAACACATCGAGCGATCGTCCTATAATCGTGGACACGGCTATTCGAATAGTTTTACTCTGATCAGAGGGGTACATCTTTACCCACACAAAATGAACAAGAATCAAATGCTTTCACCACCACACAGGTGTGACTCACAAGTGACACAAGCTCATAACATGCCCTTTCCTAGTCCCACCCTAATCACCTAAACTCCGCCTAGGCCCCCGACGACTTAGGCACGTGCGTGTGTGATGTGGCTAAGGCGGGCTCACCATCGTGGGAGACACCCCCTGCCAAAACACGGCACACCTGGGTTCTCCAAAGGAACAACATCCTCATGATTGACCAGCGTAGCGTAGATGATTACAGTGCAACGTAGTACTAAGTCAAGTCGTCCCATACCGGCGTGTGGTAGTACGTAAGGTGCTTGAATAGACGTCAACATGTTCGGTCCTTAACAACCTAGACGAGGCTACTTGCATCAGGGAAAACCACCATCCCTTCATCGCCCTATCACTCGTCCAAGTTAAAACATATTATTCATATGAACCATTTAGTGTAAGTAGTCAAATTTTATGCCCATAAATCGCAAGTAATGAATAACTTCAATCGATGGCTCCATCCATCAATTTTAAACACTACTAGATCTAAGCATGGCTAAGCATCGGTAAAAAGTAAACCTTCCCAAGTATTTCCATCCCGAGGTTACAAGGATAAATGGCAACAACAAAACAAGGAAGGATATGCGGCAATTAGGTATAACCAATTCTACCCAATACCGATAAGTTTGTAATAAATCAACACATGCATATATATAGTTTCGCAATCAAATCATTTTAGCAAAATAGGGATTCTATATGCTTAGATGCTTGCCTGTCTGCTGTGAGAAATCGCACTCCAATTCAGATCCTTGTTCCACGTACTCCGGAACGTCTGAATCTACCGCAAAGAAGCAATAATGCAAATAAGATTCAAATAAACATGCATATGCAACATGCTCTATCAATCATGGCCTAAATACAGTAAGTAGAGAGTTTAATAAAATTATTTTAGAAGAAAGAATCATATCATTTACATTTATGGTTTGAAAGCTATGAAAATAGCAAGTCATATACTTTGAAAATGGCATTTTTATAATTAAATATGAACTACCCTAAGCCATAACATTTTCTATCATTTTCTAGTTATATTCTATAAATGCTATCACTTTTAAATCATAGAGAATAACTTGCTGGTTATTACAAAACTTGGTTCACTGCATTTGGAGTTAAAATGATTTAGCTATGAATTTTACAAATTCAACAAAAGAGAAGGATATTTGTTTAAATTGGTCTTAGGAGATAGTTTTGTCAAATTCCTTTTATCCAAAACAAAAGGTGTTTAATTCTAAGGTAAACAGCAGTGGATTCATAAATTTGGGATTAACTAGTAATTTTCTAGAAATTAATTAAGTCCTAGTTGGAAAATAAATGTCTTTATGTCATTCACAATTATAATCACATTTTTTGTACAGAATTTGGAAAAACATTTATTTTATAAACATAAAGAGCACAAATTATAGAAATATACAGAAATTTGGTTCACTAAATTTGGTCCATAAATGAATTTTCTACAAATTTTACAAGTTATATGTTAACTATTCCATATTTGAATTTTAGAAAGATATATTCAACGGTGAGCATAGGATATTATTATACAATATTGAAGTTTACAATTTTATGGACCTACTGGAGTTGGTTTCATCTAAAAAGGAGTTATATTTAATTTAATATGAATTTTACAAGTTTGGAACAATTTTCAGTTGAAAAAAATAAAGATTAACTCATTTCCTTTTATTTTACCAAAATATAAAACATGGGGTCCACAAGTCAGTGAAAGTAGTTTTGCAGAAAAGCCCCTAGGGTTTCTAGATTAGAACCCGCAGTCCTTAACTCTAAATCAAACGGGCCCACAAGTCAGCGGCTCAACGGCTTGAGGCAGAGCCGCAGGGCACCGGCGAGCTTCCCGTCGACGGCGACGGCCGATCTCCCGAGACGGCTATAAGAGAAAATGAAGAGGGACTCTTGGCGAAGCTATCGGTGGTCTTCTCGCTAGCTACGCTGGCCGGGGTGGGTGGTGACGACAGCGCAGGCGGCGGTTGCTCTTGGCTTGCCGATGCAAGTCGAGCTACGGTTTGAACCCGAGCGAGTTAGTACATGCATGCGGTCCTATAAGCCTCCTGAAGGCTTACCACAGGGTTGGAAACAGCTGGCGCAGCTCGGACAGCGACGGCGATTGCAACAGAGCTCCGGCGGCGGCGCAGACCCTCTGCTTTACGGCGATAGCGTTCCTCGGCCAATGATCTGCTAAGAGGAGGTGAGGGATGGCTCAAGGATCACACAAGGATGCTACCCGAGTAAGGAATCGCGTCGGAGCTCACCGAAGAACGAGTAATTGACGACGATGACCGGCGGTCGGAATTAGGGAAGAAACGGCCGATCTCCTTCTTCACAGCTTCGGGGTTCGATTCCTTGCGTCGACAGCCTCCTGGGATCACCAGGAAGATGATGGCGCGACGGCTTGACTTGGTTTGGACGGGATCAGCCAAACGCCGATGATGTCAAGGCGGCGGCGCTCTTGAGCTCTCGGGAACACGACGGCGTTCCGGCGTCAACACTGCGCTACAAGAGATGATATCAACGGGGGTGGACTCGGCATCAAAAGGTAGCCACAGAACACAAGGAAAGAAGAGATGACCGTGGCTCAACGACTGCGGCGATGGTCATCGTTCTCGTGGCCAGCGGCAAAGTTGGAGGTGACAGGGGCAAAGCACGCGCTCTCTCTTGGCTTGGTCGGCTCAGAAGTGAAATGGTAAGGGAGACGAAGCTCTGGGAAGGTCAAGGGCGAGCTCGGTGGTCGCCACGGTGGTGGACACGCTTCGAACACCCGGCGTCGGTCTCCTTCCTTCTTTGTCTCTCTCTCTCTGTGTCATAGGGCGGTGGAAAATTATTTGCACCGAGTTGGAGTGAGTACCACTGGCTGCCAAGTGGGTCCAGCCGATGTAAACAAGAGCAAAGTGAGAGAGATGGGTATAGAACCTGGTAAACACAGTATTAGGAGAGTATTAGAGTTATTCCCTATTCAATTTTCTTTCTCCCTTCTTTGAAAATCCATAACTTATTTTGGGTGCATGATAAATTGATGTGGATTTTACTGAAGATAGATAAAAATACCTAAGTTCCATTTTCTTTAGTTTCACACAAAAATAATTTATATTTTAATCTCAGAAAAAATAAGAAGTTCAGTTCAGCCGAATTTTTTTTTGAATTTTTAAAATGTCCAAAACTACAAAATAAATTCTGGAATAATTCCTGATAAATAGAGTAGTAATTGAATAAATTATGTTCCATATACACTTCCATGTGATAAAATACACCTATGAGATGTATTTCGATTTTTCCGATTAGGGTTTTGGAAATAACTATGGTTTGACTGCTTTGACCTAATTATTTGGGGTATCAATTGTATATATTAATTTATACCAAAAATTCTAGTGATATATATATATATATATATTACATAGTATCTACATGAATTTTCTCATGATTTTATATTGCTCCAATTATTTTTAAATATTCAATAAGCTTATCTTTACTTATATGTTTCCTATTATAAAATATAATTAAATGCTGTAAAATTATACTTAAATAATTCTTGACCTAACATGATGTTGTTGAGCATGATTTATAATTTTAGTTACTCAACTTCATATATTTTACATCCTTGTAAATATATGTTAAGTATTTGTTTCCAGTTTTTAAGTTAATGCTCATGAGTCCTAATATGAAATGCCAGTAAAATCCAAAAACAAATAAAAGGACTCAAGTCACAACCATACATCATGCAATTGCATGCACACACTATGTGTTATTTTCCTTCTTTGAACTATCAAGTTAAAGGTTTTAAAATAATCACGGTTTTGTATATCAAAATTAGTATTCTTAGACTCGCCCAGAGTTTTCGTTCGAAAATTTTAGTGTTTGTACTTCACAAAAATCATTTTTACTATTTTAGATGCAAAGATTGAAATTTAGAATTTTGGGTATGTTACAGGTATGTTACAGCCGCCTACCACCGATGTGATCTAAAGACTACCGAAGACCCGAGCTCAGCAAGACACCAGCCAAGTCCAAAGACCCTCGTCATTACACAGCGTGGAAGCATCAAGATCAATCGGCCGACTCTCATGAGAGAGGTCACGGCCGCCCACCTATCCATGATTGGATTTGTTGTGGCAATAACTCCAACTACCAGAGCGGCTTTCGAAGGCCCGGGCCGAGTGACTTGAGGGAGGTACTTGATCGGTGTCATCGCGAGCGCAACAAGCCCTATTACGAAGACCGAAGGAGCTCACCCGATAACTATGACGATGGAGTACCCGTGTTCACTCGGGACCTGCGTCGAGTGGATTGGCTGAGTAGGTTCAAGCCCACTGGGATTGATAAGTACGACGGCAAAACCGACCTTGAGTCATGGTTAACCGTTTACACCCTCGCCATCCGCGCAGCAGGAGGAGACAGCAAGGCTATGGCAAACTACTTGCCCGTTGCTCTCGCGACTCAGCCAGGAACTGGCTCACAAGCTTACCAAAAGGTTCGATTGATTCGATTAAGATGGAATCAAGCAGGTTTTCAACGAGAAGATAAATTCGGTTGTGAGAAGAATACCTGTTGGATTTTCTGATTTTTGGAGCAGACCTCGTGGATGGCCTGGGAGAGCTTATGTTGGCATTCGGAGTCTGGATTTCTACAGTTTCTTCATCCGAGTCATCTACGACCAGTTTCCTCTGTTTACTAGCACGTTTGCTAGCCTCTTCGATGGTAGCAGCAGCTCTCTTGCCTTTAGCTTGAGGTTTGATCTTTGGGCCGCCAGTTGGCTTCTTGGTAGTCGGCTGGGCTGTTATATCTTCATGAAATACTTTGTATTGCCGAGAGATAATAAGAGCGTTTGCCTGCAAGCAATATTCTTAAGATACATTGAAGAACATGGATAGATTAAAAAATGGTTCAAGATGCAGAGTCTACTTACCGGAGGAGGTGGTCGATGAAGATTAAAAGGGACAACAGGTAGTTTGTTGCCGTAGTCTACTACAATTCCAAAAGAGAAGATCTTGTACATCCGAGCACACAAGACCTAGAAGTTCAGGGATTCATGGTCTTCCCGATTGGGGTCAGTCTGGCCTTTGTATTCAAATGCGGGCTTAGACCTTTCTTTGATTGGAGCCAGTCGGCACTTGATGAAGTGTCGAGTGATTTGTTCTCCTTGGAGGCCTTTATTCTTCATCTCAAGAATTTTAGTCAGAAGATTGTTAGCTTCTATCCAATCTTGGTCTTCTGGCAGAGCATTTCAGTTGGCTCGTTGGATTGGTGGAAGACTAATGAAGTCAGGCAAACTGGGGGCTGGGTTTGAGATATAGAACCAGTTTGCATGCCAGCCCTTGTTAGAAGATTTTAGGGGAAGAGGAAAGTAATCTTTGCGGAGAGTACCGCGGAGTTGAAATCCGGCGGCACCAACGACGCAATGGTTATCCTTGGTTGGTTGTGCCTTGAGAGAGAACATGCGGCGGAAGAGATTGAAGTGGGGATAGATTCCTAAGAAGGCTTCGCATACGTGAATGAAAATGGCGATGTGCAGAATGGAGTTTGGATTCAGATGATAAATTTTGACACCGTAGTAATCAAGGATACCATCGAAGAATTCGGAAGTGGGAAGACTATATTCGCAGTAGAAAAAGTGGGTAAAAACTATAATCTCACCGGTGTTCGGAGTTGGGAACTCTTCGCCGTACGCTGGGCGCCAGCCGATGATTTCCTTGGCAGGAAGAACTTCGTTCTTCACTATTTCCTACAGGGTTGATTCTTTCACATCTGACGTTGCCCATTTGTCGAAGGGGATTTCTCTCTCCTCTGCCATGGATGCGGTTTGCGGAAAAGCAAATTTGGTGTTGGGAGTGAGGATTCTCGGAGGAGATGTTGGGAGCTGGTTACGCGCGGTGGATCTTGATGAAGCTTTGAGTTTCTGGATGGATGGATTTGGATGAGCTCTTGTTTTAGGTTTCTTCAGAAGAACTTGTGAATAGGAGCGCGAAAGGGGACATTTTTAGAAGATGAAGCGGCGGGGAAGACGACGACGCTTCAGTGGTTTTTAGGGTATCGATAGGATTTCTCGTATTTGGGTGTCAGCCCATGAGAAGCTTACAGCCCATAATTTTGGTGTGGCTTCGCACGTGTCTTTAGGGACTTAAGCAAATTTGCCTTGGCATTATGCGCGTGCTCTTTTGCCCAATGCCTTTCAAATCCTTCCATATAGCGGTTATTCAACTTCTTAGGAGTTGGTGCGAAGCAACTTGGAAGGTGACCAGCAGTAAAGTCTTTTATGTTTATTTTGGTAACTTTTTTATAAGTTGCTGGAGCTGTTTGGTTTACGAAAAGCAATTGATTTTATACTATATCAATGCTGACTTGCCACCTTGGTGTGCTTTTCTGATTAAGACCAATATTATGGCTTAGGCTTTTTAATATTTTGGTTATATTCTTCGGACGATTGGTAAATCTATTATGGGTTTATTAACTCAGATTTTCTATTATCCATACAACATATTCCTGAGGATGGAGGTGTTGTGTGCTTTGAGAGGACTCGGGCATAACAACTAGGATAGCATAAGCTTGCCAGTACTAGGGGTCATTATACACTACGCCTTGTTTATAAGGTTATGTGTTATATGATTTTTTTATGATTGCTTTTGGCTTAGGCTAGGCATTTATTTCTCTCGGATGAGTACTATTATTATAGTTCTTGACTATATGCTTAGTTTGTTTAACTAAACACATAGTCAGGGGCTACACTTAATTAGGTGCATCTAGTCGATGCATCTAAGTATATATTCTTGGTAATTCTTGAGATATTTTCAGCCCTTCATAGCCCTTTTATTGGATGATAAAGCAATCGGGAGACTTGGGCACAGATGATGGAAGCACTCGGCTAAGGAGGTACTCGGCTATGTGTTATTCTGGTTCGAGGGAAAGTTATCTCGTCGACTGTGAAGATCTCAGGGGCTACTATGGAGATTATGGGTACTATATACCCTCATGGCTGGCTTATCCGACTCACTATGGGGGATAGGTTATGATTCATGATTATGTAATCGGCTTAGGACTTATGTATTACGTTACCTTGTGTAATAAGGAACGGTTTATAGTCCTGAGTCGGGAGTGTTATGGAGTCCTATACAGTATGTAGTTAGGTCTCCGACTTATGAGCCTACCCTCTAAACCTATATGAGGAGGGTAGGACGTCCCTTGAGGAATATGAGACAATAGCAATTAGCTATGTTTTCTTCATACACAACCTGATCTAGAGACCAATAAACCACTCGGCGAATCAAATCCCCAAAACAAGAGTAGGGTATTACTTCTTTATAGAAGGCCTGAACCTGTCTAAATCCCTTTGTCTACTAACCCATCGTGTTTGACACTTGACTGCTACCCCCAGTTTCTTATTGCCGAAACCAAGTTTCGACAGCGATCAAGTGCCAAACACGATGGGTTAGTAGACAAAGGGATTTAGACAGGTTCAGGCCTTCTATAAAGAAGTAATACCCTACTCCTGTTTCGGGGATTAGATTCGCCGAGTCGTTTATTGATCTCCTGATCAGGTTGTGTATGAAAAAAACCTAGCTAATTGCTATTGTCTAGGTTTCAACAGTTGGCGCGCGAGGTAAGGGACAGCGTCAAGTTTTCTTCTTCATCTCGCCAACTAGCGCGATGGGATCTTCATCGGGCATCGATGGCTCCGCCTTCGCCCCTGGACAGGCATTCCGCTTCGCCAGCCTCGACTTCATCACCGACAAATTCGGCAAGATCTCTCTCCTTGACTCGGATTCGGACCAGTCGGGAGAGGGAAACCACTCGGCGCCGTTCGGGTTACCAAACGACGCTGAGATCTACCACAATCTTCTATCTTCCGAGTTGGAATCGATCCGCTTGGGAGAATCTTCTTCATCGTCATGCTGCGGTCCGAGCTCTAGGGAAATTGCCGTCATGATTCAACCGCTCGGGTCGTGCTCATCCACTGAGATCGCTGATTACCTCAGCTCTTCCGACTTCTGTTAACACCAGATTTTCACAATCTACTCGGAGAAGAAAGAGCAAACCGATGCGGAGAAGAAGGAGCAATTCGAGTCGGATCGGTTACGCTATCGGATCAAGCCGAGTATCGGACCAAGTTATGTATCGGACTCAGCGGTGCATCGGACCAAGTGGAGTGCCAGCAGAGGGACTGTATCGGCCGGTGTGGGTTCAATACGGCCATCGGCTGATGGAAGCAGGAAACCGATAGAGGTAGAACGGCCTCGGTTTGGGCCTGAGTCAAGCTTCAAAGGAGATTGCCAATTACGGATACGGCCCAATTTTAGGCAATTGTATCTCTTAAATTAGGAATTTAAATTAGTTTTGATCTAATCTATGGCAAGAGTCCGCCATGAGGACTTATTTGTTAGTTATAGATAAAATCGTGTCCTATATGGGCAATGTTGTAAATCGCGGGTATAAATATCCCGGTAGTTTGTACTTAGAATCTCTCTCAATCTGACAATCAAAAACACTACAGTTCAATCTAATTTTGGCGCATCGCCACCCTCGCAAGAGGTTGATTTACGGCGAGTTCTTGCTTCCCCAGGGCAAAAGTAAGAACTTGTACCCGACGATCTACGTCGTCGGGGCTAGCGTGTCGTTCTAGACACGTTAAGCCCTGACGACGTGATCGTCGTTTATCATGTCTTGAACAATCTTGACATGGCATCCCAATTCTATCTCGCCAGCGGTAAATTCGTTTTAGGGTTTGTCGCCGACGATGGTCGAATTAGTCTGCTTATCTACATCTTCCAAAGCATCTACCATCCCCAAAAGCAATCGACGGCTTGATTGTCTTTGGGTTAATTCTCGATTCACACTTTGTGTTGCTATCAACCCTAGTCGTGTTTTGAGATCTAACTGAAAGCCTGTTTTCGATCGTAATTAAGGATAGTGCCGGGGTTGCAGCCGGTCTTACGTAATACATGTGATTACTTTATGTTTTTGTATGTATTTGCCACTTGTATGAGTGGATCAACAGATACAAATGTATTTGTCACAGATTGAACTCAGGATTTCTCTGTGATCAATACATTTATATCGGCCGATCGGTTCGTACAAGTTTACACTAGAGTATTAGCTAGTGCATTCACTTCCCACATCCCTCATCGGCCGATGTCATCAAATCGACACAAACATATTGATGAAGGCCGATGAGAATAGATTTGTATATTAATTTTATTTCATTATAACCTCAAGTAGGCCGATACAGCCTTGCCCTATCGGCTGGGCCCTCACGATGTGACATCGGCCTATTGGCCGATTGGCCATCGTTTGCTAACATGGTTTACTTGTTTATTCTTGTTGATTGCAGATCAAATCAACTGGCACGCCCTACACACACCTAGGCAAGCCATTGGACCTACACTGGAGTTAAGCAGATCTCCTAGGCCGCCGTGGTAACGCGGAACCCGCTTTGATACGAGGGTGGGTCGAAATTTTGCGCCAACAACTTCGACGACCTCTATGACATCTCCACGGATGAATTCAACGACTCCGACTTCGACACGGACTATGATCTGACATTCTTCAACGTCCTTATGGCCGAAATAGTCGAGACCGACTCAAACATGGCCCGTAGGGTTGCAGAAGAGGAACGAGCCAAGTTCGAAGAGGAGCGCAAGCATATGGAGGACGAAAACAAGCACAAGGAGGAGGAGCTCAAGCGGAAAGAAGAAGCCGATAAGAGAAAATGAGATCTTAGGGCGGCTGGACGCTCCACCCACAAGGCCATACTCCAGACCCGAGTCGACGATGCCAACATTTTCCTCACGCCTCAACAGAACGCAGTCGCTGCTCTCACCCTCATTGACACCGTCATCAAAGTGGCACCCCCTGTGGTAACACCGATTCTAGACAAAGTCAAGACTATCGTCGTGGCCACTGCCGCCGGCGCTCCCACTTGATCCACGTGGAGAGCTACTGACTCCATCACCGAGACACCCAAGGGCAACTGCCTACCACCGATGCGATCTAATGATTATCGGAGACCCGAGCTCAGCAACACACCCGCCAAGTCCAGAGACCCTCGTCATTACGCAGCATGGAAGCATCAAGATCAGTCGGCTGACTCTCATGAGAGAGGTCACGGCCGGCCACCCGTCCATGATCGGGTTCGTCATAACTCCAACTACCAGGGCAGCTCTCAAAGGCCCCCGCCGAGTGACTTGAGGGAGGTACTTGACCGGCGCCATCGTGAGCGCAACAGACCCTCTTATGAAGACCGAAGGAGATCACCCGACAACTACGACGATGGAGTACCCGCGTTCACTCGAGACCTGCATCGAGTGGATTGGCCGAGTGAATTCAAGCACATAGGGATCGACAAGTATGACGGCAAAACCGACCCTGAGTCATGGTTGACCGTTTACACCCTCACCATCCGCGCAGCAGGAGGACTACTTGCCCGTTGCTCTCGCCGATTCAGCCAGGAACTGGCTCACAAGCTTACCAAGAGGTTCGATTGATTCATGGAGCGAGCTTCGGGACCACTTCATCGCCAATTTCCAGGACACTTTTGAAAGGCCCGGGACCCACTGCGATCTCTACAACGTGATTCAGAAGCCCGATGAGTCATTGAAAGACTACATTCGGCATTTCTCGGAGAAGCGAAACAAGATCCCCGACATCACTGACGACGTCATCATAGCCGCATTCCAGAAAGGTGTCCACGACGAGTTGCTGATCGGCAAATTCGGGCGTAAGCCTCCGAGAACGGTTAAGAAGATGTTCGAGACAGCCAACTCCTACGCTAAATCGGACGATGCAATTAAAGCCTCGCAACAGGGCAAGCACGACAAGCAATCCGGGAGTAGCTGGCGCCTCAAGAAGGACAACGGTAATGGCAACGGCAACAACGGCCAAAAAGATCGCAAGCGTAAGCCTGAGGATCTGGTCGCCGCAACGTCTAACTACCAACAACAACGCCCCGAGTCACCGCCTACGACAAGATCATGAACGCCCAATGCACTCATCACCCGAATCACAAGCATGCGACCAAAGATTGTTTTATCTACAAACAGTTCGCCGAGCAATATGCAAGTCAATTACACCAGAAGCCATCAGATGGAGTCGGCACTTCGGGAACCAACAAGGACGACCCAGCTGGTGGCTCAGAGCCTTTTCAAGATTGCAGGACCGAGTTAAACCACATTTTTGGAGGACCGCTAGCGTATGAGTCAAAGAGGAAGCAGAAGTTGACAGACAGAGAAATCAATACTGTACAACCTGAAGTCCCACGTTACCTACGATGGTCGGAGGTGGCTATAACGTTCAACCGCTCGGATCACCTTGATCGAGTGGTTCATCCGGGGTGGTATCCCCTGGTACTAGACCCGGTGGTTCGCAACGTTAAGCTCAAGTGTGTCCTCATCGACGGTGGTAGCGCCCTCAATATCCTTTTTGGCAAGACTCTGGACGAGATGCAAATCCCGAGATCTGAATTAAAGCTGAGTTTAGCACCTTTTCACGGAGTCATCCCAGGGCTGTCATCTATGCCACTAGGGCAAATTACCCTTCCGGTCACCTTTGGTACTCGGGAAAACTTCCGGACAGAGAACGTCAGCTTTGAAGTTGCCGAGTTCATGCAATCATTGGAAGACCTACGCTTGCCAAGTTCATGGCGTTACCTCACTACACCTACCTCATGATGAAAATGCCTGGCCCCAATGGAGTCATCTCCCTGCGTAGTGACGTCAAGCAAGCCTTCATCTGCAACAAGGAAAGCTGCGACATGGCCCAAACTCGTGAGAGACTACTCGGCCAATAGGAGATCCGACTGGCTGCATCAACATCAGGCGATGGCGAGATCCCAGCAAAGAAGATAGCCAAGTCGGGAGAAGGCGACGCCAAGACAAAGAAGATTCCCCTTGATCCTTCTGATCCGTCCAAAACTGTTGTAGTAGGTGCCGACTTAGATCCCAAATAAGAAAGCACGCTCCTCACCTTTCTACAAAACAATAAAGATATATTCACTTGGAAACCATCTGATATGCCGGATATTCCTAGAGAGGTGATCGAGCACTCATTAAATGTTAAAGAGGACGCGAAACCCATAAAACAACGACTCCGCCGTTTTGCTGAAGATCGAAGGGATGCTCTCAAGGAAGAACTTGCCAAGCTGTTGGCGGCTGGATTCATCAGAGAAGTTTACCACCCCGACTGGTTGGCCAATCCGGTTCTGGTTCACAAGAAGACAGGGCAATGGCGCATATGTGTAGACTACACCTACCTCAACAAGTCTTGTCCCAAGGATCCCGTTGGATTGCACCGTATCGATCAGGTCATCGATTCAACAGCCGGCTGTGAGCTTCTGAGCTTCTTGGAGTGTTACTCAGGATATCATCAAATCAGCTTGAAGGAGTCCGACTGCCTGAAGACAGCATTCTTCACCCCATTCGGAGCTTACTGCTACATCACGATGCCTTCAGAGTCAACTCGGGAGGAACGTGGAAGCTTACGTCGACGATGTCGTCATCAAGACCAAACAGAAAGAGGACCTGATAGATGACTTAGAGGAAACCTTCGCAAATATTCGGGCCTTCAGAATGAAGTTGAACCCAGAGAAGTGCACTTTTGGCGTGCCGTCAGGCAAGCTACTCGGCTTTATGGTGTCTCATCACGGTATTAAAGGCAATCCAGAGAAGATCAACGCTATCTGGAATATGAAGCCCCCGAGTACCCAGAAGGATGTCCAGAAACTTACCGGTTGCATGGCGGCGCAGAGCCGTTTTGTTTCTAGACTTGGCGAACGAGGGATGCCCTTTTTCAAGTTGCTCAAGAAGTCGGACGAGTTTCAATGGACCCCGGAGGCCTAGAAAGCTTTTGAAGACTTCAAGGACTTCCTCACAACGCCACCCGTGTTGGCATCGCCTTACCCTTAAGAACCTTTGTTGCTCTACGTTTTCGCAACCTACCAGGTGGTCAGCACGGTCTTGGTCGTCGAACGAGAGGAGGAAGGACGAGCTCAAAAAGTTCAAAGGCCGATCTATTTTGTCTGCGAGGTGCTGGCCAGATCTAAAACACGTTACCCCCAGGTACAAAAATTGCTATATGGAGTCTTCATTACCGTCAGGAAGTTGGCTCATTATTTTCAGAGTCACTCGGTTACCGTGATCATGTCTTTTCCACTCAACGATGTCATTCGTAACCGGGAGGTTACTGGGCGCATTGCAAAGTGGGCTCTGGAGTTGATGCCGCTGGATATTACCTTCAAAGCCAGAACGTCTATAAAATCCCAAATCTTAGCTGACTTTGTGGTCGAGTGGACCGAGCGTCAAGAAGATGTACCTAGGGAGGAGTTGCAATACTGGACCATGTATTTTGATGGGTCTAAACGAGTCATCGGCTTGGGGACAGGAGTTGTCTTGATTTCCCCGACTGGGGAGACGCTACGCTATGTTCTTCATATACACTTCCCTGCCTTACACAATGTCGCCGAGTACAAAGCTTTACTTCATGGCCTACGCCTTGCTGTGTCACTCGGCATACGACGGATGGTTGTACGAGGAGATTCCTAGTCGGTAAATCAAGTAATGAAGGATTGGTCTTGCTTAGACGATAATATGGTAGCCTATCGACAAGAAGTTCGCAAGCTGGAGGACAAGTTTGATGGCCTAGAATTATCTCATGTTCTAAGGCATAATAATGAGGCGGCAGATGAGTTGGCGCAGTTTGGGTCCAACCGAGAAGCAGCCCTGACTGATGTTTTTGTGGAACACCTCTATGAACCAACTGTTGCCAAAAAATCAGTTATCGATGAAGAAGTTACAGACTAGGTCGCCATGCTCGACGCCGACTGGAGGACACCGTTTATCAAGTTCTTGACTCTGTAGGAGTTACCGGAAGACCGGGATGATGCAGAGCGAGTCCGACGTCATTGTCAGAGTTATGTCATGGTTGATTCGGAGCTGTACAAGAGAAGCCCGTCTGGAGTTTTGTTGAGATGCGTCACGCCTGAGGAGGGACGACAATTGTTGCAGGATATTCACTCGGGAATTTGCGGCAGTCATGCTGTGGCACGTACTTTGGTTGGCAAGGCTTACAGGCAAGGTTTCTTCTGGCCCACGGTGATCTGCGACGCCGACAAGGTGGTCCGCACGTGTGAAGGATATCAGTTCTTCGCTCGGCAAAACCATGTTCCAGCCCAAGAGTTACAGACAATCCCATTGTCATGGCCTTTTGTGGTATGGGGCCTGGATATGGTTGGTCCTTTTAAAAAGGCTCCGGGAGGATTTACACATTTATTCGTCGCAATTGACAAGTTCTCCAAGTGGATTGAGGTTAAGCCGGTTGCTACAATAACTACGGACAAGGTGCAAGATTTTATTTTAAACATCGTGCACCGGTTTGGTGTTCCAAACAGGATTATAACCGATAATGGGACTCAGTTCACTGGAGGCGTCTTCAAAGAATTCTACGAAGATTTTGTAATCAAGATTTGCTATGCGTCGGTAGCGCACCCCAGAAGTAATGGACAGGTTGAACGCGCCAACGGCATGGTTCTTCAAGGTATTAAGGCCCGAGTGTTTGATAGGCTACGTCCTTACAACTGAAGATGGGTTCAAGTGTTGCCTTTCGTTTATGGTCGTTACGGACCACACCCAGTCGGGCTACTGGCTAATCACCTTTCTTCTTGGTTTATGGCGCTGAAGCAATGTTGCCAAGTGAGATGGAGTTCGAATCTCTTCGAGTTCGCAGTTTCAACGATGAACGCTATGATCAAGACAGAGTCGACGACTTGACCTGACTAGAAGAGGCTCGTGAGGCTACATTGATTCAGTCGGCAAGGTATCTTCATGGACTTCGACATTATCACAACCGAAATGTTCGGTCACGAGCTTTTATTGTTGGCGATATGGTTTTATAGAAGATTCAGACTACAAAGGATAGACGCAAGTTATCTCCATTATGGGAAGGCCCTTACATAATTGCTGAGGTCACTCGGCCAGGAGCATATCGTTTGAAGCGTGAAGATGGGACCATGGTGGAGAATTCTTGGAATATTGAGCACCTTCGTCGATATTATACTTAGACTTATTGTATCATGTCCTTCTCGACTGTCGACTTCAAGTAAGTTGTTTTCTTGAGTTGTCAGTCGGGGGCTATACGTATCAATAAAGTATGATGTTTTTTTATCAATGATGACTTGTTCACACTTGGTTTATCATTGTTTAGTGTTCTAATTTGAGTTGAGTAAATAAGGACTGAAAATTTTTTGATGGCTTAATCAAGTCTAGGCTTGGTGACAGTCGGACGAAAATTTTTAAGAAATTAAATACGAAGACTCAAATTAGGGCATAAACATAAATAAACTGAGAATTTACAAGTTATGTTACAAGAGTGATTTACATCAGAGAAGTTATCCCTGGAAGTTTTCGGTTACATCAGCACCAATTTTCTTCGCCGACTCCTGAGCTTCATTGATCAGTCCAAGGCTTGTTCATCAGAAGTACCATCTGCGATGCCATCTCCTATTGAGTTTATGTCCACTCGAGGATAGAGTAACTTTGTCATTGCCAGGGTCTGATTTGCACTCATGACATCGGCGTCAGTGATATTTTCTATGTACTTTTTTGGAGCTGTCCTAAGTTTATCAAAGATTTCTACAGCATCCATAGCAGTTGTTCCAAGGCCGTTTTCATAGAGCGTTGACAATATTGGCGTAGCAGCATTGGCAATGTCGTCCCTGACTCTTTCAGCTCTTTGGACTTTTTGGCAAAGACTTCAAATTGAGCATAGGATTTAATATTATTAGCTACAAGTTTGATATGATTCAGTTTATACAAATAACCAGGATCAGATAGATCAAGGAGTATGAGTTTCAGGGATTACCTTCAATTTCTTCTAAGGCTTTATTCTTGTCAGACTCAAGTTTGGCGTAATCGGTTTCTGCTTTCTTCAGCTGAGCCTTGAGGGAATCGATCTCAGATATATTGGCTACAACATGAAGATTTGGAGTTAATAGAGTCGATCGGATTAAGCAAGAATAGATGAGTTGGTTTTTATTACCTCCGATTGAACCGTGAAGTTCCAGGTTCATATCTCGAAGCTTATTAATTTCTTCCCTCAGGACGACCTCTCTAGCTGCGGCTTCTTCTCTAGCCTCTTTGAGATCTTGTTGGATGTTTTCCAGAGAGTTGACGTGAGGTACCAGCTTTTCTAGAGTGTCTGACTTAGCCATTGAGCGACGATGTATTCTCTACATTATGAAGATTGAGTCAGTCGATTAAACAAGACTATACGGTTGAGATATGAGGAATTTATACATACATTCATTAACCGGGTGGCTTCATTGAGGCTGACGACAAGCATATCGCGTTCTTCAATTTCTTTCTGCTTGTTCAATACGATGCCCTGCCTTTTGCCTTCGACATCTCGCCACTCGATTTTGATTGGAGGTACTGACTCTTCTGTGGACTTCAGTCGGGTAATTTCCTCCTCTTCGGCTGTTTGCTCTAAGGATGATGAATGAAGATGGAAGTCAGAAGATATGTTCGAGACAAGAGTTTTGGGACTATCGAAGGTTACCTGTCCTTGGAGTTGGATCTTCAACCGGAGTTTCTTGACTACATGAGCCTTATTTTTATCTGTTTGGCTGGTTTCCAGTCGGGGTAACCTGAGTGGCAGTTGGGGGCTCTTCCTCAGGGATGTCCTCACTCGGGAGAGGGTTTTGGGACCCTTGTTCTGCAGACCTTGGTTTTTCAGGCATTGCAGATAGATTTATTTTTTCTGTCTGCCCGGTGGGATCTATGTCTTGAGGTTTTCTACAGAAGAAGATAAAGATGATCAAGATGGAATCAAGCGGCTTTTCGACAAGAAGATAACTTCGATTGTGCGAAGGATACCTGTTGGACTTCCTGATGGTTGGAGCAGACCGTGTGGATGGCCTCGGAGAGCTTATGTTGGTTTTTGGAGTCTGAATTTCTTCAGTTTCTTCATCCGAGTCATCTACAACCAATTTCCTCTGCTTGCTAGCACGTCTGCTAGTCTCTTCAATGGTAGCAGCAGCTCTCTTGCTTTTAACTTGAGGTTTGATCTTTGGGCCATTGGTTGGCTTCTTGGTAGTCGGCTGTGCTGGTATATCTTCATGGAACACCTTATATGGCCAAGAGATGATCAGAGCATTTGCCTACATGCAGTATTCTTAAGATACATTGCAGAACATGAACAGATTGAAGAATGATTCAAGATGCAGAGTCTACTTACCAGAGGAGGTGGTCGATGAAGATTGAAGGGAATAACCGGCAGCTTATTGCCGTAATCCAGTGCGATCCCAGAAGAGAAAATCTTGTACATCTGAGCGCACAAGACCTGGAACTTTAGGGATTCATGGTCTTCCCGATTGGGATCACTTTGGCCTTCATACTCAAATGCTGGCTTAGACCTTTCTTTGATAGGAGCCAGTCGGCACTTGATGAAGTGCCGGGTGATCTGCTCTACTTGGAGGCCTTTATTCTTCATCTCAAGGATTTTAGCCAGCAGGTTGTTAGCTTCAATCCAATCTTGGTCTTCTGGCAGAGAATTCCAGTTGACTCATTGGATTGGTGGAAGACCGATGAAGTTGGGCAAGCTAGGGGCTGGGTTTGAGGTAACGTAATAGTTAAGTCCTAAGCGGATTACATAATCATGAATCATAATCTATCCCTTATAGTCAATCGGATAAGCTAGCCATGTGGGTATACGGTACCCATAATCTCCACACTGACATTAGTTAGTGCTAAATTGTCTGATGGGTTTAAAATGAAGTTAATAGAATTATTAAAAGAATACACAGATTGTTTAGTTTTGGAATATCATGAGATGTCAGGACTTAGCTGATCAATAGTAGAACATCCGCTGCCTAGTAAATCAGGATATCGGCCACATAAATAGCCTCAAATGTGATTTAAACCTAAAATGTATGATGCTATTAAGGCAGAGATTACAAGATTTTATGATGCTAACTTTCTTAGGCCTTTCCAATATACCGAGTGGGTTTCAAATATGGTGCCAGTGATGAAGAAAAATGGAAAGTTAAGAATTTGTGTTGACTTCAGAGATTTAAACAAGGCTACTCCTAAGGATGAATACCTAATGCTGATTGCTGATTTATTAGTTGATGCAACTTCTGGACATAAAATTATTAGCTTCATGGATGGCAATGCTGGATACAATCAGATTTTATGGCTGAAGTAGATATTCATAAGACTGTGTCGGTGATATGGGCCCGGGGGTAACGAGAATAAAGGGAGGAAACCGCCCCGAGTACACATGGCGCGCCCCGAAGGGGGTCAGGCCATGTGTGGAGCGGCAGTTGCCTCCCGCGTGAGAGGTCGGGCTGCCCGAGTCCTCCTCTCGCGCAGGAGGTTGGGCTGCCCCAAGCCCCCTTCCACGATCAGCCCCACGTGCATTCGCTAGGCAGCTGTCACCGGCGCCCACCTACCGCGTTCAATGCGGTAGGTGGGCGTGCCAGAGGGCTACGTGAGCTGACATGAGAGATGTGATGGCGGATGTGACGGCGCGCGCCGTGCGCACATGCCTACCGGTGTAGGGCAAGCTCTCCCCCATGTGGGAGGGACCTTTTAAAGTGACCGGAGTCCCCCGGCCAGGCTCTGTCCAACAAGCCACGGAGGACGGCACAGAGCTGCCTAACCCGTGGAACATTGAAGATCTTCGCCAATTCTATCCCTAAATATGAGAAGTGCTTGTATTCTGGGCTCGGGCCATCCCCGCACGACCTCCGTATCGTGCCGAGTTGGTCGGGGGCAGCCACTACCTTTATTTATACACTTATGTTTTTTGTGTGACAAGCACTTCCTTTTCACCCCTCAAGTTTTATTTTGGGTCGGGACGCTCCATGTGCTCGCATTGCTATCAGCGACTCAGTCCACCTAGACGCCAAGCGGGGCCCAAACACGAGCCGTGCCCCGAGGCGGTGCAAGAGCAGGGGACTTCGAAAGGACCGAAATCAGGTCGTCCCCGACGCCCTGTCACTGCACCCTTGGCCTGGCCAGGCTCGCCAGCGGATCTCCCCCATGGTTCAAAGTGCAGACCCACGTCGCGAGAGGCCGCAGCCCGAGCCCGAACCCCATTCAAATGAACCCATTGCGTTCACTTCCTTTCTCCTCCCTCGGGTTTATTTTGGGTTGGGATACTGCGCACCGGTGTTGCTACCAGCGACTCGGTTTGCCTAGACGCTAAGCGGGGTCCAGACGCGAGCCATGACCCGAGGCGCTGCAAGGGCAGGGGACTTCAGAAGGACCGAAATCAGGTCATCCCCAACCCCCTATCACTGCACCCTCGACCTGGCTAGCCTTGCCAGCCGATCTCCCTGACGGTTCTAAGTGTGAACCCCCGTCACGAGAGAACACAACCCGAGCCCAGACTCGTTCAAAATAAACCCGGCAGAAAGAGAAAGGAAGGCGGACCGGCACTCTCACGCGATATCAAACTCACAAGCATACAAATGTTCTTCAATGCAGGAACAGTGAATGCAGACAAATTCAACTGGCAAAGCCGGTTGGAGTTCGATACAAAGTCTGACATGCAACTCTTAAGGTAAACAAAATACACAGAAAAGCAAAGCATTATATACATATATGTTTGAGGCGGTGCAAGTCTCTGAGGAGGACGGCCCCCGGCACACCTTGGGCTGGACTTTCCCACTCCTCCCGAGGTGCCCAGGGCATCGGCGGCATCATCGTCGTCGGAGTCCTCCCAATCCATATCGCCCTCGGAGCCGTCTTCCCCTTCGTCGTCGTCCGATAGGGCCACGTAGGCAAACTTGGGGGCTATCCCCTCAAAGTTGCCCACGATGGCCTCCGCGGCCTCCTGAACGGCGGCCCGGGCCCCCTCCTCACCCCCTACATGCTCGGTGCCGCCCCCGCCGGCGTCGGGAGAGCCCTCCGCAGCATCAGTGGTAGGGGCCCCATGTGTGGCCTCTGTCCTGGGCGCGGTCGGAGAGGCCTCGCCGGCTGTCGGGCAGGCCGCGCCGACCCTCGAGCTCGGGGCCCCCGTCTCGGTCTCCTCCTTAGGCGTGGCATTGGGCTCGCTTGCCCCCTTGGCACCTGGGTCTCCACGCTCGCGCCCGGCCTCCCAGCCTCGGCCCTTGCCTCGGCCGTCCGCCCGTCGGACTCGACTCCCCACGCTTGGACACTCTGGGCCGGCGAAGGGCGTCGTCCGCGGGAGTACCACGGGAAGGGGCCTCGCTAAAAGAAAAGAGAAGAAGAGGAAAAGAGGAAATAAGCGAAGGCAGCAAAGCCCGAAAAGGCACACGCAAAATATCGAGCTGGGATGATACCCCTGGGGGCGACGTTTGAAGCTCCACTCTGGGGGCTTGATGAACCCCCTTGGCACAGCTCGGATTGCCCTAACTTCCGCAGCCTTTTCTTCTTTTTCCCAGCATCTGGCGGCGCCGTTGGCGTAATGCCCGCTGGGTGGCAGGAGGTGGCGCTCTCCGCACCGCCTCCTCGGAGCGGAGATGGGAAGCGGGTGGACTCCATCTGCTTTCGTTTTGCCTTCAGGTCGGAAGGGCGAGCGCTGCCCGAGCCTCCACCGGTGGCACCCCCTCCGTGGCCCCCACGAGCAGGAGGGCGCTGCCCCCCTGATCATGGCTACTGCCCGTGCCGTCGCCCCCGCTGCGCTCCACGTCGGCGCCAACCGCCTGCATGATGGCCACGATGGAGTCCCGCTACGGGTCGCAGCAGAGCGTAAGGATGCCCGGGGGAATCAACGACAGCTCGACGTCGCCAAGGCCAAGCACCTTCTAGACCACCACCTTCAAGTCAGCCGGGGCCAGTCCCAGGTGCTTCCCGGGTGAATCCAGATGGTGTCGTCGGGACCGGCATACGTCCATGAGGACCGGACCCGATCCTGGAGGGGCGCCATCCGCCGGCGGGTGTAGTCACCGAAGACCATGGCACTGTTCAGCCCTAGGGCCCGCAATCCGGTATCGCGTCATACGCGTCCCCCAACTCGAGCGCTTCCTGGCAGCTTGGAGTCTACACGGGCGGCGCAGTCGGGAACCGAAGCCGAGGGTGGTAGGGGAGCATAGTATAGAACAGTTGTCGCCAAATCCGTACTGCCGATGAGGATCCGGCGTGCGGATACACGAAGGCCTGGGACATCTGCTTAGCTCTAGTGCAGGTCCTAAAATTGATGAAGCACAGGCGTGCCAGTCAGTTTGATCCTGCCACTGACAAGATATACAAAATAACAGAATAAAAGGTCTATCGGCCGATAGGCCGATGGCCAAAGATATCAGCCCATAGGCCGATAGGGCAAAAACAACCGATCGGCCGGTAGGCCGTTGGTGCAATTCCAGCCGATGCCGATGCCAGCCGATGTAGTTAGGGTTTTAATCCATCGGCTGTGTACTGAGCAAACATCTATATAGAAACGATCGGCCAACGATAACATGATAATATAGCAATATAATATAGCATAAACCAATCATATGATAAATTAAACATTGATCTGAAGATTGAAGCACACATCGCCCGAAGGTCTGATGACACAACATCCAAAAGGTATGTCATAAATACTCTGTTGTCAACGGCCAGGACCAATCTCCATGTATAAAACTCGTGGGCCGATGCAACGTTGAGATAACTCATCGGCTAAAATCCCGATGAAACCCTTATTGGCAGCCAACAAGCAGACTAGAGATTATGGTTCTAATCACGACTTAGTAGATCAAACTGAACTGATGCAGCACTAAGTATGAAAAGAAACGCAATACCTAGACAATCAAGCCCTTGACTGATTTTCAGGGTGGTGGATACCTTAGCCAATCTAATCTAGCGAGGCAATTTGGTCGATACCAGCGTAAACCCTAAAACGAATCTTGGCCGATACGACTAAATCGAGATGCCAAACCAGATTGACTAAGATATATGATAGTAGGTGCTTACGTTGACGAGATCAGAACGTCGAAGCCCTAGCCCCGACAGCGCAGGCAGCCATAACGAGACTTACCCTTCACGGGAAGGGCATGAACTCGGCAAAGAAGACGAAAAGTAAAGGTTGGCGATGCGCCAAAGTTGTATTGATCGTGAGATGAAAATTACATGAACCTCAGGCTTACATATTTATACCCATAGGCTAACAAAGATCCTAACAGAATACGACTCAAACTTTCCTAAAGATAAAAGGAAAAAGGGAGGATGCTGCCGGGAAGCGGCACTGAGCTCCGCGTCATGGCGCTGCTGAGGAGTTGAGGCGCAGGTAAAGCGTCGAGTGAGTGGGCCGCGGAAACGAATTGAGGTGCAGGAAGAGCTTGGGCGCAAGAGCTAGGAGACATGAAGTGGTGAAAGGAGGGGAGAAGAGCCCCCCCTCGTTTCTCGCGCTGACTTACTCTACCCCCTCGATTCTCGCGGCCACGTCCTCTGCCCCCTCATTTCTCGCAACCACTTCCCCACGCGCCCACATTCAACGCATGTGTTTCGTGTGCGGCCGTTTCGGCAGCCGTGCCCATCATTACTCGGTGGTCGTTTCGGTTTTCACACATCACCCGAAAGATGCGGCAATCACGTAGTAATGGCCTATCATTACCGAAGAGATGGTTCCGCTTCGTGCGGGACCCGCCACCTCGCAAAGCCAAGACCGGGCCCGCACAACCTTGGCCAGGAGGGATGGCGTCAACCCTCGCTGCCGGCAAGAAGCGTCGCCCAAGGCTAACGCCGAGGGCTGCTGTCAGTGATATTGGCCCGGGGGTATCGCGAGTAAAGGGTGGAAGCCGCCCCGAGTACACGTGGCGCATTCCGAAGGAGGTTGGGCCGTGTGTGGAGCGGTAGTTGCCTCCCATGCGGGAGGTCAGGCTGCCCGAGCCCTCCTCCCGCGCAGGGGGTCGGGCTGCCCCGAGCGTCCTCCCACGATCTGCCCCACGTGCGTCCGCTGGGGGGCTATCACCGGTGCCCACCTACCGCATTCAATGCGGTAGGTGAGCGTGCCAGAGGGCTATGTGGGCTAACATGACAGATGTGATAGCGGATATGACGGCGCGCGCCATGCGCACATGCCTACCGGTGTAGGGCATGCCCGGCGCATGCCCTGTCCCGTCATATTTAATGCGGGCCTTTTGTCCGTCGTTATGGTTTGACCGGCCCCTTTCTCCTTTGGTTGCTTCAATGCTGCGCTGTCCCTTCCCTACAGGCCAGAAGTCTTCGGCATTTAATGGGAAGAATGACCGGGTGTTCGCTTGGTCATTCTGAGTGACGGCTGAAGGCATACTATGTTGGGACGTGCGTGTCTTGGCACGTTGAAAAGGAAGGCACCCAAGTCTTCTTATCGGTAGCGCTTTTTATTTTCTCTTTCCTTGGAACCAAAGTCTGAGGCCTGTGTGGTAACCCCTTGAGATATAAAAGGAGGCCCTGGCTGAGGGAGAGAGGGAGACGACCCAAAAAAGGGAAAAGGATAGAACAAGCGCTTGTATTCTCCCACATACCAATCACATATCAACAACACACAGGAGTACGGTATTATGCCTCCATGTCGGCCTGAACCTGTATAAACGAGCTGTGTTTTCTCCATCCCTGAGGGGCCCGACCCCCTCTAAGTTTGCTTCTCTTTGGCTTTTGAGATTTCAACCGTGCCCCTGGTCCGAACGAAAAAGGGGGACTCTACGGTTCCCTGCTAGAGGAGTTTCACCTCCCGACAGACTGCTTTTAGATGTCCTGGTGCAATCAGCTTGTATGAGTGGGTTGTTATGACTTTTGGATTAAAAAGTGTTGGTGCTACATATCAAAGGGCTATGAATTATATATTCCATGATCTTATCGGGTTGCTGGTTGAAATTTACATAGATGATGTGGTTGTGAAATCAAAAGAAGTTGATAGACATTTAGCCGATCTACAAAAGGTGCTGAAAAGAACAAGGAAGTATGGTTTAAAGATGAATCTGAATAAATGTGCTTTTGATGTGTCGGTTGGATAGTTTTTGGTCTTTATTGTTCATGAAAGAGGAATTGAAATTAGTCAAAGGAGTATTAAAGCTATACAGGATGTAAAGAGTTCAAAAAATAAAACAAAGTTGCAGTCTTTGATCGGCAAGAGTAATTTTGTAAGGTGATTTATTTCAAATTTGTCGGGGAGGATAGAGCCATTCACTCCATTGTGACATTTAAAAGCTGATCAAGAGTTCATGTGGGGAGAAAGACAATAAAAAGCTTTAGATAACATCAAGGATTATTTGAGTTCAACATTACTATTAATGCCGCCACAAAAATGGGTTTCATTCAGATTGTATTTATCGGCCGATGAGAAGTCCATTGGGTTAGTTTTAGTTCAAAAATTTGAACACAAAGAAAGGGCTATATTTTATCTTAGTAGAAAGTTTCTGGATGTAGAAACAAGGTATAATCCAGTGGAGAAGTTATGTTTATGTTTGTAGTTTTCATGTACTAAGTTGAGGCATTATTTGTTGTCCAATGAGTGCACGGTGGTTTGCAAAGCCGATGTAGTAAGATATATGCTATCAGCTCCAATATTGAAGGAATGGATTGGGAAGTGGATTTTTGCCTCGGCAGAATTTGATTTGCAGCATGAATCGGTTAAGGCAGTTAAAGGACAAGCGATAGCCAATTTTATTGTTCAACATCGGAATGATTTAGTAGATTATGTTGAGCCGATGTGGTGGACTTTATTTTTCGATGGATCTGTTTGTACACATGAATGTGGCATCAGCTTGGTAATTATTTTGCCTCGGGGGGCAAGTTTTGAGTTTGCATTTACAATCAAGTCATATTACACAAATAATCAAGTTGAGTATGAGGCAGCTCTTAAAGGGCTTCAATTATTGAAGGAAGTAGAAGCCGATGCAGTAGAAATTATTGGTGATTAAGCAATTATCGGGGCAATATGAATGCAGAAATGAAATTTGAAGGGTTTAGAATGAGAAGTGCCAAGAATTGATAAAGGATTTTAAGATCGTAGGTATGAGGCATATTCCTAGGGAAAAAAATGTTGAAGCCAATGATGTAATTCAAGGCGCATCAGGATATAAACCGATGGTAAAAGGCGTTGAGATAGAAATTTCTAGAGTTGATGTCAATGAATGGAGATATGAGATTATTGAATATTTGAAAAATCCTTCTCAATCGGCGTCAAGAAAATTAAAGTACTAAGCCCTCAAATATGTGTTGCTTGATGATGATTTATATTATCGGACGATTGATGGGGTTCTGCATAAGTGCTTAAATTTGGAAGAGGCTAAAGTAGTTTTGTGTGAAGTACATGAAGGAATTTGTGGGACACATCAATCGGCTCATAAGATGAGGTGGTTGCTTCATAGAGTTGGATATTTTTGACCGACAATGTTGGGGGATTGCTTTAAATATTACAAGGGATGTCAAGATTGTCAGAAATTTGGAGCAGTTCAAAGAGCGCTAGCATCGGCTATGAATTTGGAGCAGTTCAAATATATATTGGTGGCTATAGATTATTTCACTAAGTGGGTTGAGGTAATTCCTTTGAAGAAAGTCGATTCTAGAGATGCGATTGAGTTTGTTAAGGAGCACATAGTCTATCGGTTGGGGATTCCGCAGACAATAACAATAGACCAAGGTTCTATTTTTGTATCAAATGAATTTGTTCAGTTTGCCGATAGTATGGATATAAAATTGTTGAATTCTTCTCCTTATTATGCACAAGCCGATGGGCAAGAAGAAGCATCTAACAAGAGTTTGATCAAGTTAATCAAGAGAATGATTGCAGAATAACCAAGAAAGTGGCATACTATGTTAGCCGATTCATTATGGGCTCATCGGATGGCATGTCGAGGAGCTACTTAGGTGCCACCGTATCAGTTAGTTTATGGGCATGAAGCTGTTTTACCATAGGAAAATAACAACGGCTCAAGGTGAATTTTTTGTAAAACCAGTTATCGGCTGATGATTAGTATAATTTGATGATTAATGAAAAAGAAGACTTGGTTCAAGTTTGATTGCGTGCATTGGAGAAAATTAAAAGGGATAAGAAAAGAGTTTCAAGGCATTACAATAAAAAGGTTGTTCCAAAATCTTTTGAAAAAAGAGAATTTGTTTGGAAGTTGATTTTACCGATAGGGATAAAAGATAATAAGTTTGGAGACTGGTCACCTAATTGGGAAGGGCCCTATCAGATTCATCGTTGGTACCAAAAAATGCTTATTTAGCTGATTTATTTAGCTGATTCATCGTCGGATTCATCAAAGGCCTTGATGGAGAAGTGGTTGGAAAAACACTTAATGGAAAATATTTGAAGAAGTACTATCCTAGCATATGGATCAATTCATCATCGGTAGTTTAGCTGATTTATGATATAGCCGATGTATGTATTGCATCGCCTCAAGATGGCCAATATAAATTATCACCCTTAGAACAAATTTTAAGTAGACAGGTATCAGAGATGGAGATGAAATCGGCTGGAAAGCTGATGATTATATTACAAATTGAACAAGTACCAGAATATTGTTATAGCAAAAGGTTTCAAGACTATAAAATTACATTAATCCAGGAATTTTTGGATTGCCGATATTGCACGAAGGCGAATTTGGTCAACTTCTTCTATGGAGCGAAGATCATCGGCATCAGATCCTGGCACTAGTTTATCGCTTTGCTTTCAGTAGCCAGGTGTCGAGCCGACGCCTTCAGCTTCGATCGTTGCTCTTCTATCACCTTTGGGAGATCAGCAAGCTTTTGTTCTTCTAAAGCTAGCTCCTTACTGGTTTGCTCTAGTCTTGCCAAGATATCGGCTTCTTGTTGCTTCACGTCATTAATTCATTTTTGAGTAGTCTCTGGGCCCAAAGTTAGCTCGTCAAGCTTGGGTTTATCGTCTTGGACTTGCTGCCGACAGGATTGAAGGGCCGATTCCAAAGAGCACAGTTCAATGCGATCAGCAATGCGTTGTCGGGCTCGCTGGACTTGGAATCGGTGTGATTCAAGGTAAGCTGTAGGAGTTAAGACATCAAGGATATCATCGGGTAGCTGATCTTTATTTCTTCTATCCTGCTCCTTATTGGCTCACTGTTTTCGACCAAAGCATCTATTGATGCGTTCAACCGATCAACAATATCTTGAAGTTGGGCTTTGAGGGCTTCAGGAGGGGGAGAGCTAGTTTCACTAACGATATCTTCTTCATCTTCATCCAAGAATTGGCGTCTACCAAAAGAAGATATATCGGCTATATTCTGCAAGCCAAGGAAGTTATGATATCAGTTTAGTAAGATTGAATCAAGTAAATTGGTAGGAAAAGTTGGCAAGGACAGACTTATTGGGATTATTGGTGCAGCAGGCTATTCTATATCGGCATGGTGGCTATCGGCGGCAGAGAGGGTATGCTCGCTTGAAATGTGCCGATGAGGAGATGCTGATGAGATCACAAGCTGAAGAAAAAAGAACAAGCGTTAGAAATTGAATGTATACATGAGGTTGTAATAAGAAACTTATTGATATCAAAGTAGTTGCTTGCTGTGGAGATGGCTTCCGGTGTACGTTGGTGTCGCTTCGCTGATCTTCGGCAGCCGATGCAGCAGCATTGAAAGCATTGTCCACATCATTTCACTGGCGACTTCTTCATCCAAGACAGCTGCTACATCTAGATCAACATCAAGGAGTTCATCTTCCAGGAGTGAGGAGTCAGTTTTTTGTCTTTTACTTGTTCTGCATAAGGCCATTTTCTTTATTTTTCCCCTTGAGCTGTGGAACAGTTCCCGAACTTGACCTTGAAGCAGGGATGAAGGAGGGGGTGCACCAAATCTGAGTGCCAATGGAGCTACGTCTCCTGATGGTGTTAAGGCCGATGCATACTCGATCGGCTATCCGCTGATTCTCGTGGTATGTGGATCGGTATCGGTAACCTGTAAGGAAGTATGTTTGGAATGTAAAATTAAAGGCAAAGTATAGAAGAAGTGAGAAAATTACCTGGGGGCTGATCAATGGGTCAATGAGGGTGAAGAAAAAGTTTGCAGGAAGGATGAAAAGGTGCAGCTTCTATTCACCTCACCATCGATCCCATGGTTCGCATCGTGATGCGTGGCTATCAAAATCGTCCAAGCGACCAAGAACTGGGCCTTAAATCAACATTAGGCGGTCAAATATGAGGGCAGAAGGCACATAACCCCTGGTTTGGATCTTGTCAATGAAGTATAGGCCTATTGGGACTTGGCCACAGCCTAACTACCGAGCTGCAAGCTATAGATGGTAAAATTCATATGACACCTGAGAGTATTGGCCCATAGATATCCTAGTGGGAAGTATGCATGGAGAAATGGCCGATACAAAAATCTCCCGGGATCTTTCATCAGAGTTCATGGTGTCTGGTCTGAAATCGTTTAGGAGCTTGAAGGCTGAAACGTCTTCATATGTGTACCAGGTCCTAGTGTTTCTGGGGAAACTGTTGTAAAAAAGATCAAACCGAAACCTATAGTTTTCCACTAACAGGTTTCCTCCAGGATAAGCCAATGTTGCTTCTCCCAATGAAATGCATCGGCGGAATGTAGCATCGATGTCTTCAGCGTAATCGGCCGGGAATACAGATTGTTCAAGTGCTGGTCGTTCTGCTACTTCAACTCTATATAGGTTGAGCCATAACTGTATAAACCACAAAGGGCCTCCGATATGGCCGATGGGGCTGTTGGCAAGCAGCTTGGCCGACGATTGATGAAGCAAATGATAAGTAGCTCTAAGGAGATATTGGCCTAGGGGCAGTGTTTTACCTTCAACTAAGGCTTGACTACTATATTGGAGATTAGGTGTCGGCCCAACTGTTGTTCCACAGAAGACGAATCTTTCAAGCCAAAAATCGAGGAAGGCGACATGCTCTCGATCCGATATCGGCCTTGTCTTAGCATGTCGACCAATCGTCTAGGCCCTTGGTTTCTAACTTGTGAGTACACTTAACTCTCAAATCGACAAAGTTGGCTGATGAAGATATATCTAGACCAGTTAGCATCATTACATCTAATAAGGTTGGTGTCATTGTCCCATGGTTAAACAAGAAAGCATTCAAGGTATCGGAGCAGAAATATGAAGCCGATGACATCAGTGATTTATTTTTCTTCATCTCGGCTAAGGATAAAGATAGGCATAGCTCTATGCCTATTTGGGACCAAAACTGATACTTGGTAGGCAGCATGTGTCGATAACAGTCTCTCCAACCTGATGTTTTTGATGGCCAAGATCTAAAGCTAAGGTACTGTTGATGAGAAAACATGGCAGCCTAGGAGTTCTGCTTAACTCCAGTGTAGGTTTAAATCTTGTTTTCGGGTTCAGGGAGTGCTAGTTGGTTTGAAATGCTATACATAAACCAGATTTAGATTAAGTATAATCATAAACAACTTTTCCTTATCAGGATCAATCCTATAGTTCGAACCCAATCGATGCAGCATCAGATTGATGTCTTTTAAAGTCAATTATCATATGATTATAAAACCTACATAACTAGCTAATGAATAGATGTTGTAGATCAAATCCAAAACAATCATTATCGGCCATAGAAATAAATAGCATGCAATCACTCATTTAATCTTTCTCTTAGATGCAAGTAATTATAAATCGGACCCAACCGAGACAGTATTAATTACTTATAACCAAGATCAGATAAATCAATGATTACATGAAACTATTTCATAGCCAATAGGATGCTTTTAGGCTATTTTAGGTAACGTATCGGCTAGAACTCCAATGTAGCCTTATACAGGAATATCAATCTAGATCAAATATGTTAAACAAGTTTCAACCTCGACGGGTTAGACCTAACCGATGGCAGCATGAGAATTGAAACAAGCTTGACAGATTTAAAGGATTGATACACTTGTATAAGATGGTAGATATAACTTGTAAAACAAATTAATAAATGCAAAACAGTTATATCAGGTAAGATCGGCTGAAACCCCGATTCTACCCTTATTGGCAGTCAAAGAGCAAGTTAGCTTTTATGATTCTATTCATGACTTAGTACGTCAAACCCAATTGATGCAACACTAAGTATAAAAAGAAGCATAAAGTCTAAACAATCAAGCGCTTGACTTATTTTTAGGGTGGTGGATACCTTAGCTAATCTAAACCGATGGGCCAATTTAGCCGATACCGACAAAATCTGGGAAAAGGCTTGGCCGATACAAGTAAATCGAACCATCAAGTTAGATTAACTAAGATATATGATAGCCAGCAGTTGTATAAGATAGATTAGAACATCCAAAACGATGCGCTAATCCGCTGATATAAACCGCTGTGACAAGCCATACCTCTTATTAGAGATCGAAGCCGATGCAACCCAACTCGAAACAAGAACTCATCGAAAAGTAAAAGTAAAAGTGTGGTGATGCGCCGAGAGTGTATTGAACTGTTGTTAATTCTTTACAAGACCTTGGGCATATATTTATACCCGAACATACAAACCGTGTCCGTATCGAACATAACTCAAAGTTGCCTAATTACAAAATAAACAAACAAGTCCCTAGGCGGACTCTTACCACGAAATCTTAAAAGGAAACCACTAACTTTTATTCCTAATTAATAGATACAATTGCCTCTTCTGGACTCAATCCTTGTTTGGCAATGCTTTCAAGTTCCTTCCCGAATCTGACATGAACCCGTGTTGCCTGTATCGGCTAACTGAGTCCGACTATGTATAGGCCGATACGGTTTCCTGCCGATGCGTTGCTTTGGTTTTGGAAATAATCTTATTTCTTTGAATCTGCTTCGGCTCTAGCTTCATCTCTTCGAATTTAAAGCAATCTTTCAGCATTGTCGACCAAAAAATATCCAACTCTTTGAAGCAACTACTTTATCTTATGAGCCGATTGATGTGTACCACAAATACCTTCATGTATCTCACACATGACAACCTTAGCCTCCTCCAAATTCAAACACTTCAGAAAAATCCTATCAATCGTCTGATAATATAAATCACCATCAAGCAACACATATTTCAAAGCTTTATCTTTCAATTTCCTTGACGCCGATTGAGAAGGATTTCTCAAATAGTTGATAATTTCTCGATTCCCCTTTCATTGGCTTGGGCTAAATCATTGGCTTCAATGTTTTGTTCCCTGGGAATATGCCTCGTAGTAATCACCTTGAAATTCTTCATCAACTCTTGGCACTTTCAATTATAAATTTTCAAGATTTCATTCTTGCACTCATACTCGCCTAACAACTAATTGATCACTAACAATGAATCACCAATAATTTCAATTGCATCAGCTTCAACTTCTTTCAAAAACTGCAATCCCTTAAGTACCGCTTCGTATTCTACTTGATTGTTCGTGTAATAAGGTTTGATTGTAAAAGCAAACTCAAAGCTTGCTTCTCGATGCGATATGATTACCAAGCCAATGCCACAACCATGTGTACAAACAGATCCATCAAAAAATAATATCCAAGGCATCATCTCAACATATTAACCTAAATTACCTCAGTGTTGAATGATAAAATTGGCTATCACCTGCCCTTTTACTGCCTTAGCAGATTCATATCGAAGATCAAATTTTATTAAAGCAAAAATCCACTTCCCAACTCTACCTTTTAAAACTGGAGCCGATAGCATGTATTTCACTACATCGGCTTTCCAAACTACTGTGCACTTATTTAAAAGCAGATAATGCCTCAACTTTGTACATGAAAAGTATAGACATAGACACAGCTTCTCTACAGGGGTATACATTGTTTCTACATCCAAAAGGCTTTCGCTAAGGTAAAATATTGCTCTTTCTTTTCCTTCAACTTCTTGAACCAGAACAAAGCTGACAGACTTCTCATCAGCTGATAAGTAAAGCTTGAATCAAATCCCCTTTTGAGGTGGCATCAGTACTGGAGGTGAACTCAGATATTCCAATGCTTTTTATTGTTTCTACCCTCATATAAATTCTTGATCGGATCTCAATTACTATAATGGAGTAAAAGGTTCAATTCTCCCTGATAAATTGGAACTAAATCTTCTTACAAAATTAATCTTGCCGATCAAGGACTGTAACTTGGTTTTATTTTATGGAGGTTCAATATCTTAAATAGCATTTATACTCCCTTGTGTTATATCGATTCCCCTTTCATGAACCAAAAAAGCAAGGAACTGTCCAGCCGATACAACAAAAGCGCATTTGTTACGATTCATCTTTAAACTATACTTCCTTATTCTTTCCAATACTTTTTGTAAATTGGTTATATGTCCATCAACTACTTTTGACTTCAACCAACAAGCCGATAAGATCAAGCAATATATAGTTCATTGCTCTTTGAAATGTAGCACCAGCATTTTTTAACCCAAAAGTCATAACAACCAACTCATGCAGGCCGATTACACCAGGATAACTAAAGGTAGTCTTAGGAATGTCTTCTTCAGCCATAAAAATTTGATTATATTCTGCATTGCCATCCATAAAGCTTATAATCTTATGTCCAGATGCTACATCAACTAATAAATTTGCAATCGACATTGGGTATTCATCCTTGGGTGTAGCTTTGTTCAAATCTCTGAAATCGATACAAACTAGAAGATTTTCATTTTTCTTGACCACTGGCACTATATTTGAAACCCACTCAGCGTATCGGCAAGGCCTTATAAAATTGGCACCATAAAGTCTTGTAATCTCAGCCTTGATAGCATCATACATCTTTGGTTTGAATCGTCTCTGATGCTGTTTATATGGCCGATACCCTGGTTTGATAGGGAACCGATGTTCTATATTAGATCGGCTAAGTCCTGACATTTTGATGATATTCCCAGGCAAAACAATCTTTATATTCCTTTATCAACTCAATGAATTCCTTTTTGAATTCATTTGACAACTTAGCACTTACAAATGTCGGCATTGGCTTATCATCAGTTCAAATATCTACCTCTTCTAACTCATTGGCCGACATAAACCCTTACTCCAATTTACCTTCTAAATCATCTATAGTATCTTTAGCATAAGAATTGGGGTTGTCTCCTATGTCTTCACAACAAAAGTGGGGTTCTCTATCACCGATTGGCTGTATGTTACAATCTAACACTTCTAAATAATCTCCTTTCCAAACCTTTCCTGACAAACAATCAACTCTTTCCATGTCCCAAATAGATAAATCGACGATAGTAATATTTACTGACCTGTCGGCCTGCACGATTTCTACCTAGTCTCCTTGCCACTAAATTAAACTTTGATGCATCATTGAAGGAATACAACAA
This sequence comes from Oryza officinalis, assembly GCA_008326285.1. Lineage (NCBI taxonomy): Eukaryota > Viridiplantae > Streptophyta > Magnoliopsida > Poales > Poaceae > Oryza > Oryza officinalis. Next base: position 15,889,435 of record BDMV01000005.1, read on the forward strand.
TTAGTATGTATCCAATTCTTTCCCAATAGCGAACTATTTGATCTTTTTCCATCAATGACAAAAAATGTGGTTGGAACATTCAGGACTCCTTTTGTCTCAGATGAATTGCCTCCAAAATCTTTTAATGTCATGTTGGTCTTGATCAAATCTTTTAGAGTTATTCCAAGCTTCCTAAACGTGGTATATGTCATCGAGTTCACAGCTGCTCGCCCATCAACTAACATCTTAGACATCGGCTTTCCATTGACAAATTCTTTGGCATATAACGGTCTTAGATGTCGATGCTCATTGTCTTTGGGTTTCTCAAAAACAGCTTGTTCTGGTGATAATGTTATCTTTCCCAATGATTCTTCAACTTCCTCATTGGCTGAATGTATGCTATACTCTACTGGTAACATAAACACCATATTAATTGAAGATGAAGCTACAACTTTTCCCTTGGCAGATGACGAATTTCTGGTTTTGTCAACTTTGACTTCATCAGTTGACACAACTATGGATTTGATACGCCACGCCTTCCTGGTACGTTTCAGCTGATGATCAATTTCTTCTTCAACCTCTTGCATTTGCTCCCTGTTTCGCAACTGTTGTACCCTCCTTTTCTGATTTTTTGTGAAAATTCTGGTTGGGCACCATTGGGGGTTTTGAACTTGCTCCTCTTGCTCCTCAGCTTCATCTTTGAAATAATCTTGGTGGATCGGCACTAAATGTTGATGTACTGACAACCTTTTCTGTATTGGCCGATTCTTCGATCTTGGACTACTTGATTGATAGAAACTAACATGGTACCTTGCATCTTCTTTACTGCATCCTGGACAATCTTCAACCGATGGTAATCTCATCCCTTCATTTCAGCAAAACTTAAAAACTCACATTTTCAATGAGGATCAAAACAAACATTGTCATCTTGATAATACTTTTGAACTTGTTTGTCTTGTCTTTTCTGATACTTATTAATCAACTTGATAGAATTGAATTTATTTTGTTGATAAATCCGATAATTCCTTTTATCGACCTCACTTGCTGTTGTTGGACCATATTGACAGGAAAAGGGTGGCCATCAATCTTCATCGGCTTCTTGCCATCATCAAACATGATTCTACCTTGCTCTATAGCCAATTGGATTTGTTACCTGAACACCTTGCACTCATTGGTATGATGAGATTCTGTATTATGCCACTTACAATATTTCTTTTTCCTTAATTCTTCAGCCGATGGAATCACATGACCCATTGAAAGTTGAATTTGTTTATCCTGTAATAGTAAATCAAATATCCTATCGGCTTTGTAGATATCAAAATTATACTTCTCTTCTTTTCTAGTATCTTTAACCCATTGGCAAAAAAATAGTCTTTTTGTTTCTTGATCACTCTGCCAAGCCAATGTCTAGGTCTTCATCTTCGGATTCAGAATCATAGTTGTAGACATTGTTAACATTATTAGCTTTTCTGGTGAACCTCTTTGTTTCCTAGAACCTTTGCTCATGAGCTGATACCCTCTAAACCAGATGAGCTAAGCTTTCAAAATCTTGTGCAAAAAATCTTTCCCTTATGAGGCCAAGTAATCCCTGGAAAGCTAAATTAGCAAGCTGTGAATCGGTTAAATTTAGACTATAGCATCTGTTTCTCATATCTCTGAATCTCTGAATATAATCTGGAACCGATTCATCAGACTTCTGTCTTATATATGTTAAGTCTGACAGCTTCATCTCTTGAACCCCATTGAAAAAATATCTACGAAATTGTTTTTCTAGATTGACCCATCCTTTGACAGAATTATAAGGCAAGAAAGAAAACCAGGTAAATGCCGATCCAGATAAGGACAATGGGAAAAGTCTAACCCTTAAAGCTTCAACAGCCGATGCCTCCCCACATTGTGCCAGGAATCGGTATACATGTTCATATGTCAAAACATTATCTTGTCCTGAAAACTTTGAGAAATCTAGAATTTTGTATCGGTTTGGTAAAGGAACCTTTTCAAAATACTCTGGTATGGATACCGATACATGATCTCACTATCCTTGGGTTTCAATCCAAATTGTTCTCTTACCACTTGTGCAATCATAGCAGCCCATTGCTGCTGCTGTCCATTACCTTCATACCGTGGCACTTGTTCTTAATTATTGAACTGATGTTGATATTGATATTGTGGAACAAATTCTGGCCAATACTGATGTGGTGAGATCGGTTGTTATTGAGAACTCATATTCTGACCCAAGTTTGTTTGGTGCGGTTGATGTTGAAAATTTTGTGACACCTCATGTACATATTGAGGTCCAATTAGTGGTTGTGACAAAATCGGCTGCTGAATAGGTTGTTGAGTTGTTTGTTCCCCTATCAGTTGCAAATTTTGAAATATTCTAGCCGATAGTGGTTGTGTACTCCTTGTCAGTTGTGAAGCCTAATTTTGTTTTCTCTGCTAAGATGTTTGCCCCCTTGTGTTGATGTGAAAACACGGCGGCCTGGGAGATTTGCTTTGCAGGTCCAAATTTTAGAAAAAGGATTCAGGGTGTGCCAGTTGGTTTGACCTTGCAACCAACAAGATATTCAAATAAAACAGGTTAGATATATGAGACCTGATCGGCTGATAAGCCGATGACGTACCGTATGGACCTAGCCGATGCAATCTGACCGAACCGGCTATGAGGTGTAAGATGAATAAGCTTAAGCGGACCCTAAATATGCTCCATCAGCTATACATGTAACCAAATATGTAATCTATGGGCAAAGAATTTGTTTGATTAGATTGTAACCGATCAAATCATAATTAGGTTAGAAATAGGTACCGTATCGGCTAATACTCCGATACAACCTTATACAAGAATATCAATCTAGGTAAATATATCGAGACAAGCTTGATATATTTAAGTAACGTAATATCTTTGTATGAGGGACAGATATAACATGAAAAGCATGATTAAAAGAATTTAAGTAAAACTAAACAACTATATCAGATAAGATCGGCTGAAACTCTGATGCTACCCTTTCTACAATCAAGAGACACGCTAGGGATCATGGTTCTAATTATGACTAGGGCTGTTGCAACACAAAGTGTAAAAAGAAGCATGATATCTAGACAATCAAGCCTTTGAATGCTTTTTAGGGTGGTGGATATCTTATCTAATATGATCCAATCACTTGATTTAGCCGATCCCGACAAAACCTTGGGTATGGCTCGGCCGATATAAGTAAATCGAGCCATCGATTTAGATTAGCTAAGTTATGTGGTCATTATCAAGCCATACCTCCAATTGAAGATCGAAATCGACGATCAACTTGAAGCAAGAACTCGTCGAAAAGTAAGAAGAAAATTGTGGCCATTCGTCGAAGGTGTTTATTGAACTCATGTTGTTTTTCCCTATAAGACCTCGGGCTTATATTTATACCCGCATGTACAAACCTTGTCCGTACCAGACACTATTCATAACTTGCCTAAACAAACAAGTCCTAGGTGGACTTTTACCACAAAAATATAAAAGGAAACTAACTCTTGTTCCTAATTAATAGATACAATTGCCTCTTCTGGACTCAATTTCTAGTTGGCAATATCTTCAAGTTCTTGTCCAAAACCAACACGAACCTGGGCTATCCTTATCGGCTTAACCGAGTCCGATTCAGGTTACCCATATCGACTGCCCGAGTCCGATTCTATATCGGCCGATACGGCTCCAGCTGATGCGCTGTCTTAATATTGGCCGATTCCATATCTTAGAAACCACCTTATCCCTTCAAATCTGCCTTGGATCCAATCTTAATTATTGGCGTATCTTTACCAAATTTTGCTGTTAACACATGCCTCCTAATTCCAGAGTATAAATTGATATGCTGTGGAATTATCTCTTAGTTCCACAAAAACCTAGGGTTTTCGCATCTTGACCGTTACTAGACCTGCGTCATAAATACCAACGGTTTTGGTCCCCGACTTCACGCCATTACTTGCCTTCAACGCCAATTGACGCCCAAACCGCACAAGCCTTCCTTGTCTTCTCTGGCGACCTCATCAACGGTGCAAGCTTCCCGGCAACAACCTCCATCGATCCCTCAGCATCCCTCATCCTTCAAGCTCAATGGCCACCATTACCGACGTCCCCCTGGTAAGCTTCTCAAAACATTTAAGCTTTATCGTCTTCTTTTGCTCATCGTCCTGTTCTAGGTCGAATTCTGCTCTTAGATCCCCTTCGTCAGGAAACTTTTGGTTTCTGCTCTTCAATTGTAGCACCTAAGAGATCAAATAGCCATCCCAGTCCTGAAAGAACCAACCCACTATTTTCTTGGGCCGATTGGCGATACAGACCCATACTACTTCATCAATGCCAAAACTGACAGAATCGCTTAATTGGCAAAGACCAATTTGGCCGATTGGCAAACAGTTTTTAGATCCTGGCCCTCGAGCTTGGATGGATGGAGAACATGGCATAAGAGAATATCGGCTGCCAAGCAACCTATGTCGGAAGAAATAGGAATACCTCAATGCCTAGCCCTGTCCCTAGCCGATATGAAAAAGGATGAACCCATGTTGTCATCGGCTGCTTACTTCTGGTCAGATACTATCAATGCCTTTCTCTTTGGTCAAGGACCGATGAGACCCACTTTGCTTGATGTTAAGAGGCTTACCGACTTGGATATAATATCATCGGCCAACCCACTCTCCTTGAAAATTTAGTGTGAGCATAACTTATTAACAAAAATTATGGGTGGCTGGTCAGAATATATAGCTAAGCACATTGGCACAGGTCTACTGATAGACAGAGAACACATAGCCTGTCCCAATCTCTGGCTAGAAAGATATATCTTCTATAGATCAACCTGTGGCCCCACAGCAAACATGCAACACCTAGCTCAGGCACTAGCAGCAAAGAAATCTTTCTCCTTGGGCGAATTGTTGCTTGGAGCTGTATACCAAATGCTAAGTCAATCAACATCCAAGCTTCTCACAGGGAACCCTGTTGGCTATGGAGGTCCATGGTGGTTTCTACAGCTCTGGTTGAACTTAATACAATCAATGTAGTTGAAAGAACCCCTATATACTCATCAAGCTTCCCATCGGACCACTCTGATGATGAAAAAGCCAACACACATCGATGTATGTCCTTCGATGAAGCAGCATCAACCTACCTAAGATCAGGGCCATCGGCCAAAGCTTTTCAAGAATGGTTTGGCCATTTTTATGATGGATTTGCAAAGAATGCAAGAGTATGGTTCCCTTATAACAGCTTCATGGATTACGAGCTTCCAGCCGATCTGAGGCTCAATGACTTGAACGATGCAGCAGACCCAAGTTCAAGGGAAAATTTCGTATGGGCCATCTCTCCATGCATCCCCCCAATAGGGGTATCTCAGGGTCGCAATGTCCAAGTGTCTTATGAATTTTATCATCCAACTTCGGCAGCAAGACAACTTGGCTTGGGTCAACTTCCCATCAGCTTGTATTTTTCAAGGAAAATCCAGACAAGAGGTGTTGTGACATCGGCTCTCCAAATGGACAAGATTTTGAACATTGAGGGCCCCGTGCTTGGTTCTCTAAGTCATGTGAACATCCACCTCTTACGAAGCCAATTATTTGATCGATGGTGGAGTGAGGACAAGAGGCATTTGTTCCATCTATCGGCTAGGTTTTACCTGACTACAATAATTCCATCCATCAACCCTCAGGTCAATCAGCCCTCTTCTCATTTCCAGTCAACTTCAAACTTTTTCTTCAAAAATTATCTAACTTTCCTTTTGCAGGTCCCAAGCACTCTTCCTCTAGCCCAAAGTATGAGTGGCAAGCCTATTGTATATGCACCAGCCTTGATGCCATCAGGTGATATCGCCCCTTCCATCATCAGCTTTGCTGCTCCCACAGTAGCATCCCTGCTCCAAGGCCAAATCAGAGAGTCGATATCCAAAGCTGGTAGGAAATGCAAGCAACTAGCCATCAAGACATTATCAAAAAAACAAAAGTTGCATGCCCCAAGAAAACAGCTGATAGCAATCCTCCTACCGATTCTGACATTGAAGAATTCTTGAATGAAGCAATCATGGATGAAGCCATTGATGAAGCCACTGCTGATATAAGTGACAATGAAACCTAAGAGGCAATCGATCCAAAGCCAGCCGATGCAGCAACTCCTACTAAATCATTGGCCATGTCTGTTCTCCAAGCTTCACTTCAACCATGCCAACGCAGAACAGTTCGTAAGGTGAAGGTAAAATACAATTCATCTTCAGACTTAACTTTTTTTAACATGTTATTAATACTTGCTTTTTATAGCCGAAGACTGTATCAGCAATGGCTAAGGACATAAGCTTCCCGATTCCCCCCTTGTCTCCTAGTCCTCAAGCTTCTCCAGTAGCATCGGTAATCTTCAAAACCCTTCAAGCTTTTAATACCAACCGATATAGAAACACCTAACACTTGCTCCCTTTTCAGCCAAGAGCTCCATCGGCTTCTCCCCATCAGCCAGCTCCAAGTGATCAACCTCCTTCTACCGCTGGTAGCCACCATGGAGAAGAACAAGAAAAAATCACTGCCGCACCGATGGCCCAGTTAAACCCATTAACATACACTTGATATTGGCCTAACCTTGTTCACTTCTAACTATCAACCTTATTTTGCAGAATCTAGCCAATATGTTTTCTTTTGACATTAAGTAGTTCTTGGATGAGGAGGACGAAGAAACAACGAGAAAAGCTAAGACCCCATTTCTGATGATCTAAGAGAAAGACTCTTGGATATAGCTGATCAGCTGGGGTCTTCCTTAGATGCCTTAGTCGCCAACTGTGGACCGATCAGGGAACTATGGAGAATATGGATACCAGGTACCCACATGGCTTCAATATTCGACAAGAGAAAGGAGGTGGGTTAGATCCATATATTATGTAATAGAGTAGGACTCGGTCATAATATTGTCTTGTGTTATATGGCATGACCTATAGTCCCCATTGAGTACTACCATATAATAGATTAGGAAACTGATGTCGTGTTTGGCTAGGTTTTCCTCTTTGTAATCTTACCTCCCAACTTATATAAGGTGGATAGGGAGCCTTTTGGGGGATGATTACAGGGATATTCACGACTCGATCGTCATATCAATGTACACTCGGTGGATACAATCCCTAAATAGGAATAGGGTATTACCTCTCATCGAGAGGGCCTGAACTTGTCTAAATCCTTGTCTTCCACATCCATCCACTTTGAGGTCTCGTGCGCTACCACTTTTCTTATTGCCGAATTCCAGTTCTGGCAGTTGGCGTGCTAGGTAGGGGTGGTGCCGAGTTTACCATCGACGAGTGCGACGGAACCAATCTCCAATGCCGCCAGATTCATTTTTGCCCCAAGCCTCCATCTCGGATTCAGTCTAGCTGGGGAGTTCAATCTCGGCATGATCAATGATTTAATCTCTGACATCACCGGGTATCTTCATCGTCGGCCGTCTCCGCTGTCACCGACTGGTTTTTTCACTTCCATAGGTGGTGTACTACGCCGCCGTTGCTGATGACGACATCGTCTGCACAATCGGTTGCCTTCATCATCGCCGACTAGTTTTTTCGCCTCCACGGTTGGTGGACTCCGTCGCTATTGCTGATGGTGACATCGTCTTCACCGTCGGTCGTCTTCGTTGCCGCCGACTGGTTTTTTCGCCTCCATGGTTGGTGGACTCCGCCACTGTTGTTGATGGCGAAATCGTCATCACCATCAGTCGTCTTCATCCTCACCGACTGGTTTCTTCATCTCTATGGTTAGTGTACTCCGTCGCCATTGCTAATGGCAACATCGTCTTTACCGTCAGTAGTTTTCGTCATCGCCGATTGCTGATGGAGACATCGTCTTCACCGTCGGGCGTCTTCGTCATCGCCGATTGGTTTGTTCACCTCCACAGTTGGTGGACTCCACTGCCGTTGCTGATGGCGACACTGTCTTCACCGTCAGTCATCTTCGTCATCACCGACTGGTTTGTTCGCTTCCACAGTTGGTGGACTCCACCGCCATTGCTGATGGTGACATCGTCTTCACCGTCGGTCGTCTTTGTCCTCGCCGAATAGTTTCTACGCCTCCACGGTTGGTGGGCTCCGTCACCATTGCTGATGACGACATGGTCTTCACCGTCGGTCGTATTCGTCACCGCCAACTGGTTTCTTCGTCTCCACGGTTGTGGTACTCCGCCGTTGCTGATGGCGACATCGTCTTCATTGTCGGTCGTCTTTGTCATCGCCGATTGGTTTCTTCGCCTCCACGGTTGGTGGTGCTGATGGCGACATATTCTTCACTGTCGGTCGTCGTCATCATCGTCGATTGGTTTCTTCGCCTCCACGGTTGGTGGACTCCGCTGCTGTTGCTGATGGCGACATCGTCTTCACTGTCGGTCGTATTGATTGGTTTATTCACCTACATGGTTGGTGGACTCCGCCGCTGTTGCTAATGGCGACATCATCCTCACCATCGATCACCTCCATCGCCGCTGACTGGTTTTTTCGCCTCCACGGTTGTTGTACTCCGCTGTTGTTGTTGATGGCGACATCCTCTTCGTCGTCGGTCGCCTCCCCCACCACCGACTGGTTTTCTCGTCTACACAGTTGGTGTACTCTGCCGCCGTTGTTGATGTCGACATCATCTTCATCGTCGATAGCTTCTGCTGTCGCCGACTGGTTTCTTCGCTCCATGGTTGGTGTACTTCGCCGCCGTTGCTGATGGGGACATCGTCTTCCTCGTTGGTCGCCTTCGCCTGCGCCGACTGGTTTTTTCGTCTCCATGGTTGCTGTACTCCGCTGCCGTTGTTGATGGCGACATCGTCTTCTTCACCGATCACTTTCGCCGTCACCAACTGGTTTCTTCGCCTTCACGGTTGGTGTACTATACCGCCATTGTTCATGGCAACATCAACTTCACCACCGGCCATCTCTGTCGCTGCCGATTGGTTTCTTTACCTTTAGGGCTGGCCTATTGCGTCGCCCTTGATGGGCGCCTTCATCTTCACTACCGGTAGCCTTAGCTTCCACCGACTGGCTACTCGCGTCCACGGTCGTTCAACTTCGCCACCATTGTTGGATGACTTCGTCTTCACCACCGGCTTGCCTCTGCTGCCATCGACTGTTTTCTTCGCCTCCATAGTTGGTGGACTCTGCCGCCGTTGCTGCGGAACTTCCGCTTCACCGTCGGTCGCCTCAGATGTCTCTATGGTTGGTGTCTTTGCCGCTATTGATAGACGATCTTGTCCCCATATCGGCCACCTCTATCGTCACCAATGGAAATTCCAAAAAGCTAAGTCATCATTAATTTTCTTCTTTATTAATATTTTCTTTTTCCTCTGCCTCACTACATCAGCTGGTTCTTCATTGAGCAGTGAATCAAGGGCTACAGATGTTATATCATATTTTTGCAACAATTTTCATAATATTTATCTTGATTGCTAGTGAAATAATCCGAGTAAAATAGTGTCTATCGAGTTGTGAAGCTCTATTTTCTGATGCTTTTTTTTGGTTTGTCGATGGATGGTTGCCTTTGAGCCGATTCCTAGCACCCAGGGGCTTGTTGGGTAGAGTGTATAACGCAAGGTGTTAAGTATTACTTGGAAAAAATCAAAAGCATAAAGATAAAATAATTTGTTTTCTGCTCTTAACTATTTTAAAAGTACCTGAGTAGTAAATTCTGGTCCGTGAAGCTTTGTTCCATGAATGACAAACTCATGTCAATGACTAGTCACGCAGAGTGTTCAAACGTAAGGAGTCATCTACTTGGGGAAATCAAAAGTCAACAAGAGGAGAAATACATACTTATAAATATTTTAAAATGTTTGAATTTTCCTCAAGTACTATATTTACATCAGATACTACTCATCCTACATGTTTGTACTGCAGGATCAACTCCATGGCTATAAGCTTATCTCTTACGTTTCAGGAATGGATCAATCATGACATCACCGCCGGCTTGCTTTCAACTGGTGTTTCCGCCTTCACGGCTAGCCTATTATGCTTTCAAGAAATCCAAGATCAACTCCATGAAGAAATTGCAGATGTCATGTCCCCGGACATGTTTTTAGAACAACAACAATTCAAACTCCAAAGGGCAAGCAAAGAATTGCCGATCGGCTAGAACGTAACGCATGGAAGCAACTATCCCATCAACCGACAACAGGTCAATGAAAATAAGTCCAAGTTTGATGAACTGATCGCTGGTCTTGAAGTAACTCAAAAAGAACTTGATGAGCTGCAACAACAAGAAGTTGATCTCCTGATGAAATTGAGAGAAATCCGCACCAAGAGCACTGAGGCCAAGCAAAAACTAGCTGATTTCCCAAAAGCCATCGAAGATCAAATGACCAAGTTAAAGGCATTGGCCAAGCATCTGGCAGGACTCAACAAGACCCTGAAACCGATCCCTGGATCTGAAGCCGATGATGCACGTATAATTGACGAGGTTGAACAAGTTCGCCTACGTGCGATATCGGCAATCCAAAACTTCTTGGGTTGACGTAAAAATCTTTAACTTGCAACATATTTTTCTTGAAACACTTAGAAACATCTATGTAATATATTCATCGGCTTCAGAGCCGATTTTGGCTTTCATACTTGCATTCTTTTATGTCTTATCATATTGTTGGTCTAAGAGCGATAATACATATCGGGCATCTAAAGAAAATGTTACCATACATCAGCTTTATCATACATTGGCTGGACAACCGATTATGAATTAATCCAAACACTTGGGTAATACTTCTTCAAATATTTTCCATTCAAAGATTTCCCAAAAACTTCTCCATCAAGTCCTTGAAGCATGTATGCGTTTTTAGGTATACAACGATGAATTCGATAAGGTCTTTTCCAAATAGTGACCACTTTCCAAACTTGTTATCCCTTGTCCCTATTGGCAGAATCAACTTCCAAACAAGTTCTCCTTTCTCAAAAGTCATTGGCACAACCTTTTTATTATAATGTCTTGAAACCCTTTCTTTATCTCTTTTGATTTTTTCCAAAGCATGCAATCGGACTTGTGCCAAATCTTCAAAGTCATCAATCATCAAATTATGATAAGCATCGGCCGATAACCCGTTTTGTAAAAAAGTCCTTCTTGAGCCGACGTTAGTCTCCCAAGGCAAAACAGCTTCATGCCCATATACAAGTTGATAAGGTGGCACTTGTGTAGCTCCATGACATGCCATCCGATATGCCCATAGCGAACCAGCCAAAGTAGTATGCCACTTTTTAGGTTGTTCTACAATTTTCCTCTTAATCAGCTTAATCAAACTCTTGTTAGAAGCCTCAGCTTGCCCATTAGCTTGTGCATAATAAGGAGATGAATTCAACAAATTGATGCCCATACTATCAGCAAACTGAACAAACTCATCGGCTACAAAGATAGATCCCTGATCTATTGTTATTGTCTACGAAATCCCAAACTGATAAATTATATGCTCTTTAACAAACTCAATAGCATATCTAGAATCAACTTCCTTCAAAGGAATTGCTTCAACCCATTTTGTAAAATAAGCTGTTGCCACCAAAATATATTTATGTCCCTTGATTGATGGTGGATTAATCTGGCCGATCATATTAATTCCCCAACCTTTGAGCGACCATGGCTTAATAATTTGGTTCATAGCTGATGCTGGTGCCCTTTGAACTGCTCCAAACTTTTGACAATCTTGACAACCCTTATAATATTTAAAGCAATTTTCCAACATTGTCGGCCAAAAATATCCAACTCTTCGAAATAACCATCTCATCTTATAAGCCGATTGATGTGTTCCACAAATACCTTCATGCAACTCACACATAACAACCTTGACTTCTTGCAAATTTAAACATTTAAATAAAACTTCATCAATCGTCCGATAATCAAGCACAACATACTTCAAAGCTTTGTATTTTCTTTTTCTCGATGCAGATTGAGAAGGATTCTTCAAGTAATTGATAATATCATGCCTCCAATCATCAGCATCAACCTCTGCAATTTCAATATCAACATCTTTCAACATTGGCTTGTAACCTAATGCACCTTGAGCTAAATCATTGGCTTCAATATTTTGTTCCGTGGGAATATGCTTCATAGTAATAACCTTGAAGTTCTTCATCAACTCCTGGAATTTCTCATTATAAACCCTCAAGACTTCATCTTTGCACTCATACTCTCCTAATAACTGATTGATCACTAACAATGAATCCCCAATAATTTCAATAGCGGTTTCAACCTCCTTCAAAAGCTGCAAACCCTTAAGCACTGCTTCATACTCAACCTGATTATTTATATAATATGGTTTGATTGTAAAGGAAAACTCAAAACTTGCCCCCTAGGCAATATAATCACTAAGCCGATGCCACAACCATTTGTACAAACAGAAGCATCAAAGAATAACATCCAAGGCATCATCTCAACATAATTAATTGACTCACTTTGGTGTTGAACGATAAAATCAGCAATTGCTTGTCCTTTACTGCCTTAGCCAATTCATATCTAAGATCAAATTCTGTTAGAGTAAAAATTCACTTCCCAACTTTACCTTTTAGGACTAGAGCTGATAGAATGTACTTAACTACATCGGCCATGCAAACTATTATGCATTCATTTAAAAGTAGATAATGCCTCAACTTTGTAGATGAAAAATATAAACTTAAGTATAACTTCTCAACAGGGGTATACCTTGTCTCTACATCAAAGAGCCTTCTGCTAAGATAAAATATTGCTCTCTCTTTCCTTCAACCTCTTAAACCAAAACTGAGCCGATAGAACTCTCATCGGCTAATAGGTCAAGCTTGAATGGTTTCCCCTTTTGAGGTGGCATCAACACTAGAGGTGAACTCCAATATTCTTTGATATTATCCAATACCTTCTGCTACTTTTCTCACAAAACAAACTCTTGATTAGCTTTCAATTTTAACAATGGCATGAAAGGTTCAATTCTCCCTGACAAGTTAGAAATAAATCACCTTACAAAATTAACCTTACTAATTAAGAATTGCAACTTGGTTTTATTTTGTGGAGGCCCAATATTTTTAATAGCATTTTTACTCCTCTGTGTTATCTCAATCCTCCTTTCATGAATCAGAAAACCAAGAAACTGCCCAGCCGATACACCAAAAGCACATTTGTTAGGATTCATCTTTAAACCATACTTCCTTGTTCTCGCTAGCACTCTTCGTAAATCGGCTATATGCCCATCAATCTTTTTAGATTTTACAACCACATCATCAATATAGATTTCAACCAATACACCAATGAGATCATGAAATATATAATTCATTGCCCTCTGATATATAGCACTACCACTTTTTAATCCAAAAGTCATTACAACCCACTCATACAAGCCGATTGCACCAGGACACCTAAAAGTAGTCTTATGAATGTCTTCTCAGCCATAAAAATTTGCTTATATCCCGCATTACCAACCACAAACATTATAATCTCATGTCCAGATGTAGCATCAACCAATAAATCAGCAACCGGCATTGGGTATTCATCCTTGGGCATAGCTTTCTTTAAATCCCTAAAATCAATGCAAACCCTAAGCTTCCCGTTTTTCTTGATCACTAGTACTATGTTTGAAACTCACTCAACATATCGGCAAGGCCTTATAAAATTGACATCATAAAGTCTTGTAATTTCTACTTTGATAGCATCATAGATCTCAGGCTTCAATCGTCTTTGACGTTGTTTATATGGCTGATATCCTGGTTTAATGGGGAGCTGATGTTCTAGACTAGATCGGCTAAGTCCTGGCATATCATGATACTCCCAAGCAATACAATCTTTATACTCCTTTACCAATTTAACTAATTTCTTTTTGAATTCATTGGACAATTTAGCACTTACAAATGTCCGCCTTGGTCTATCACCATCTCCAATATCTACTTCTTCTAACTCATCGGCTGACATAAACCCTTGCCCTAATTCACCTTCAAAATCATCTATAGTATCTTTTACATATCTATTAGGGCTATCTCCTATGTCTTCACAGCAAAAGTTAGGGTCGTTCATCATCGATTGGCTGTTGGTTTGCACGATCTCTACTTGGTTTCCTTACCACTGAATCAAACATTGATGCATTGTTGAAGGAATATAACAGTTAGCATGAATCCAATCTCTTCCCAACAACAAGCTATAAGATCCTTTTCCATCAATGACAAAAAATGTGGTTGGAATTGTCTTGCTGCCTACTGTGAACTCAACATTCAAGACTCCGTTTGTTTTAGATGAATTCCCTTTGAAATCTTTTTATACCATGTTGGTCTTGATCAAATCTTCTGGAGTCTTACCAAGCTTCCTGAATATGGTGTAAGGCATTAAATTGACAGCTTGTCACGCCCCGATTTTCGATCGGGATTAAAAATCGTTAAATAATACATTTTCCAGAAATTTAATAAAAATTAAGAGTAATTAATCAAATGAAATTAGCAAGGAAATCAAAAATTTCCTTTAAAAATCATGGCCGGAAATATTTTTGTAATATTCCCGTGTCCTAAAGTACTCTCTCTTCCGCGGCCCACGGGCCACGTCCCTCCCTCCTTCCTCTCTCCTCGGCCCAAGGTGGCCCAAGCTGTCGCCGCCTCCCCGTACCCCTCCCCTTCCTGGGCTGGCCCAAGCCGAGCCGCCCCGGAAGTCCGCGTCGGCTCCCCGCGCCGCCTGTGCCGCTGCCGCGTGGGTCCCGCAGCTGAAACCGTCAGCCGCCCGCGCCGCCATGAATCCCGGCGGGATTCATGGCCGCCGCCNGCCCCCCTATTTATTTCCCCCCCCCGAGGCCTCCTCCTCGTTTTCCCCCGCCGCCGCCGCCCCCAAAACCCTAACCCTAGCGCCGCTCCGCCGCCGCCGTTTTCCGCCGCCGGTGAGTACCGCCACCGCCCCCTTTTTCCCTCCCGCCCGTGCGCCGCCGCTCCGCCGACGCTCGTGCGCCGTCGCCTCGCGCTGCCGCCCGTGTGCGCCGGCCGCCGCATCTGGCCGTGGCCACGCTGATGCTTCCCGACCACGCCTCCGGCCGGCCTCCGTCACCGTTGTAGCCCAGAGAGCTCTTCTCTCTCTCCCGTTTGCCCCCCCCGGTGCGTCGCCGCGCCGCCAGCGCCACCACCGCCGCCGCTCGCCGGCCGTCCCCGCCGGTGGCCGCGCCGCCGCCTCGCCGTCGCACGGCCCATGGCCGCCGCCGCCGTGCCATGGCCGGTTCGGCCTAGGGTTTCGGCTGAACCCTAGCCGCCCGCCCGGCCATAGAGGCCGCCCCGAGCCGGCCCATCTCCCTCCAGCCCAGCGGCTATTGGGTCGATTGGCCCATCTCCCTCGCAAAAGTCCACTTCATGTCCCTCCCAGCCCTTTCTCCTTTATTGGGCCGTCGGCCTATTATCCCTTATCCACACAAAAGTATACTTTTTGTCCCTCGGCCCTTTTAACTTTTTCCGAGGAAGTCCAGTTCACCTCCTCAGGTCTAGTTTACCTCCTTTCCCTCCCCGGTTCGCCGACACTTGTGTCGCCGACACGTGGGCCCCCTTTATTTAATCCGGTCCTCACCCAGACCACGTGGCCGCCCGCGGCTTCGCCACGTTGGCGTCCACGTCAGCGCTACCTTCTCCCGTCCATCCGCCGTGGCCGCCACGTCATTGCCACGTGGTGCGTCCGCACCCGTGCGTGCGTGGACTTGGTCCACCGTGGACTGTCCGCCCCTTGACCCGTTGACACGTGGGACCCGCCGTTCCGGCGCCGATTCCCTTTGATGATGTCAGCGTAGTCCTTTCCTTTGTAAAATTAATTAATAATTGCGCAATAAATCGATTTAATTTCTAGAAATTCATTTAAATGGCTCAAAACTTCTAAAATTCACATCTAATTCATACAAACTTCAAATTGAGCCATTCAACTTGCAAAATTCATCAAAAATTGAGCTCTACATGTTTGTTTACTTATTATGTACTGTTCACTTGGTTTTTATTAGAGTTTTTCCTTGTTTTGCGTGCCAGCGTGTAGATTCCGCTGTTTTGGAACTTCGCTCTCGCGAGGAAAAGAGTCCGGAAGATTGTTTGAAGAAGCAAGGCAAGTCACACATTTCCCCTTGAGCATGTTGTACATATTTTGTGAAATGGTTTACGTTTGCAAATAAAGTGCATGTTTTGCTAATTACATGGGAACAGGGTTTACCTATTCATCCGCTTGAGCCATGTTTACTTGTTATACCGTCCTTTGTTAACTGTGGGTGATAATTTCACTAGCGTAAGTCACTTATGTTGACTTTGCTAGAATGATATCTGCTTAGCCATGCTTAATTATCACTAGCTCATTTAATGGGATAATTACACCTTTACTTTTAGCTTCTAGTTGAGCTGTGAGCTTGAAACATCTGACCATGTTTCATTGGTCGTAATTATCCAGCTAAAATATGATTTACTGGTGGGCTGTGCGTGCATGGTTTTGCTGGTCGCACCAATGGCAATTAAGGACCGGTTCATGGGAAACCCTAGAAGACTAACAGTCCTTACCACAAGCAAGAATGGGTAACTGCTGGACTCGTAGTATAGCTCTTTCCTAGCCGACGCTCCCCGGAAAGGGTGGGCGTGATGGAGTTGGGTCGGCCGGGGATATACCGGTTGATCGGCTGCCGGATTCACCAAGGCACGGGGGGGCTGCCCGCTACTGGATATAGGGAGCGGGGGCGAAACCTGCGGTGTGGTGCGCTTGGTTAGGAGGAGATATGCGAAAGGTCTTGTCATGATTTCCCCCTTTGCAGTATCGTGGCGATACTTCGGGGCATGGTAACATGTGTGGAATCGTGTCTTGTGGGTACAGTTGCGCATCTCTGATCAGAGTAAAACTATTCGAATAACCGTGCCCGCGGTTATGGGCGATGAACCAGATTCACCGTGATTAGTCCCACATGTTTAATTAATTTGACTTAATGAACTGGTGTAGTTCAGGTGGAATGGTTGGGCCTGTTCAACGTGGTTGTAGCGTTGTTCAGTGGAGATTTAATATTGCCTTAATTAAACAACTGTTTTACTGTTTTAAAATAAAAAGGTTTTCAACCGCTTTTCTGCAAAGAGCCACAAGCCTCCCTCTGTCTTCCCTTTGCATGTTTGCATATTTGGTGTGGCTTGTTGAGTACGGTGGTTGTACTCAATCTTGCTATTTTTCCCCCTTTTCAGAAGTCTTGTACTTCTGAGTTGAAGATGAAGTTAGAGGACCAAGGCTCAGACCCGAGTTGAGTTTGCCTGTGGAGTGGAGCAAAAGCCCCGCTAGGATCGCCTCTTTCCGCTGCTGTTTTCTTTTCGGTGTGAGGACTAAGTGCCTCTGTTGTAAGTATTTATCGCTTTATTTACGTTTGGGTCTGTTTATTGATTTGTCGTTTTGTGTACCCTGGTTGATGCCTGGACAGGGACTTAATACGCAAAATGGTCTGGAAATTTGGGAAAATTTCCGGGCGTGACAAGTTGGTATCAGAGCCATCTCGACTGTAGGTCAAGCCAAACGGTCAAATCCCTAAGGACAAGTTTTGCGAAAACCTTATATGCGAAAATATCTCTTCTCTCCCTCAGGAGTTTTTGCAAAACAGATTGATGAGGACACAACTAGCTCGGATATAACCATGACTACCTTGTGTATTAATCAGCCAAAGGTTAACCAGTTCTACATAAGATTTACTTGTTATATTTTTGAACATACGTTGCTACACAATGAGTTTTGTTTGTTTTCGTTTGTAGAGGTACTTGCTTGGATGAAGGAAAAGAAGCCGAGCATAACGAATGCATGGAATATCAAAGAAGTTCATTGGGGACCAAACCAAGACCTTCTCCAAGTCGACTTCGGGTGCAATTCGGAGTCCAGGACCAGTCTGCACTAAAACGGGCGCTCAGGTCGCACACTTGCTCGGATTGGGGCATTCTTTATATGGATGGAAAGCTAAGAAGATAACCTTTCCAATGGATCTAGCTCCATGTCCAAATTCATTACGAGTCATCAGGAATTGACCGAACAAATTGACGTTCAGAATCTGTCCCGGCGCTGCGACGCCGTATTTGGGCCTTTGGGCCATGTATCGTGTTGGAGCCCATTAGGGTTGCGTCAAGGGGTGCTTGCACGACCCTAAACTCCATATATCAGTAGCCATCGCTATCTTTAGGTTTTGGGTTTTGCTTAGATTAATCTGTCAAGAACAGTTTCGCCGCTAGATCGGTTTGTAAGACCCCAACTTGTGAGCTTAATCATTCATCTGCAATTTTGGTTGTATTCTATCTCGTTCTTGTTTGTGTTCTTCGATTGGCAAACAGGGATTAGCCTTCTCGGTGAGGTCACCCGTGTTTCGACACGGGTGATAACCAGAGGAGACGTGGTGCTGCGATTGCGGGGCTCAAGAGCGTGCGCGTTCAAGAAGCCGGATCGATTTGTGTCGCGACTCCGTCCAAATCGTTGTTTATCAGAACCTTTCGGAAGGTCAGGAACTCTAGTGCACATCAAGTGGTATCAGAGCTCTAGGTTCACCATCAGGTTCGCCCAGTTTGTTTACCCTAGATTAGTTTTTGTTTTCGCAATAATCCTAGAGTCTACAGAAAAGCAAAAAAAAAAATTTAGTCGTTAGTTACCTTAACCTAGACCGTGTTTAGCCTTTGCATGATTCTTTTTCAGAGTCCGTAGTGTTGAGTTTGAGTCCTAGTTTAAGTTTTTGTTGCTGGTCTAGTGCGTGTTTTAGTCTAGTCGTGTGTTTTTCCTTTGTAACCCTAGCCGCCACCTTTCACCATGTGTTAGGGTTCATCCTTTGAGAGTCGTTCCTCCATCATAAACACCCATCAGATCACCACGCATCACCAGAACACCCTACATACTCCGCTGCCACCATATCCCAATTCCACCGCAAAAAGACTAGGTTATATCCCCTTTGGAAAACCTAGCCGAAAGTCCAAACTTCAAACAGCCATAACTTTTGCATACGGACTCGGAATCAGGCAAATTTTAACTTTTTGGATAAGAGAAAAAAAAAATTACATCCATTTCCCCCCCCCCTTTGGCGGGTTTGGCGAAATCAGAATTCCAAAATTTGGCTTGCAAAATTGTTGTTTGAGCTCACAAGTTTCTACACTCTCTTAATAGTGGTATCAAAAAATTCCATAGGTCACATATCAACTCCAATTGAGCTGTAACTTTGTGGTGTTCCTATTTTTGTGCTCCTGGAAAATAAAAAAAAGAAAAGAAAAAAAAAGAAAAAAAAAGGGCACGTGACCACTACTGTTACCACTACTGTCTAGGACACGAGTAGACCAGCAACTAAGGGCACGTGACTTGGGATTTTTATTCAACATTACTATCTGTCATTGGATTGTGTACCACTCACATATATTTGGCCTTCCTAGCTCCACATATTACTTCTGGACAGCACAGATTCTTGATCCCTGCAATCGCTGACTACGTCTTCCAGGTATCCTTTGCTTTGCTGGTAAGAACTTTATAAGAGCTCGGTTAGGTACTCCATATTGCTGAGAATTATTGAGAGGCACCACCGCACCTGCGTAGTAGATTATTAGGTATAACCTTCACTATTTTTTGCTGTTTTGGTGTTTCAATGGCAGGTGACGATGATGAGGTCCATGTAAGAGCTTGGTAAGATGCTTCCATGATCTGTAGTTAATAGGAACAATATTGTTCTGTTGTTCTCTTTTTCTACTGATAATGGCAGGTTACGTCTCTAATGGATATGAGATAAAGTTAGATGAGAGACAAACCATAGCTGCTGCATCACCTTCCACAGATGCACGTGATGAAAGTACTTTGGTGCAACAAGTGCTAAGTTCTCAAATGGAGAAAGCGGAGCAATGGCAGTACCACGAATTATTTGAAACAAAGTTTGTGGTTAAGGATAGAGCATGTCGTACTCTAATCGATAGTGAGAGTTGCAATAACTTTGTGAGTTCAAATTTGGTTGAGAAACTTGAGTTGTCTACACAACCGCATCCTCATCCATATTACATCAAATGGTTCAACTCTTGTGGTAAGTTCAAGGTAAATAGAATTGTGAGAGTAAACTTTTCGATTGGAAATTACCATGATACTGCCAATTTTGATCTTGTCCCTATGCAAGCTTGTTCTTTGTTGTTTGGTCAACCATGGGTATATGATAAAAATGGTTTGCATAATTTTGTTGCTAATACATACACATTTAGACATAATGGTCGAAAAATGAAATTGAAACCAATGAGTTTTTCTGAAATTTTCGAAGATAATCTTCAATGGATGAAGAATGGAATCGAAGAAATTTTCAAAGATAGTATTGAAAGGACGAAGAATAGAATCGATGAGATTTTCAGAGATACCAGGAATAATAATAATATTGTGATGCCTTCAACTAAGTCTGAGTTATTACAAAACGAACGTAATGTTCTGCCTATTGTTTTGGATACTAATATTTTGCAGGCATCTGAGAACAACCAAGGTGAGGAGGAAGAGAAGAAAGACGAAGAAGGAAAAGACCTATACATAGCTCCATGCATGTTTGAGGAATGTTTAATTGACCAAGCACCTATAATTTCTAAAGATGAGAAAAAAGGTAATGATAATGTTGCTACAACTACTCAAGGTATGCATAGTTATGATGTGCCGACTATGTCCCGTACTTATGCTACATTAGAGCAACCCATAGAAATACCTTTGTCACAAAATAATTCGCTTGATGTTCCTTGTGATAAAGAAGAGTTGTGCGATGCTTCACTTATATCCATGCCACAACTAGTGAATGAACATGTTAGTTCTATAGTAGAGCCACCATGTGTTGAGTTTAAACATGTTATTTACATTGCTAGCGAGAATGAAGAACTTAAGTTGCTATCTTCTTTAAATACTTGGGGTTATATTCAATTTGATGATCTTTGTCCACTCAACTGTTTAGAGAAGAAATTATTTGCTAGATTTGAATTGCCATGCCCTTCTGATGTAATTTTTCATGTTATTGGCAATTATGATAGTAAAGGAGAATATAATGTGCATCGAGTATATATTTGTTCGGATTTGACTATACCTCCTTTTCATGATGAAATGTATTGTCTAGAGGACCGCATGTGTATACGTAATTCTCTATCAAGTTCCTCTAGTTGTTTAAATGAGTTACAGGTTGGTTTGCAAGAAGGGGAGTGTTGTGGTTTTTCGACTAAAAAGATTTTAGGATCCAACCATATGGCCATCAAGAAATGTTCCTCATCGGATGTTGTGATAGATAAATATAAGTTCAAAATGCTCCATGATAAGATGAAACCGAGGACGGTTTCCAATCAAGAAGGGGAGGATGATGAGGACACAACTAGCTCGGATATAACCATGACTACCTTGTGTATTAATCAGCCAAAGGTTAACCAGTCCTACATAAGATTTACTTGTTATATTTTTGAACATACGTTGCTACACAATGAGTTTTGTTTGTTTTCATTTGCAGAGGTACTTGCTTGGATGAAGGAAAAGAAGCCGAGCATAACGAATGCATGGAATATCAAAGAAGTTGATTGGGGACCAAACCAAGACCTTCTTCAAGTTGACTTCGGGTGCAATTCGGAGTCCAGGACCAGTTTGCACTAAAATGGGCGCTCAGGTCGCATACCTGCTCGGATTGGGGCATTCTTTATTTGGATGGAAAGCTAAGAAGATAACCTTTCCAATGGATCTAGTCCCATGTCCAAATTCATTACGAGTCATCAGGAATTGTCCGAACAAATTAACGTTCAGAATCTGTCCCGGCGCTGCGACGCCGTATTTGGGCCTTTGGGCCGTGTATCGTGTTGGAGCCCATTAGGGTTGCGTCAAGGGGTGCTTGCACGACCCTAAACTCCATATATCAGTAGCCGTCGCTATCTTTAGGTTTTGGGTTTTGCTTAGATTAATTTGTCAAGAACAGTTTCGCCGCTAGATCGGTTTGTAAGACCCCAACTTGTGAGCTTAATCATTCATCTGCAATTTTGGTTGTATTCTATCTCGTTCTTGTTTGTGTTCTTTGATTGGCAAACAGGGATTAGCCTTCTCGGCGAGGTCACCCGCATTTCGACACGGGTGATAACCAGAGGAGACGTGGTGTTGCGATTGCGGGGCTCAAGAGCGTGCGCGTTCAAGAAGCCGGATCGATTTGTGTCGCGACTCCGTCCAAATCGTTGTTTATTAGAACCTTTTGGAAGGTCGGGAACTCTAGTGCACATCACAGATTATCAAATTTCTCTCCTTTCCCCTCCAACTCTCTAGCTGTTAAGCCTGGAGCACAAACTAAAAGCTTCTCAAAAGACAAGCCAAGAGTCAAACTTCAAGCCAGAAGATCAAGTCGAGCAGTCCAGAGTCAGCGTTTCTCGAGGTTCGAGCGGAGTTTCCCTGGAGCTTACCTAAACCCAATCCTTCCTAGAAGAGTAGTAGCGGTAGTTGTTAGCTCGTGTGTTGTTTGCTGTGTGCAGGTGTATGGTTTACATCAGTGGTGGGGATGTGGCCATACTAGATTGTTTGCCTAATCAACTTGAACAGTAAAAGTGTACTCACATCAGATCAATAGTCAAGTGGACTAAGGTCTTATCTTTAGCAACCCCTTTTCCCTCTCCCCTTTGTCCCGGCAACAGTTGATCAGTGCTAGAAGGAATGCCAACGACGACAACAATGGTACCAACGACAGTGTGTTGAGGTCAGAACCCGTTGGACCTGTTCAAGACAACAGGCTATCAACTAAGTCGAAGCACCTCGCTCTTGATCAGCTTGTGGTTCCCCAAGATCAGACGATGAAGGTGTCATGTTGATGCAACAAATACAAGGTTCGATGCAACTGATGCAGCGGCAGTATCACCAGCACCCGGTGCAAGCTCAAATGCTAGCTCAGAATCTGAATCAGAGTCAAAGCCTGTTCCTCAGCTCTAGCGCAGAATGGGAAGATCCAGCCAAAGGACAATAGGAAGATCAAGAGACACCCTCACTAAGGTTCATGAGTCCTTACTTGCTCCCGTTCCAGCTGTAAGCATCTACAATCAGAAGAGTGTGCCTCGTGATCAAACAAGTCCGAGTGGTTTCAATTGTCTCAAGACAGGACAATCTGTCAGCAAAAGTCCACCCCTATGCGAAGAAGCCACCATTGTTCAACCTTTGGAAAGTCAAAGCACATTTTTAAGGCATGCTCAATGCCCAAACGTCAGCATCATCAAGTTAGCAGTTTTGTTTGCAACACCCGTGTCCCTCAAGTCACATCAGTCCCGGTGTTGAGTGGCCAGATCCCGCCAGGTGTCACCGAAGAGAAAAAGTGGAAAAGCAAACCCTATCGTTACCTAAATGCAAAGCTTCTGTCACAATGTTTTGTCATTGAAGGCACCAGCAAAGTTCCTATTCTTTGAGCCGCAGCCGTCCAAAAGTTACAAACCAGCATCAGCAGAGAAAGCAATACCAGAAAAAAAGGGTGATACACCCCACTGCAACAGACAGTTCACTCCTCCAGCCACATCCACAATCAATGTCTCGAGCACCAGTCACAAGACGGCCGTCAACATCAACATTGCATCTTATGTCGTTCCAACTCAGGTGCCTAGCAATCCACATCCAAAGAGTCACACAGTCACCAAGAAGGACCTATCTGATACAGCCACCAAGAAAACTGACAGCTCCCCAAAGAATGTCAGCAGTTGAAGCGTTGTTCTTGTTGGGACTTCGGTCAACCAGCAAGGAAAAGAATCAGTCAACCATGTGAGGAAGAAAAAGGAGTAAATGTTGTACCAGTTAGCAATCCTATCAGCAAGAGCCAGTACAATCCACAAGTTTCAGAAGTTCAAGTGTTTTTCCGGTACCTAGAAGTCTTGTGGCAGTCAGATAATAAGAAGGGAATATTGAGTAATTCAATCCACGTTTGGATTGTCAAGATGAATTATGACAGGTGGAGATGTGCATCTAATAACGTCACTAAGAAACTTAGAGTTTCTTTTACCAGCTCATTACAATTTGATCAGACCCTCAAGACGTAATCACTATCCGGGAAAAGAAAATAATCAATCAAGGAAATGACAAGTCGGTCAAGTTGGTCAGACCGTAGTAACACTCGACATGATGAGGCCTTTTCGAAGGACAGTATAAGTGGCACCTCAATAAAATGAGAAGAATAATGAAATATTTGGTAGTGACAAGTTGACAAGTTGGCGTTAGAGAAAAATATCCATCCTCTCAATCTTAGAGGTTCTCGAGAGAACAGTACATGCAACTGCACCCTAGTGGTGAATAAGGATCAAGAATGGTTACCTTTAGTTCAAGACAACCGTTGCAGTTTTCGAAAACTGTCCCAATGTTTCTAGGAAGACGACAAGGAATTGTTCCGCCACCTCTGCTTAAAGTAAGACGATGCAGACGTCGAGCCAAAAGAAAAGGGACACATCACCAACAAAATAGGTGGCAGAGAAACTTGCTGGATAGATCGTCTCTACTCAAGGATTGAAAGTGAACTTGGGCGATCCGAAAAGCAGAAACCCTTGGTAACATCAACGTCAGTTTCAATAGTTGGATAAGTTTTAGTCTTCATGGAGTGACAACTGCAGAGCCTATGGCTTATCAACCTGGAAGGCCCAACAAAGGATAGGCGACAAAGTGAAATGTTGTATGAATGAGTTAACCTCTCGGGCAGGATCTATTAAGTGATCAATGCTTATTCCAAGGACATCAACTAAGCAACCCGTTCAGGCAGTTGACCACCACAGTCTGGCCAGAAGCAGAACAATCATGTCAGCAGTTAGGTCTAATGGAAAACTCAACAGAGGGCCAGAATGTCAAGGTGAGCAAGTCACTTTCATATCGGACTACCCATCGTTGACCGGATATTATGTTCTAAGCTTTCCCAGAATGAAAATGCAATGTCAGTGCTTCATTTCGAGTGATTGATGAAGAATCAGATTCACAGATTAGTGTTCCTTGGAAATCAGAGAAGCTTGGATATCCTCAAGGCTAGCGGCTTAATCGTTCAGTCCGGCGAAAGCTCAACTACCTTGGTAAGGTAGGCTTGAAGTAAAATTTGGTTTACCACATAACCGTTTCATCTGAAAGTTCAACCAAGAGAAACCGATTGGATTGTAATCAAAGCGGTCAGTCGCTCAAGATGGGTTAATCAATCAGCCAGATCAAAGTCAGAAAGAAACCGCGGAAGTCTGCAAGCCTGTCCAACACCACCCACCCAGCTTTCTTTCTAGCCATCCCCGAATCTCGGGACGAGATTCCTGTAAGGGGGGTAGATTACTGGTCACGCCCGGAAATTTTCCCAAATTTCCAGACCATTTTGTGTATTAAGTCCCTGTCCAGGCATCAACCAGGGTACACAAAACGACAAATCAATAAACAGACCCAAACGTAAATAAAGCGATAAATACCTACAACAGAGGCACTTAGTCCTCACACCGAAAAGAAAACAGCAGCGGAAAGAGGCGATCCTAGCGGGGCTTCTGCTCCACTCCACAGGCAAACTCAACTGGGGTCTGAGCCTTGGTCCTCTAACTTCATCTTCAACTCAGAAGTACAAGACTTCTGAAAAGGGGGAAAAATAGCAAGATTGAGTACAACCACCGTACTCAACAAGCCACACCAAATATGCAAACATGCAAAGGGGAGACAGAGGGAGGCTTGTGGCTCTTTGCAGAAAAGCGGTTGAAAATCTTTTTATTTTAAAACAATAAAACATTTGTTTAATTAAGGCAATATTAAATCTCCACTGAACAACGCTACAACTACGTTGAACAGGCCCAACCATTCCACCTGAACTACACCAGTTCATTAAGTCAAATTAATTAAACATGTGGGACTAATCACGGTGAATCTGGTTGATCGCCCATAACCGCGGGCACGGCTATTCGAATAGTTTTACTCTGATCAGAGGTGCGCAACTGTAGCCACAAGACATGATTCCACACATGTTACCATGCCCCGAAGTATCACCACGATACTGCAAAGGGGGAAATCGTGACAAGACCTTTCGCATAACTCCTCCTAACCAAGCGCACCATACCGCAGGTTTCGCCCCCGCTCCCTATATCTAGCAGCGGGTAGCCCCCCCTCGTGCCTTGGTGAAACCGACAGCCGATCAACCGGTATATCCCCGGCCGACCCAACTCCATCACGCCCACCCTTTCCGGGGAGCGTCGGCTAGGAAAGAGCTATACTACGAGTCCAGCAGTTACCCATTCTTGCTTGTGGTAAGCACTGTTAGTCTTCCAAGGTTTCCCATGAACCGGTCCTTAATTGCCATGGGTGCGACCAGCAAAACCATGCACCCACAGCCCACCATTAAGTCATATTTTAGCTGGATAATTACGACCAATGAAACATGGTCAGATGTTTCGAGCTCACAGCTCAACTAGAAGCTAAAAGTAAAGGTGTAATTATCCCATTAAATGAGCTAGTGATAATTAAGCATGGCTAAGCAGATATCATTCTAGCAAAGTCAACATAAGTGACTTACGCTAGTCAAATTATCATCCACAGTTAACAAAGGACGGTATAACAAGTAAACATGGCTCAAGCGGACGAATAGGTAAACCCTGTTCCCATGTAATTAGCAAAACATGCACTTTACTTGCAAACGTAAACCATTTCACAAAATAGGTACAACATGATCAAGGGGAAATGTGTGACTTGCCTTGCTTCTTCAAACAATCTTCCGGACTATTTTCCTCGCGAGAGCGAACTTCCAAAACAGCGGAATCTACATGCTGGCACGCAAAACGAGGAAAAACTCTAATAAAAACCAAATGAATAGCACATAATAAGTAAACAAACATGTAGAGCTCAATTTTAGATGAATTTTGCAAGTTGAATGGCTCAATTTGAAGTTCGTATGAATTAGATATGAATTTTAGAAGTTTTGAGCCATTTAAATGAATTTCTAGAAATTAAATCGATTTATTGCGCAATTATTAATTAATTTTACAAAGGAAAGGACTACGCTGACATCATCAAAGGGAATCGGCGCCGGAACGGCGGGTCCCACGTGTTAACGGGTCAAGGGGCGGACAGTCCACAGTGGACCAAGTCCACGCACGCACGGGTGCAGGCGCACCACGTGGCACTGACGTGGCGGCCACGGCGGATGGACGGGAGAAGGTAGCGCCGACGTGGACGCCAACGTGGCGAAGCCGCGGGCGGCCACGTGGTCTGGGTGAGGACCGGATTAAATAAAGGGGGCCCACGTGTCGACGACACAAGTGTCGGCGAACCGGTGAGGGAAAGGAGGTAAACTAGACCTGAGGAGATGAACTGGACTTCCTCGAAAAAAGTTAAAAGGGCCGAGGGACAAAAAGTAGATTTTTGTATGGATAAAGGATAATAGGCCAATGGCCCAATAAAGGAGAAAGGGCTGGGAGGGACATGAAGTGGATTTTTGCGAGGGAGATGGGCCAATCGGCCCAACAACCGCTAGGCTGGAGGGAGGTGGGCCGGCCCGGGGCGGCCTCTACGGCCGGGCGGGCGGCTAGGGTTCGGCAGAAACCCTAGGCCGAACCGGCCATGGCACTGTGGCGGCGGCCACGGGCCGTGCGACGGCGAGGCGGCGCCGCGGCCACCGGCGGGGACGGCTGGCGAGCGGCGGCGGTGGTGGCGCTGGCGGCGCGGCGGCGCACCGCGGGGGAGGGGAAAAAACGGGAGAGAAAGAGGAGCTCTCTGGGCTGCAACGGTGACGGAGGCCGGCCGGAGGCATGGCCGGGAAGCATCGGCGTGGCCGCGGCCGGATGCGGCGGCCGGCACACGCGGGCGGCGGCCCGAGGCGACGGCGCACGGGTGGCGGTGGAGCGCCGGCGCACGGGCGGGAGGGAAAAAAGGGGCGGTGGCGGTACTCACCGGCGGTGGAAACGGCGGCGTCGGCGGCGGCGCTAGGGTTAGGGTTTGGGGGCGGCGGCAGCGGGGAAAACGAGGAGGAGGCCTCAGGGGGGAAATAAATAGGCCGGGCGGGGCGGCGACCAGGAATCCCGCCGGGATTCGCGGCGGCGCGGGCGGCGCAGCAGCGGCCGGGCGACTGACGATTTCGGCTGCGGGACCCACGCGGCAGTGGCACAGGCGGCGCGGGGAGCCGACGCGGACTTCCGAGGCGGCTCGGCTTGGGTCGGCCCGGGAAGGGGAGGGGCGTGGGGAGGCGGCGGCGGCTTGGGCCGCCTTGGGCCGAGGAGAGAGGAAGGAGGGAGGGACGTGGCCCGTGGGCCGCGGGAGAGAGAGAGTTTTGGGCCGAAAACGACCCAAAACAAAAGGGACCCTTTTAATTTTTTTTCAGTTAATTTAATTTATTAAATGAACTTTGTGACTTTCAAATTATTTCTTTAGCTCCAAAAATTCACAAAAAATTTTGGAGAGTACTTTAGGGCATGGGGAATATTACAAAAATATTTCCGGCCATGATTTTTAAAGGAAATTTTTGATTTCCTTGCTAATTTCATTTGATTAATTACTCTTAATTTTTATTAAATTTCTGGAAAATGTATTATTTAACGATTTTTAATCCTGATCGAAAATCGGGGCGTGACACAGCTACTCCTCCATCAACTAACATTTTGAACATTGGCTTCCTATTGACAAACCCCTTGATGTATAATGTTCTTAGATGCCAATGTTCATTGTCTTCAGGTTTCTCAAAAATAGCTTGTTCTGGTGATAGTGTTAACATTGCCAATGATTCCTCAATCTCTTCATCGGCTGCATGTATGCCATACTTTGTTGGCAATACAAACACCATATTGACCGAAGATGAAGCTATAGCTTTACCTTTAGCAGATGCTGAATTCTTATCGGCCCTGACCTCATCGGCTGACACAAATTTGGACTTGACATGGCATTCCTTCCTGGTTCGTTGCAGCCGATGGTCAATCGATTTCGCATCCATTGTACCCTCCTTTTTTTATTTTTGGTAAAAATTCCAGTTGGACACAATTGTGGGTTTTGAACTTGTTTTTCTTGATCTTCATGTTAATCGTTGAAATAATCATGATGAATCGGCCCCAAACGCTGACGTACTGATAACCTTTTTTTCATCGACCGATTTTCAACCCTTGGGCTACTCAGTTGATGAGAGTTACCACAATAAATTGCATCTTCATTACTACAACCTAGACAATCTTCAATTGATGGCAATTTCATCCCTTCATTCTAGCAAAACCTAAAGAATTCACATCTCCAATGAGGATCAAAACAAGCTTCATTATCTTGAGAATATGGTTGAATCTGCCTGTCTCATCTCTTTTGGTGTTTGTTGATCAACTTAGTAGAATTGAACTTATTTTGCTGATAAGTCCAACAATCCCACTTATCGGCTTCATTTGTGTGGACCATGTTGACAGAAAAAGAGTGGCCTTCAATCTTCATCGCCTTCTTTCCATCATCAAACTTGATTCTACCTTGTTCTATAGCCGATTGGATTTGTTGCCTGAACATCTTGCATTCATTGGTATGGTGAGATCCTGGGTTATGCCACTTATAGTACTTCCTTTTCCTTAATTCTTTAGCTAATGGAATCACATGTCCTACTAAAAGTTGGATTTGTTTTCTTGCAACAGTAAATCAAATATCCTATCGGCTTATTGATGTCAAAATCCTATCTTTCTTCTTTTCCATTGTTTTTGACCCATTGGCAAACAATTGTCTTCTTATTTCTTCACCACTCTGCCAAACCAATATCTGGGTCTTCATCTTCTGATTCTGACTCATACTATAAACATTGTTGACATTGTTGGCTTTCCTAGCAAACCTTTTTGTCTCCTGGGAATCTCTACCCATGAGCCGATACTTTCTGAACCAAGTGAGCTAGGCTTTCAATATCTTGCGCAGAAAACCTTTCCCTTATCAGCTCAAGCAACCCCTGGAAAGCCAAGTCAGCAAGTTATGAATCGGTAAAGTTAAGACTATAACATCTATTCCTCATATCTCTAAACCTCTGAATGTAGTTTAAAATCGATTCATCATATTTCTGCCTTATCGACATTAAATCCGACAGCTTATCTCTTCAACCCCACTGAAGAAATATCTATGAAACTATTTTTTCAGATCAGCCCATCCTCTAACAAAATTGTAAGGCACAGAAGAAAACCAAGTAAATGTCGATCCAGATAATGATAATGGAAACAACCTAACTCTCAAAGCTTTTACAGCCGATGCTTCTCCACAATGTGCTAAAAATCGGCTGATATGCTCATAAGTCGAAACATTTTCTTGTCCTGAAAACTTTGAGAAGTCTGGAATTTTGTATTGGTTTGGTAATGGCATCCTGTCAAAATACTCTGGGTATGGATACCGATACATGTTCTCACTGTACTTGGGTTGTAATCCAAATTGCTCCCTAACCTCTCTGCAATCATGCCAAGCCATTGCTGCTGTTATCCACCAAATTGTGGCATTTGCTCATAGTTGTTGTACTGGAATTGATATTGATACTGTGGAACAGATTCTGGCCAATATTGTTGAGGTGATATTGGCTAAGGCTCGAAGTTTGAACTTTGACCCAAGTAAGCCTGATGAGGTTCATATTAAAAATTTTGTGGCACCTCATGCACATATTGTGGTCCAGCTGATGTCTGCGGCAAAATTGGTTGCTGAATAGGAACCTGATTACCTTGTTCCCCCATCAGCTGCAAATTCTAAAAGATCCCAGCCGATGTTGGTGGCATTATCCTTGGAGCCTTATTTTGTGGAACTTGCTGAGATGTCTGCCCCCAGGTGCAAATTGTTGTTGCATTCCTGAAGACCCTGGAATCTCTGTCTTGATGGTCCTATAAGGAGGAAACACATTATTTGGGAAATATACTGGTCCTTTTGCCTTTTCTTCAGCTATACTCCCATCCAACACCTTTTTGACCACATTTGTTAATGTGTTAACTAACACATTTTATTGATTAATCAAGGCTTGATGCATTGCATAATCCAACCTATCTTGTAATGAAACTTTTTCATCCATAGCTGGCTCTTCCTCTTTTTCCTTGATTTCTTTTGTCTTGACTTCATCTTGTTGTGTACTGGACTCTGCCTCGGGCTTTGGGAAGATTGCCTTTCCTTTTTGAATTACTTTTCCTTGCTGAGCCACAGTGAATGAATCCAGATACATTTTGTGAAAAGCTTGCGTAGTCCGATCCATCTTTGCCTTTTGTTCTTCAGACAGCTGCACAACTGTCACTGGGATGACATTGTCCGCAGTAATCTCAGGCATGATGAATAGTCTTGAAACTCGTGTCCCACTAGGCATGCCAAAAGCCGATACGATCTGACCTAATCGGTTGTGAGGTGTAGGATGAATAAGATTAAGCGAACCCTAAATATGCTCCATCGACTGTAAATGTAACCAAATATGTAATCTATGGGCAAAGAATTTGTTTGATTAGATTGTAACCGATGAAATCATAATTAGGTTAGAAATATGTACCGTATCGGCTAATACTCTGATACAGCCTTATACAAGAATATCAATCTAGGTAAATATATTGAGACAAGCTTGATGTATTTAACTAAAGTAATATCCTTGTATAAGGTGCAGATATAACATGAAAAGCATGATTAAAACAATTTAAGTAAAACTAAATAGCTATATCAGATAAGATCGGCTGAAACTCCGATTGTACCTTTATTGCAATCAAGAGACAGGCTAGGGATCATGTTCTAATTATGACTAGGGCTGATGCAGCATAAAGTTTAAAAGAAGCATGATATCTAGACAATCAAGCCCTTGAATATTTTTCACGGTAGTGGATATCTTAGCTAATCTAATCCAATCACTTGATTTAGCCGATACCGACAAAACCATGGGTAAGGCTCGGCCGATAAAAGTAAATCGAGCCATCGATTTAGATTAGCTAATTTATGTGGTTATTAAAAAGCCATACCTCGAGTTGAAGATTGAAACTGATGCTCAACTTGAAGCAAGAACTTGTTGAAAAGTAAGAAGAAAATTGTGACGATGCGCCGAAGGTGTTTTTTGAACACTTGTTGTTTTTTCTTACAAGACCTCCGGCTTATATTTATACCCGCACATACAAACCTTGTCCGTAGCGGACACTATTCATAACTTGCCTAAACAAAGAAGTCCTAGGTGGACTCTTACCACAAAATTATAAAAAGAAACTAACTCTTATTTCTAAGAAATAAATACAATTGTCTGTTCTGAACTCAATTCCTAATTGGCAATATCTTCAAGCTCTTCTCCGAAACTAACCCGAACCTAGGCTACCCATGTCAGCTTAACCGAGTCCGATTCAGCTTACCCGTATCGGCTACCCGAGTTCGATTCCATATCGGCCGATATGGCTCCAGCCGATGCGTTTTCTCTTCTTGGAAATCACCTTATCTCTTCAAATCCGCCTCTGATCCAATATTAATTGTTGGAATATTTTTACCAAATTTTGTACTGGTTGCTGCATTCCGAATGAAGAAATTGGAATCTCTGTCTTGATAATTCTGTAAGGTGGGAATACATTGTTTGGGAGGTATATTTGTCCTTTAGCTTTTTCCTCAACTATGGTTCCATCTATCACCTTTTTAACCACATTTCTTAATGTATTTACTAACACATTTGATTGGTTGATTAGAGCATGATGTACTTCATAATCAATCCTATCTTGTAGAGACGTTTTGTCATCAATTATTGGATTTTCAGCTTTTGCTTTGACTTCTTCCTCTGTACTAGTCTCTAATTCAGGCTTCGGGAAAATCACTTTTCCTTTTTGTATCACCTTTCCTTGCCGAGTAACACTAAAATATTCCAAATATATCTTCTGAAAAGCTTGCGTTAGCTACTCCATCTCTGCCTTCTGCTCTTCAGACAGTTGTTCAACAGTGACTACGATGTTGTCTTCTTCTGTCAGCTCAGCAGGCATGATGAAAGTCTTGAAAATCATCCCACCGGGCGTGCCAAAAGTGTGTTGATGAGAAAACATGGTGGACTGGGAGTTCTGCTTAGCTCTAGTGCAGGTACAAATCTTGCTTTCGGGTTCAAAGCATGTCAGTTGGTTTGATCCTGCAACCAACAAGACATACAATAAAACAATGTTAGTAAATGATAGCCGATCGGCTGGTGAGCCGATGACGTGTAACATACCAAAAATTCACTTAGGAAGAATTCACATGGATAATTCAAAAACTTTCTGAGTTCTGAAATTTTCGAAAACTTTGAAGCTCATTCTAGGGCTTAACCCATTTAATAAAAGTAAACCATATAGATTTTCTTGGGTCAAGTCAGAAGTAAGACCAAAACATAAATTATAAATTATGTGTTGACATAATCCAATTCAAATAAAATAAGTTTAACCCTAATTTAAATTTCAATTATCTTGATTTTTACTTTGGACTTGATCATCCTATTTAAATTAAATACAAACAAATGGGAATAGAGGTTTTAAAAATATGCAAACCCAAATTATTATACGATACACTTGGTCGTATGTGCATTTTATTATTTTGGGATTGTTTTTGGATTTTATTGTGCATCTCATAATAGGACTCATTAGTATGAAATGGTTAGGGGAAAATATTAAAAATTAATGGTGCAACTTTAAACCCTAGAAAGATTCTCATAAATACTATTCCACACCATGACCTTACAGTAATATTGGTTTGAATTTATCAAATAATTTGGTGTCTCAAATAAATCCTCCAACTCAACAAAATCTGCTAAGTTCAGATATCACTTAGCCTACTTTGCACCTTCACCAAAATTAAACCATAATTTATTTAGCAAAACCCTTTGGTCAGCATGTTAATCAAATTGTACTCTAATGACAGGTGTCTCAGATAAATCCTAATTCGAAACATAACCACATGAAATGAGAGCCACAAGTTACTTAAACAGTTATGGACTGCAGTCAACCTAATAACTTAGGTTACTTTATAAAATTACTATGGTAAAACTATAAGTGGTCTAACCTTGGGACTTGAATTATTAATAGGATGACATTCTTGTCTACCCTCTATAATTTTGTCTCCCACTAAATCTCAACATAATTAGAGGAGATGAAAGGAATAAATCAATACATTGCAATAGTGCCAACACTTAGAAAAAATGAAGCTTCTAGGCCTCCCACTCCATTTCTCTCTCTGCCATGTGGGGCCCAGCCCTTGTGGGACCCACCTGTCAGACACACAAATGTGCCACCTCCTCCTCCAAGCCCAAGAACGGCTGCCACGTCGCGGACACGCGTCAGAACGCCAGAGAGCCACCTCGCCATCTACCACCTTCCCGACCTCCATCATCTGATGCACCGCCTTACCCCATGATTAATCTCCTCTCACTCGCCGTGTTCCACCCAAAACCCTAGCGAGATCACCTCAGGAGCTCCAGGAGACAAACCATCTTCTCCGGCGCCGTCAAGATCCACCACCGTCGCCATCCTTCTCTGGTGAGCTTCGCCGTAGACCAACCGTGGGAACGTGATCCCCTATCGATGCCTAACACAGCCATGTCCAACTTTTTCCTTACCATGCAGATCGAGTTCATCGCGCCACCGAG
This sequence comes from Oryza officinalis, assembly GCA_008326285.1. NCBI lineage: Eukaryota > Viridiplantae > Streptophyta > Magnoliopsida > Poales > Poaceae > Oryza > Oryza officinalis. The sequence continues at coordinate 15,923,807 of BDMV01000005.1, forward strand.
TTCACGCTCTCGGACTCCGCCGGCACTATCGCCGCACAAGCCACGGTCTCGACACACTGTGCGAATCCCGCCAAACCGTTTGACCCTCATCGTCGCCTCCTCACCAAGACCCTATGGCCGTTGCACATCAAGCCGAGGAGCTTCCAATCGCGAGATCAAGCATCGTCTTCCTCCACTCCGGCCATCACCCCCTTTGTGATTCCGATCGCAGCGGTAGGTCCCCGACCGATTCCTCTCACGTGTAGCAACCCTAGGGCATCACTAACCTCATGCATATGTCTCCTTGTCAGTACGCTGGCCGCTTCTCACTGTCGCGTCGCCCTGCCATTTCTGCCGCCGCCAGAGCTTTCTTCACATCGCCACCATTGTCCAAGCTTCACCAAGCCAAGCACAACCTCAAGTGAGCAACCACTACCCCCGTTGGTGCACGTGCATTCATAAAATTGCACTAAATCGAGTTAGAGCTTGGGATACACTAGCATGCCAAGGCACTCCGCCGCTTACATCGTCACCGGCGTTGACTCCGAGCACCATAGCCAGCAAAACAACCACTGACGGGTTCGCCAGCTTCCCCTCCACCTTTTCTCTTTTGGCCGCGCCTCGCGAAAACCCGCCGTTCGCCGCCGACGTCGATGACAAGCTCGTCGGCCGCCATGCCCAGCCGCTGCCTCCGATTTCTCCCTCACCAAGCCGCTGACATGCGGGCCCCACTGCATCTAAATAGCAGGGACTTGATTAGTAAGGAAAACAAAACTTTCTGTATTAATTTGTAAATATTTCAGAAACTTGAGTACTCTTAATGAAAATGTATTTAAACATGTGCTAGAGACTTCGGGTTGAATCTTTAGAAACCCAGGGACCGTTCTGCAAAAGTCACAAAGACTGACAAGTGGACCCCTTATCTTTAAAATCTGGAAATATTAAAGAAAATACTGAAATCAATACTTATACAACAGAAAAATGAATGAACTTGTAAAATACATATAAAATTCATTTTAACTCCATTTGAGGTGAATCAAATTTCTATGGACTCACAAAATTATAAACTTTAATATGATAAGATAAAACATGATGTTTACAGTAGAAGTAATGTCTCTAAAAATTACTATATGGAATACTTGACATATAGCATTCACCAATTCATAAAATCCATACAAAATTCATTCTAACTCCAAATAATATAATTCCAAATGGGTTAGGTTGTTAATCTCATAGACTTGGTTTCTATAAATTAAAATGTAGCACATATAGTACCAGAAACATATCTAACATTTGTATAATAAATAAAACTTATAATATCCCATGTAACTTGTAAAACTCATAATAAAATCATGCCAATTCCATATATGTCAAAACTAATTTTTATTGGACTCCTAAGAACATAGCTTTCACTGCAGTAACCTAAAACTTCACAAGTCCTGGACCCAAAATGCACTTAGAGCTTAATAGAGCTTAATTAATCTATTACTAGTATTGAACTTTAAAAATTTATAACTCACAAATGCAATGTGATAAAATAGAAATTCCTTCACCACAAATTATATACACACAATATCTAACCACACTAGTGAATTCATGCATTTTAGAGCATTTTGAATATTTGTATGTTTCGATATTTATTCGATTACCGTTATTTCTTTTAGAAGACGAATTCGTTGTTGGTGAGGAGATTTGTCCTATTGCTTACCCTAGTAAGGACATCAGTCAAGGCAGGTTTGCCCTCACCCTTTGAACATATTGAATCTCATGTTTTTCGGGCTAAATGTGTTATTTTATAAATTTGCACGCGTAATTCTAACTATTGGTATTTCCAAAGATGTACATGGTAGCTATATCCTAAAAATTGCATATATCCTTTTTAAAGCTCCAACACCTTGCTGTTTGAAACCTTAAGTTTAATTAGAGTACCCTAATTGTACTCAAATGGAAACACCTACGTTTTTATGAAGTGCAAATGCTTAGCCTTGCTTAGTAACAAATAAATCATGGTTATGGATCACTTGCTATGCTATTTGAATCATTTCAAAACTTATGAATAGAGATGATTTCTCTGCTTATTTGCGAACTAAAATAAAATGACTGTGAATTTCAGACTTAGGCGGCAAGTGGTATGCATATGTTGGTAGTTGCATATCGATAGGGGGAGTGTTCGCGTGAGTCGTTTAAGGACCGAACTAGATATCACCCACTTATGTTTACCGTACATCCACATGCATTATTTATGGGGTAACCTTGGCCTATCAAGTTAAGCATTTGTCTGACCTTGCATTCGGGAGGCCGTTGTAGTAGAGGTAGTGGCCACAAGTGTACTGTGGGCTATCTATAGGAACTACCCATGTATGTGTTAATGATTGTGTTGAATTTAAGGCTAGCGAATATTACTAGCTGGGTGTGGTTACCGTGAGGGGACGAGTGTAATGTTCTGCCTCATGGTATGGGCGTCTAAGTCTGTCCAATACATCGATAATGTGCCTCGTGGGGGAACGGATGTGTTCGCCGTCACGGCGTTAGGTTTAAGGCATGGGCCCGCCACCTAACGGCTCTAGGACTTAAGCCTAGGGTGGATTCACACTTATCGTGCTCATGCAAGGTTAGACAATACTTAATGTAAAAGCCTCGTTATGACCTCTAGACCGCACTCAACATGTAGAGTGTGGTAGTGCTTTGGCCGGCACAAGACAAACTAGAGAGTTCATGCCATGTGGGTAAAGCTGTACAAACTCTGCAGAGTTCTAAAAACTAATCGATTAGCCGTACTCACTGTTATGAGCGGTATAGTGATATGATGTGGGTATACTTTTGTGTTTTCCTAAATGCTTTTGAAACTAAATGTTTTGGAATGATAATGAGATTGATATATGTGATATGATTACCCTATTTCCGGATTGGATCGTAATGGAAGGCTACTATCTATTTATGTTGGTATCATGCCATGAATATTACACTTTACATTATTGTTAAAAATGCTTTGTTCAAATTGCGTTGCAAATGGGTTGCGAACTAAAATTAGCTTTATGCTGAAAACCTCGACTATATATAAGCCTTTCTTTGAATATAGCCTTCATATATGTAGGTTTGATTGTGCGCTTGCCAGTACATTAACTTGATTAATGTATTGACTCTTGCCTTGTGTATATGTTGTTGTTTAGAATTTGTTGCAGGTAGTTGAGTGTTACGGGAATCGTTGTTTCCTCAGGACTGGTCCTATCTAGGGGTTTACCTCTAGTCGGTTGCTTGTGGGAATTTTGGGCAAACATGCTTCCGAAGGACATTAACTATTTAGCCGGATGGCTATATGTATGTAACTTTGTTATTTGTATCTAGTTATATCTAAGTCACCCTTCATGTATCTGAGTTAATATCATGGCTTAGATGAAAGTGCAAAGCTAGCATCTTCCTGGGGCTAGCTAAGCATGAGTAAGGATTTTGAGCAATTGAGATGTTGTAGAGCTCAGCAAGTCTCCTAGGATGTGTAACACATTTGGTCGCCACCTTCGAGTTGTTTGACGGGCATGTCTCAAGCTAAAGTTGACTAGCACGCTGAGTCCCAACAATATCTCTTTTGCTCATTATGCGGCATTGCAGAGTTTATATTGAATGGTGTTATTTATGATCATGAATACATTGACGTTTGAGTGGCTAGATATGCGTGTATGGATCCCACTCATCCTAGATCATGTGGTGATCATAAATAACTCTAAACAGTATAAATTCAGCATGCTAGACATAACGTATCGTGGAAACCTAGCCGATGCATGAACTGAATCGATTGTATGGTGAAGAATGCAATACATAAATCAGATTTAGATTAAGTATAATCATAAACAACTTTTCCTTAACAGGATCATTCCTATAGGACAAACCTAATCGATCCAGCACAAGATTGATGTCGTTTAAAATCAATTGTCATATGATTAAAAAACCTAAATAACTAGCTGATGAATAGATGTTGTAGACTAAACCCAAAACAATCATTAGCGGCAGTAGAAATAAATAGCATGCAATTACTCATTTAATCTTTCTCTTAGATACAAGTAATTATAGATCGGACCCAACTGAGATAGTATTAATTACTTATAACCAAGATCAGATAAATCAATGATTAGATGAACCTATTTTGATAGCCGATAAGATGTTTTTAGGGAATTTTAGGTAACATATTGGCTAGAACTCCGATATAGCCTTATAAAGGAATATCAATCTTGATCAAATATGTTAAACAAGTTTCAACCTCGACAGGTCGGACCTAACCGATGGCAACGTGAGAATTGAAACAAGCTCGACAGATTTAATGGATTGATACACTTGTATAAGATGGCAGATATAACATGTAAAGAAAATTAATAAATGTGAAACAGTTATACCAGGTAAGATCGGCTGAAACCCCGATTCTACCCTTATTGGCAGTCAAAGAGCAAGTTAGCTTTTATGATTCTAATCATGACTTAGTAGGTCAAACCCAATTGATGCAGCACTAATTATAAAAAGAAGCATAAAGTCTAAACAATCGAGCCCTTAACTGATTTTCAAGGAGGTGGATACCTTAGCTAATCTAAACCGATGGGACGATTCAGTCGATACCAACAAAAACTTGGAAAAGGCTTGGCCGATACGAGTAAATCGAACCATCGAGTTAGATTAACTAAGATATATGATAGCCAGCAGTTGTATAAGATAGATTAGAACTTCTAAAACGATGCGCTAATCCACCGATTCAAACCGCTGTGACAAGCCATACCTCTTATTGGAGATCGAAGCCGGTGCAGCCCGACTCGAAACAAGAACAAAAAGTAAAAGTAAAAGTGTGGCGATGCGCCGAAAGTGTATTGAACTATTGTTAATTCTTTACAAGACCTTGGGCATATATTTAAACCCGAATATACAAACCTTGTCCGTATCGGACATGACTCAAACTTGCCTAATTATAAAATAAACAAACAAGTCCCTAGGTGGACTCTTACCATGAAATCTTAAACGGAAACAACTAACTTTTATTCCTAATTAATAGATACAATTGCCTCTTCTGAACTCAATCCTTGTTTGGCAATGCTTTCAAGTTCCTTCTCAAATTTGACACGAACCTGTGTTGCCTGTATCGGTTGACCGAGTCCAATCTGTATCGGCTGATACAGTTTCCATCCGATGGGCTACTTTATTTTTTGAAACAATCTTATTTCTTTGAATCCGCTTCGACTCTAGCTTCATCTCCATATATCTTTACCAAATTTTCTTGTCAACAGGTGCCAGTCCCATAGCGAAGGTTTGGATTGCTTAAAGGGGATTCTATTAGTTTCAGTGTTGATAAAAGTAGTTGGATCTTCATTTTCCATCGGTCCCAGAAAATAGAAGGGAGGTTTATCAAGCATTGGGATGGCGATTTGGTTCCTCAGGTGCTACAGTGGGGCAAACAGTGAAGATGAAAAACACGGAGTAGTTAAGATCAATTTAGGGCTAAAAATGGATAATGCGATGGACAAAAGGTGTGTGAGTTTGTGTACCTCAGGGATGCCCGCGGTTGTCGCCATTGAAACCGGTGGATGAGTTCACTGGAAGGGGATTCGGAGCTTCGGTGTGGTTGCCAGAGAAGGAGGAGAGAGAAAGAAAAAGCTTATTGAGGAAGGTAAAGTAATAGCATAATAATGAAGAAGAAGACCATTACTATTTATATCGTGCGGTAATTGTTGGGTTGGGCTGATGCAAACTCTAATTAGCTAGAGTGAAATGGGCCGCAAGAAGTGAATTCCAAAGCATGTTAATCCATACTCCGGAATTGGTGGGCATGTGTTAACGGAAAAAATTGGCATATTCCATTAAAGGTGAAGCGAAATTAGCGGCGTGATATTAGTAACTGCTAATGGAAACATTGCATCTGTCGGAGGTGTACCAGCAAGCATGTATCGGATGGAAGAGTTTAAGGGATTGCCAATCAAAGACTGAATCCGAGTTCTGGTCGAATTTGGTTGAAGGCATTGAAGGTATTACTAAGAAAAGGATCAAGTCTAAGAGGGAAGAGACATGTATTTATTAATTAGGCATAATTATTTTCCTTTTATATAAAGATATATTAGAGTCCGATTATGGCTTGTAATTTTTTTTTAATCTTTAGAAAAGTTTGTGTCGTGTCCGATATGGACTAGTTTTTGTTCATAGTTCTAAATATGTACACGTAGGGTCTTGTAAAAAAACAACAGTTTAATATAAACTTTCGATGCATCGCCACCTTTTTGTGTTTACTTTTCGACAAGTTCTTGTCTCAAGTTGGGCTGCATCGGTTTCGATCTCCGACAAGAGGTAAGACTTGTCATGGCGGGTTGTATCGACGAGATTAGGGCTTACATCATTTTCGACACTGTAATCTAGTTTATGCATCTGCCTATTTACCATATATCTTAGCTAGTCTAAGTCGATGGCTCTGTTTACTTGTATTGGCCAGGCCTTTTTTTAGTGTTTTTTGTCGGTATTGGCTAAACAGTTCGTGTCGATTTAGTAGTTAGGGTGTCTACCACCTTGAAAAAAATCAAAGGCCTGATTGTTTAGTCTTTATGCTTTCTTTCATACTTAGTGCTGTATCAATTGAGTTTGACCTATTTAGTCGTACTTGAAATTATAAAAACTAACTTGCCTCTTTATTGCCAATAGGGGTAGTATCGGGGTTTCAGCCGATTTTACCTGTTATAACCATTTCGTTTTAATATTGTATTTTATCTTTAACTTAATGTGTTATATCTATCATCATTAATAAATTTATCAACTTTTTAAATCTGTAAAGCTTGCCTAATTGTAATACAACTACATTATTTACTATTGGTATACATGTAAGAAATGTTAATTTTTCCTTTATTCATTGTGATAGTTGGCGGTCGAAATTGCTACTTAATGATCGTCAACAACCACGTGCTCACCTTCGCTAGGAGGATGCAGAGGAGTTAGGTTCAGTCGTCCATCCCCTACCAAAGGCCGACAATGGGCAAGATCAGCCCTAAAAAGCTTATCAACGTCCGCTTGTTCCAGTGGGACGACGCTGCAGCGGTGGTCACTGACTCGGAAGATGGGAACAACCGCTGACACAGTAGGGACGCCTCATCTTACTCACCGGCATGTCCTCCGCCGAAGCCCCGCGTCCACTTTATGGGTGTGCAAATGCCTACAGGACGCGGGAAGGTGTTGAAGCCAGCTTCAACACCTAGTGAGAAGCTGATGATGGAGGCCTGTCAGGACTCTTGGCCAATCAGAAGGTGTTTCTCTCCACCTCCCATCAAGAGGTTGGCGGAGGAGTATGAGAGTAGTGGAGAGGAATCTCCACGTGAGCTCACGATGGTTCACTTAGCCTCTGTGATTAAGGAATTGAGAGCAGAAAACCGGAGGCTAAGAGACATCGTGGTGAAGGGGAAGATTGTGCTAAGTAGCGGCATTTGTGCAAGGCCCTTGGGAAGGAGGAGCTGTACTGCACACCTAGCCCTTGAACCTTCCCTAGTCATCCTAGTTATCCACGATAGCTGCATAGATTTAATTTATTTAATTTGTATTTCCTTAGTTTATTTTCATTCTCGAATGTAAATGAGCCTATCAAATAAAATAAAATGAAATAAAAGATTCCCCGAGTTTTTACCGGGAGAGTCCCTTTGCTTTAACTTTTTCTTTTATGTCTTTTTGAAGCATCCCAAGTGAAAGAACAACTGTGCGGGTGATCTTATGTTCATACAGTACATTCACATGATAAGATCACCCTTGTCCGTGCTACACCATGACTCTTGCACATTCACGAGATGAGAGGTAGCAACCATGGCACACATGGTTGCTCATCTTCACACTTATGCACATTTATCCTCACATCTCACGATGTTTTGAGTTTAGTAATTCTTACCATGGAACATATTTGAAAAATTAAACTCAAAAATTAAAATGAGCATGGATAATTCAACTAAAGTATATGACTTGCCTACAAATGTATTGCATACTCTTTATTCTTCGCATGTTACCATGTGCTTGTGAAGATATATTTAATAGGAACACATGTCATCTAATTAATTGATGGATGAGAGATTGCCTAACAATAGGACCCTTGCTCCTTTCTGTTGAATCCTTGGGAATTTTATGAAAAGAAAAAATGGTATAACTTTACATAGTCCTCATTGATGTTTTATTCCTACCACATATCCATCTTATTGATAAACCTTATACATATGTTGTTTGCTATCATTTCGAGTTTAGTCAAATTGTTGAGACCCTTGTTAGATTCTCCTGATGCTTTCATGATCAAGTTCTTGTGAACATCCACCACATATTGCTCTCCCTCTACATTAGAGGATTAGCATAAACTTATACATTGGAAGTCAGCACACACCATTATCTATCCACCAAATAAAGACTCCACATACGATTCTCCCTCCAACTATCCATGTGTTGGTATTTGATAAATCCGCAAGCGCACGGATACCGCTATAGCATTTCACCAAGGAGTATTCCAAGGGTATCGTACTTATATTTCCGCAAGGAAGGCGACGGTGTAAATTATAAGTTCATACATTCCATAATCAAGCTATAATTATTTTACCATAGTCTAAACAGGGGTTAAGATGATAATGATAGTTGGGTAGTGTGACACACAGGAGATTCATCTCTAATAATGATATACTAGATAGTGGAGAAGAACTCTAGAAAGCTAAGGTTCATATATACTTCCATATTTCTAATGTTTAGTTTACACTTAAGACATATATGCTTACAAGACTAGGACTTTATTCTAGGCACCCAAGTACTACCGAGAGACCACTCTTTGCTGATATGCCAGCGTGGTTATGGTATTTTACGAACTCTTACATCATACCCTGTGGAGATTATGGGTACCATATACCCACACGGCTAGCTTATCCGACTGACTATAGGGGATAGGCTATGAGTCATGATTATGTAATAGGTTTAGGACTTAAGTATTACGTTACCTTCGGTATCAAGGAACGGCTTATAGTCCTAAGTCGGGAATACTATGGAGTCTTATACAGTATGTAGTTAGGTCTCCGACTTGTGAGCTTATCCTCTAAACCTATATAAGGAGGATAGGACGTTCCTTGAGGGATATAGAGACAATAGCAATTAGCTAGGTTTTCTTCATACGCAACCCAATCAAGAGATCAATAAAAAACTTGACGGATCCAATCCCCGAAACAGGAGTAGGGTGTTACTTCTTCATAGAAGGTATGAACCTCTCTAAACTCTTTTGTCTACTGAAACATCATGTTTGGCACTTGAGCGCTACCCCCTGTTTATTATTGCCGAAATCAGGTTTCGACAGTTGGCGCGCCAGGTAGGGGAGCGTCAAGTTTTCTTCTTCTCGCCGACTAGCGCGATGGTATCTACATCAGGCATCGACGACTTTGCCTTCCCTCCAAGGCAGGCGTTCCGCTTTGGCAGCCTCGACTTCATCACCGACAACTTCGACATGATTTCTCTCCTTGACTCGGATCCGAACCAGTTGGGTGGGGAAAACAACTCGAAGCCGTTCGGGTTACCAAACGACGCTGAGATCTATTTCAACCTTCTATCTTCCGAGTTGGGACCGAACCACTCGGAAGAATTTTTTGCATCACCGTCATGCTGCGGTCCGAGCTCCAGGGGATGCTGTGGTCTGAGCTCCAGGGAGATCGCCGTCATGATTCAACCCCACGGATCGTGTTCATCTATCGAGATCGTCGACTACCTTAGCTCTTTCGACTTCGATGATCTCTACGACATCTCCACGGAGAATCTCAACGACTCCGACTTTGACGATGACTATACTATGCTATTCTTCAACGTCCTCATGGCCGAAGTAGGGGAGACCGACTCAGCTGTGGCTCGCAGGGTTGCGAAAGAAGAACGAGCCAAGTTCGAAGTGGAGCGCAAGCGCAAGGACGAAGAACTCAAGTGCAAAGAGGAGGAGCTCAAGCGAAAAGAAGACAACAACAAGAGAAGACGAGATCTAAGGGTGGCTGGACGCTCTGCTCACAACACCATACTTCAGACCCGAGTCGACAACACCAACATCTTCCTCACGCCCCAACAGAATGCGGTCGCCGCTCTCACCCTCATCGACACCATCATAGACGTGGCACCTCCCGGCGTAACTCCAATCTTGGATAAAGTCAAGACCATCATCGCTACTACAACATCTCCCGCCGCTCCTGCGGGCTCTACTCGGGGAGCCACCGAGTCCATCGCCGAGACACCCGAAGGTAGCCGCCTACCACCGATGCGATCCAAGGACTACCGAAGGCCTGAGCTCAGCAAGACACCCGCCAAGTCCAACGACCACCGTCACCACACGATCTGGAAGCGTCAAGATCAGTCGGCCGACTCTCATGAGGGAGGTCATGGCCGACCACCCGTCCATGATCGAATCCGCTATGGCAATGGCTCAAGTTATCAGAGTGGCTCTCGAAGGCCCACGCTGAGTGACTTGAGGGAGATACTTGACCAGCGTCACCATGAGCGTAACAGGCCCTATCATGGAGACCGAAGGAATTCTCCTGACAACTATGATGATGGAGTACCCGCGTTCACTCGGGACCTGCGTCGAGTGAATTGGCCGAGTGGTTTCAAGCCCACTGGGATTGACAAGTATGACGGCAAAACCGACCCCGAGTCATGGTTGACCGTCTACACCCTCGCCATTTGCGCAGCAGGAGGAGACAGCAAGGCCATGGCTAACTACCTGCACGTCGCTCTCGCCGACTCAGCCAGGAACTACCTCACAAGTTTACCAAGAGGTTCGATTGATTCCATGAGCGAGCTTCGAGACCACTTCATCGCCAATTTTCAGGGTACCTTTGAAAGCCTCGGGACTCACTTCGATCCTTACAACATGATCCAGAAGCCTGACGAGTCATTAACGGACTACATTTGGCATTTTTCGGAGAAGCGAAACAAGATGCCCGACATCATCGACAACGTCATCATAGGCGTGTTTTAGAAGGGTGTCCGCGATGAGTTGCTAATCGGCAAATTCGGGCGCAAGCCTCCAAGGACAATCAAGAAGATGTTCGAGACAGCCAACTCCTATGTCAAGTTAGACGATGCAATCAAAGCTTCACAGCAGGACAAGCAATCCGGGAGTAGCTGGCACCCCAAGAAGGACAATGGCAATGGCAACGGCAACGACAACAACATCGGCAATAACGGCCAAAAAGATCACAAGCGTAAGCCCGAGGATCTGGTCGCCGCAACGTCAAACTACCAACAACAGCGTCGACGAGTCACCGCCTACGATAGGATCATGAACACCCCATGTACTCATCACCCAAATCACAAGCACGTGGCCAAGAATTGCTTCATGTACAAACAATTCGCCGAGCATTATGCTACTTAGCTCCTCCAGAAGCCCTCAGATGGAGCCGGCACCTCTAGAACCAAGAAGGACGATGTAAACAGCGGCTCAGAACCTTTCCAAGATCATAGGACCGAGTTAAACCATATTTTTCGAGGTCCGCTAGCATATGAATCAAAAAGGAAGCCAAAGCTGACTGACAGGGAAATCAATGCAGTTCAACTTGAAGTCCCACGTTACCTACGATGGTCGGAGGTGGTTATCATGTTCAACCGCTCGGATCATCCTGACCGAGTGGTTCACCCGGGGCGATATCCCCTGGTACTAGACCTGGTAGTTTGCAACTTTAAGCTCGAGTGTGTCCTCATCGATGGCAGTAGCATCCTCAACATCGTCTTCACCAAGACACTAGACGAGATGCAAATCTCGAGATCCGAATTGAAGCCGAGTTCAGCCCCTTTTCATGGAGTCATCCCAGGGCTGTCGTCTGCGCCACTCGGGCAAATCACTCTTCTAGTTACCTTCGGCACTTGGGAAAACTTTCGGACAGAGAACGTCAGCTTTGAAGTTGCCAACTTTGAAGCCGCTTATCATGCAATCCTTAGAAGACCTGCGCTCGCCAAGTTTATGGCAGTCCCGCACTACATCTACCTCATGATGAAGATGCCCGGTCCCAATGGCGTCATCTCCTTGCACAATGACGTCAAGCAAGCCTTCACCTGCGATAAGAAAAGCTGCGACATGGCCCAAACTCGTGAGAGATTACTCGACCAACAGGAGGTCCGACTGGCTGCATCAACGTCAGGAGAAGGTGAGATCCCAGCAAAGAAGATGGCTAAGTCCGAAGAAGGCGATGCCAAGACAGAAGATTCCACTTGATCCCTCTGATCCCTCCAAAACTACTGTAATAGGCGCCGAGTTAGATCACAAATAGGAAAGCACACTCATCACCTTTCTACAAAATAATAAAGATGTATTTGCTTGGAAACCATATGATATGCCTGGTATTCCTAGAGAGGTGATTGAGCACTCATTAAATGTTAAAGAGGACGCGAAACCTATCAAACAACGACTTTGTCACTTTGTGCAAGATCGAAAGCAAGATCGAAGAGATGCTATCAAGGAGGAACTCGCCAAGCTTTTGGCGGCCAGGTTCATCAAAGAAGTTTACCATCCCGACTGGTTGGCCAACCCAGTTCTAGTTCGAAAGAAGACAGGACTATGGTGCATGTGTATTGACTACACCAACCTCAACAAGTCTTGTCCCAAGGATCCCTTTGGTTTGCCTCGCATTGATCAAGTCATCGACTCGACCGTCGACTGCGAGCTTCTGAGCTTTTTGGATTGTTACTCGGGATACCATCAAATCAACTTGAAGGAGTCCGACTGCCTAAAGACATCATTTATCACCCCGTTTGGGGCTTATTGTTACATCACGATGACTTTTTGGCCTCAAGAACGCCGAAGCTACTTATCAGCGTATGATCCAGAGATGCCTTCAGACTTAACTCGGGAGAAACGTGGAAGCTTATGTCGATGATGTCGTCATCAAGACCAAGCAAAGACAGGATCTGATCGCCGACTCAGAAGAAACTTTCTCAAATATTCGAGCCTTCAGGATGAAGTTGAACCCAGAAAAGTGTACTTTTGAAGTGTCGTCAGGCAAGCTACTCAGCTTTATGGTGTCTCATCAATGCATTGAAGCCAATCCAGAGAAGATCAACGCCATTCGGAACATGAAGCTGCCGAGTACCCAAAAGGATGTCCAGAAGCTTATTGGTTGCATGGCAGCGCTAAGCCGGTTTGTTTCTAAACTTGGTGAGCGAGGCATGCCCTTTTTCAAGTTGCTCAAGAAGACAGACAAGTTCCAATGGACCCCGGAAGCCCAGAAAGCTTTCGAAGACTTCAAGGACTTCCTCACAACGCCACCCGTGTTAGCTTCACCTTATCCACAAGCACCTTTGCTACTCTGCGTTTCCGCTACCTTTCAGGTGGTCAACACGGTTTTGGTCGTTGAACGAGAAGAGGAAGGATGAGCTCAGAAAGTTCAAAGGCCAATCTACTTCGTTAGCGAGGTGTTGGCTGGATCCAAAACGCGTTACCCCCACGTACAAAAATTACTATATGGAGTTCTAATTACCGTCAGGAAGTTAGCTCATTATTTTCAAAGTCATTCGGTTACTGTGGTTACATCTTTTCCACTCGGCGATGTCATCCATAATCGAGAGGTTACTGGGCGTATCGCAAAGTGCGCTCTGGAATTGATGCCATTGGATATTACCTTCAAGGCCAGAACATCTATAAAGTCTCAAATCTTGCCCGATTTTGTAGCCGAGTGGACCGAGTGCTAAGGAGATGTGCCTAGGGAGGAGTTGCAATATTGGACCATGCATTTTGATGGGTATAAACGAGTCACCGATACAGGAGCTCGAGTTGTCTTGATTTCCTCGACTGGGGAGAGGTTATGGTACGTTCTTTAGATACATTTTGCTGCTTCACACAATGTGGCCGAGTACGAAGCCTTACTTCATTGACTATGGTTTGCTGTGTCTCTCGGCATACGTCGAATGATTGCACGAGGAGATTCCCAGTTGGTAGTAAATCAGGTGATGAAGGATTGGTCTTGTTTGAACGATAATATGGCTGCTTATTGTCCAGAAGTTCGTAAGCTAGAAGACAAGTTCGACGGCTTGGAGTACTCTCATGTTTTGAGGCATAACAATGAGGCGGCAGATCAATTAGCCCAGTTTGGTTCTAAACGAGAAGCAGCCCCGACTGATGTCTTTGTACAGCATCTCTATGAGCCGACTGTCGTTAAAAAGCCAGCCACTGACGAATAAGTTACAGACCAGGTTTCCATGCTTGATGCTGACTGGAGAACACCTTTTATCAATTTTTTGACTCGGCAGGAGCTGCCCGAAGATTGAGATGATGCAGAGCGAGTTCGACGTCGTAGTCAGAGTTATGTCATGGTTGATTCAGAATTGTATAGGAGAAGCCCATCTGGAGTGTTGTTAAGATGTGTTACACCTGTGGAAGGACGACAATTGTTGCAGGATATTCACTCGGGAATTTGTGGCAGTCATGCTGTAGTGTGTACTTTGGTGGGCAAGGCTTACAGGCAAGGTTTTCTCTGGCTCATGGTGGTTTCCAATGCAGACAAGGTGGTTCGAACTTATGAAGGTTGTTAGTTTTTTGCTCGGCAAAGTCATGTTCTAGGCCAAGAGTTACAAACAATCCTGCTGTCAGGGCCTTTTGCGGTATGAGGCTTGGACATGGCTGGTCCCTTCAAAAAGGCTCCAAGAGGTTTTACACATTTTTCCGTGGCAATTGACAAGTTTTCCAAGTGGATTGAGGCTAGGCCGGTTGCTACAATAACCACAGACAAGGCGTGAGATTTTATTTTAAACATTGTGCATCGGTTTGACGTCCCAAACAGGATTATTACCGACAATGGGACTCAGTTCACTAGAGGCGTTTTCAAAGAATTTTGTGAAGATTTTGGAATTAAGATTTGTTATGCATCTGTGGCACATCCTAGAAGCAATGGACAGGTCGAACGCGCTAATGGTATGGTTCTTCAGGGCATTAAGGCCCAAGTTTTCGATAGATTGAGCCCTTATGCTGGTAGATGATTCTACGAAAGATTTAGACGATGAAAGATACACATAAGTTATCTCCATTATGGAAAGGACCTTATATAATTGCTGAGGTCACTCGGCCAAGAGCGTATCGTTTGAAGCGTGAAGATGGGACAATCGTAGAGAATTTATGGAATATTGAACACCTTCATCGATATTATACTTAATTTTTTGTATCATGTTCTTCTGGACTGCCGACTTCAAGTAAGTTGCCTTCTTGAGTTGTCAGTCGGGGGTATGAATATCAATAAAGTATGAAGTTTTCTATTAATAATAACTTGTTTGTATTTGGTTTATCATTGTTTGTTGTTCTGGTTTGAGTTAAGTAAATAAGGATTGAAAATTTTTTAATAGCTTAATCAAGTTTAGGCTTGGTGATAGTCGGATGAAAATTTTTAAGAAATTAAATGCGAAGACTCAAATTCGGGCATAAACATAAATAAGCTAAGTATTTACAAGTTGGATCACAATAGTTATTTACATCAAGTAAGTTATCCCCGGAAATTCTCAGCTACATCAGCAGCAATTTTCTTGGCCGACTCCTGTGCTTCATTGAATAGCTCTAAGGCCTATTCATCAGTGGTCCCGTCTGCATAGCCATCTCCTATGGAGTTTATATCTACTCGGTGATAGAGAGATTTTGTCATTGCCAGGATTTGACTTGCACTCATGACAGCAGCATCAGTAATATTTTCTATGTATTTTTTTGGAGCTATTCTGAGTTTGTCGAAAATTTCCAGAGCATCTATAGCACTTGTTCCAAGGCCGTTCTCATAGATTGCCGACAAGATTGGTGTAGCAGCATTGGCAATATCGTCCCTGACTCTTTCGGCTCTCTGGACTTTCTCAACAAAGACTTCAAATTGAGCACGGGATTTAACTTTGTTGGCTACAAGATTGATTCAGATTATACTAATGACCAAAATGAGTTGGATCAAGAAGTATAAGTTTTTGGGGTTACCTTCAATCTCTGCTAAGGCTTTATCTCTGTCAGACTCAAGCTTGGCATTGTTGTTTTCTGCTTTCTTTAGCTGAGCCTTGAGGGATTCAATCTCGAATAAATTGGCTAGAGCATGTAGACTTAGAGTTAATAAAGCTGAACAGATTGACCAAGAACAGATGAGTCAATTTTTCTTATCTCTGATTGAGCCGCGAAGTTCTAGGTTCATTTCCCGAAGCTTGTTAATTTCTTCCCGCAGGACAACTTCTCTAGCTGCAGCCTCTTCTTTGGCCTCCTTGAGGTCTTGCTGGATGTTTTCTAGAGAGTTGACATGAGGTACAAGTTTCTCAAGAGTATTTGACTTAGCCTGTGAGCGACGATATATTCTCTGCATTGCAAGACATGAGTCGGTTGATTATAAAAGATTATGCAATTGAGATATGAGGAATTTGGTCTTACATTCATCAGTCGAGTGACTTCATTAAGGCTGGCAACAAGCATATCATGTTCTTCAGCTTCTTTTTGCTTGTTTAATATGTTGCCTTGCTTCTTGCCTTCGGCATCGCGCCACTCAATCTTGATTGGAGGCATTTAGTTCTCTGTGGATTTCAGTCAGATAATTTCCTCATCCTCTCCAGTTGTTTGTTCTAAGGATGATGTGTAAGATGGAATTTAGAAGATATGTTCAAGACAAGGATGTGATAATTGTTGGGTTTACCTGTTGTTGCTTCAGGATGGTTTTCTTGAGTGGCAGCATCCTTAGTTGTTTGACCCTTGTTGGTTTCTTCGGTAGCTGATGCTAGATCTTCAACTGGTGCTTCTTGATTGGTCGGGACTTGCTCCTCCTTGTCCGGCTGGTTTTCAGTCAGGGGCACTTGAGTTGATGTCTGATTGGTATAGTCCGACTAGTTTCCAGTCGGAATAGCTTGACTGGCAGTCGGGGGCTCCTGGTCAGGGATGGCTTCACTTGGGAGAGGATTCTAGGACCCTTGTTCTGCAGACTTTGGTTTTTCTGGCGTTGCAAATAGAATTGTTTTTTCTGTCTGCCCAGTGGGATCTATTTCTTGAGGTTTTCTGCAGAAGAAGAAGATAAGAAGTGATCAAAGTGGAATTACGTAAGTTTTCAACAAGAAGATAATACCAGTTGTGTGAGAGAAACCTGTTGGATTTCCTGATTTTTGGAGCAGATCTGGTGGATGGCCTGTGTGAGCTTATGTTAGCTTTGAGAGTTTGGATTTCTTCAGATTCTTCATTCGAAACATCCACAATTATTTTTCTTTGTTTGCTAGCCAGTTTGCTGGTTTCTTCGATAGCAGCAGCAACTCTTTTACTTTTTGCTTGGGGCTTAATCTTTGGGTCGCCAGTCCATTTCTTGGTAGTCGGTTGGGCTGGAATATCTTCATGATGTACTTTGTATGGCCGGGAGATGATCAGAGCATTTGCCTGCGAGTAATATTTTTAAGAAACATTGAGGAACATGGAAAGTTGAAAAGTGGTTTGAGATACAGAGTCCACTTACTGGAGGAGGTGGTCGATGAAGATTGAAGGGAATAACTAGCATTTTGTTGCTGTAATCTACTGCAATTCCGGAAGAGAAGATCTTGTACATACGAGTGCACAAGACTTGGAAATTCAGGGATTCTTGATCTTCCCGATTGGGGTCACTCTGCCCTTCATATTCAAAAGCTGGCTTAGATCTTTCTTTGATGGGCTCCAGTCGGCATTTGATGAAGTGCTGAGTGATTTGTTCTCCCTGAAGACCCTTATTCTTCATTTCAAGAATTTTTGCCAGAAGATTATTAGCCTCTATCCAGTCTTGGTTCTCGGGCAATCCATTTCCAGTTGGCTCGTTGGATTGTTGGAAGACCAATGAAGTCGGGCAGATTGGCGGCTGGGTTTGAGATTAGAACAAGTTCTCATGCCAGCCCTTATTAGAAGATTTTAGAGGAAGAGGAAAGTAATCTTTGCGGAGAGTGCCGCGGAGTTGAAATCCGGCGCCGCCAACAACACGAGGGTTGTCCTTGGTCGGGTGAGCCTTAAGAGAGAACATGCGGCGGAAAAGGTTGAAATTGGGATATATTCCAAGGAGAGCTTCGCATCCATGGATGAAAATGACAATGTGCAGTATGGAGTTTGGATTTAGATGGTAAATCTTGAGACCGTAGTAATCAAGAATGCCGCGAAAGAATTCGGAAGTGGGAGACCAAATCCGCAATAGAAAAAGTGGGTGAAAACTACGATCTCACCGGTATTCGGAGTTGGGAACTCCTCGCCGTATGCTGGGCGCCAGCCGATGATCTCCTTGGCTAGGAAAACTCCATCCTTCACCATGTCTTTCAGAGTTGACTCCTTCACGTCAGAGGTTGCCCATTAGTTGAAGGGAATTTTTCTCTCTTCCGCCATGGGTGAGATTTGTGGAGGATTAAGTTAGGTGTTGGGATCAGGGATTCTTGGAGGAGATGTTAGGAGCAGGATGCGCGCGGTGGATTTTGATGGAGTTTTGAATATCCCGATGAATGGATTTGGACGAGCTTGTGTTCTAGGTTTTCTTCGGAGGCGCTTGTGAACAGGAGCGCGAAAGGGGAAATTTTAGAAGATGAAGTGACGGGGAAGATGACGACGCTTCAGTGATTTTTTAGGGTATCGGTAGGTTTTCTCGTATTTGGGCCGAGGCCCATGGGAAGCTTACAGCCCATAATTCTGGTATGGCCTGTCACGTGTCTTTACGGACTTAAGCAAATTTGCCTCGGTAATATGCACGTGTTTTAGTGCCCAATACCATTCAAATCCTTCCATACAGCGGTTATTCAACTTTTTCAGAGTTGGTGCGATGCAATTTGGAAGGTGGCAAACAGTGAAATTTTTCATTACTATTTTGATAACTTTTTTATAGGTTGTTAGAGCTGTTCGGTTTTTTAAAAGCAAATGATTTTATATCAATGCTACTTTGCCATTTTGGTGTGCTTCTTTAATTAAGACCAATATTATGGCTTAGGCTAATTATGTTTTGGGCATTGGTAAATTCATTTATGAGTTTTTATTGACTCGGATTTTATATTATCAATACAACATATTCCTGAGGATGGAGAAGTTGTGTGTCTTGAGAGGACTCGGGCAGAATAACTCGGATAGCATGAGCTTGTCAATACTCGGGGTAATTATACACTATGCCTTGTTTATGAGGTTATGTGTTATATGATTTTTGTGATTGCTTTTGGCTTTGGCTAAGCATTTATTTATATCACTCGGATGAATATGATTATAATAGTTCTTGACTATATGCTTAGTTTGTTCAACTAAACACATAGTCGGGGGCTACACCTAATTAGGTGCATCTAGTCGATGCACTTGGATATATTTTTTGTGTGACTTTTTAGCCCTTCACAACTTCTTATTGGATGATAAAGCACTCGGGAGACTTAGGCAGAGATGATATTAGCACTCGGCGATGGAAGCACTCAGCTATGGAGGTACTTGGCTATGTGTTATTCTGGTTCGGGGCAAAGTTATCTCGTCGACTGTGAAGGTCTCAGGGGCTACTGTAGAGATTATGGGTACCATATACCCACACGACTAGCTTATCTGATTGACTATAGGGGATAGGCTATGAGTTATGATTATGTAATAGGTTTAGGACTTAAGTATTACGTTACCTTGTGTATCAAGGAACGATTTATAGTCCTAAGTCGGGAATACTATGAAGTCTTATACAGTATGTAGTTAGGTCTTCGACTTGTGAGCTTATCCTTTAAACCTATATAAGGAGGATAGGACGTCCCTTGAGGGATATAGAGACAATAGCAATTAACTAGGTTTTCTTCATACACAACCCGATCAAGAGATCAATAAACAACTCGGCGGATCCAATCTCCGAAACAGGAGTAGGGTGTTACTTCTTCATAGAAGGCATGAACCTCTCTAAACTCTTTTGTCTACTAACCCATCGTGTTTGGCACTTGAGCGTTACCCCTTGTTTACTATTGCCGAAATCAGGTTTTGACATACCCGAACATAGAAGAATACAAGAGATGGATAGGGCTGTCACCACTTGCCGCCTACCTCACTTTCCTTGGGGCATACCCACATCCAACGGTATTTAACTAACCTAAGCACCATGCTCATATTAATAAATAATGACACTAAATCCCCTAAGACTCCCACCCTTCAGATGGATAGGTTAGACTAGTGCAATCTGTTAAGATCATTGGACCCGTTACCGTAGCATAGATTGACTAGCCTAATCAAGTGAAGCATATAAGTGAAGTATAATCTAGTCATAGAACACATAACTAATGAACTAGTATATGAATTATGAACACAATATAATAAAGAAGATAATTCTTTTATTGCAACTATAGTCTTACAAGAAGAGTAAAGTACTAAAGACATTCCGGAATCTCCGAGAAGACTATAGGACCGAAGACTATTCTAAGCCTAACTCCACTACTACTAGAGAGAATACAATATATGGAATGAGAGAATTGTTCCTTGAATTGTGTGTTGTAAAGTGAGAAGCTCTCCTCTATTTATAGCTTCCAATGACAATTGCTTGAGTCGGTTTTGGTTTGAGAATTAGGCATAACCACCAATAGAAGTGAATGGGGAGACGCCACATGGAAGAGGGGAGCCGAGGGTGCCAAGAATGGTTTGGCCGAACCGATTTCACTGCCATTTGATGCACGAGGGTGTCTCGATCTTTCGATGAGAGGATAATTCGATCGGATGAAGTGACGTTGACGATCCGACTACAACTGTCTAAGAACGTTGCGCCTTAGCAATTGTTATACCAACTCCAGAGGTAGCAGTGACTCTCGACAGATGCACAGTCAGCCCAACCATGAGGGTGTTTGTTCCTACAAGCAATCGAGAACTAGCAAGAACAAGATGAACAAGCGACTTAATTTGCGAAATAGAGATGTAGGATTAAATCAACAAGAGTATCAAGGTGGAGTTCTTAAATGAGCAAACTGGCGATCTAACCGATCATGGGATTATACGGCAAAGTAGGGACGCTAAACTTTAATCTTAAGAAAACCCGACTTGATCTATGGTGGCTAAGGACAATATATAGGTGGGAGGACGAGTTGGGGTCATCTTCTTACCCTAAAAATTGTTCCTAATGGACTCAACTTAATACATGCCTATTGGGCCTAAATAAGGTGATGCAGCACAATGGACAGAAAAAGGTCTCTGTAGTAAAATGATGATTGCGGCCTTTTTAGAACAGATATGGACATGAGGGCGGATCCATTTGAATGTAGACTAGATAAGCTTTCCATGAAGTACCGTACTTGCATGCCCAAAACGGAGTCCGTATGAAGTCGTGGTAGACGTCACAAGTTGGTGTTGTTCTGCAGTCCGAATCCACTCCGAGCGAATTTTTCCCCTTTCGATCCTATCCATCATTCCTAAATAAATCAAGAGTGTACACGTCTCTAGGGTATAAATAAGATAAACATGAACTCACAAATGAACTCACCTGATAGTTGAGTTGACGTGCACGAGCGCGGGTAAAAGGACCATGAAGTTGTACTTGTGTAGACGTGGATGTATAGATGGTATTGATGTCCCCATCAACATTGGCCACCACCTTTGGCTAGTGGCTGACAAGTGGGCCCGTTAGTCGGTTCCTAGGTGTTTGGCCCCACTACAAGTCGGTTTGAGCTAACTTGTGGCCCCCTCAATCCGTGTGCTCGCACGTGATTCGCCGGAAGTGTGTTTCTTTGTATGCCAGCTTATTTCTCCTTCCCTTTGCTGTTTATTCCCTGCATACATAATATTTCTCTAAGACAAGTGAAACTACATTGTTTATAAATGATATGCGTGTAAGAAATATTAGTTCTCTCTTTTTTTATTGTGATAGTTGGTGGTCGAAATTGGTACTTAACTATCGTCAACACCATGCCAAATGAGAGATGAGCTAAAAAATCATGTGACAAAATCTAAATGCTCACAAGAGAAGGACAAAATATTCTCGAGCATGTTAAAAAAAAGAGGATATAGAAAAATAGCTATGTTCTCCAAATAAAGTGCAAGGTGGAGAATCATACAAAACAAGTCGCCATCTCTTTTTCCACGCTTCCACATACACATCCATTTCTATACACATACGTACATCTTGATCATGGTTGTATGATTAGTTATCTTCCTAGATCCACTTTTTGACTTTACAATATATTTGATGCAAGTATGACATTCTTATTCTCTACCTTGAACTCCATATAAGCCTTATTAGAAGGGTAGGATAAGAAAAGGAAAAATCAATGCCTTGGTGAGGATTAAACACATTGAGCGATTCGAGAGAATTAATTGAGGAGTAAAGTAAAAGTTATGTTTTTATTAGCAAAAAGAAAAACTCAAGGTAATTTATCAGAGGGGGTGAAGGTGACTTCAGTCAAGACCGTTCCATACTTCAATCACCCGTGATGGCATGATAGACACTTCAAAGTTCACAGGTACAGGTATGGCTTGAAATATGTTGTACATTTGTATCATTACACAGGAAGTCACTGTTCTATTGAAATCCATGAATTTTACTCAGGGACGAGTAAAGGATAAGTGTGGGGGTGTTGTTGACGGTCGTTAAGTACCAACTTTAACCACCAACCCCTATATAAAAGAATACAAAATATAGTATGAAACTTAGTAGTAGGGGTTTGTTACTAACCGTTTCCACTAGTACTAGTAAATATTTATATGCAGGTGATTTTGGATGAATTTACACCCGCCATGCGACGAAATGTACATCCGGCAATTCATACGCAAGCATAAGGATTGGAGGGCCCACATGAAAAATCAAACCGACTTAAAGTGGAGCCAAACCACCGTGCACTGCCTTAGGTGCCCACATGTCTGTCCCTGGAGGAAGGCAGTGGAGAGAGGTGAGTGCTCACATGTCGGCCGAACTAGGGGTTCGGCCGAACTGCCATTAGCCCCCCTCATCTCCATCTTCCGCGTAGACATTTAGGATTGCTTCTTAATGAAGGTCGTGAGAGTTACCGACCTCAGTTATCGTCATAAGCAGTCTATAAAAGGAGGAGTTCATTTCACTCTAAAACACACAACAAAGTGGAGCGCAACTCACTTTCATACTTTAGGCATCACTTTACTAGTGTGGAGAAAATAGGTAGAGAGTGAGTGAAAGGTCTGAAGGAGTACGGGAGTTGTCGACGCTCTCTCCTCTCTTGTACCTCGGCAAATACTTCTTTAATAAAGTAAGTGTTTGAGATTTCATTTTGGTATTGAGTTTACTTACATAAGTGAGATATATTCCCAATGTTGCGGGTTTGTCGCTTAGTATTAATATTAAGTGCTCTAGTACTAGGAATCAGGATAAAAAAGGAAGTTCCTGTGTGAGGCTAGAGTAGAAATCATGGACTTAGGTGTGGTGTCTAGGTTAGTGGTTACCTTCGTTTGTTCTGTGCCCCACGGAAATTGAGGTAAGTGACAAGTGGTGATAGCCCTGTCTGTCCTTTGTATCCCTCCTCATTTGGGTACATCATATAGCTACAGGCTGGACTCAGCTTGACAGACCAAGAGAGAGCCGATGCCCGAAGCAATCGATAGGGTTTTACCTTTAACTTAAGTCTAGTTAATTAATCCATAAGAATCCTCTCTAGCTTAAGCCTATCATTAGTTGTTGTTCTTGGATAGAATTCTGTTCTAGATATACACACGTTGTCTGTGATTTGATACCCTTGAAATACTCTAAGGTGAAGTGCTATAGCGGAATCCGTGCATTTGCGGATTTAGCTGTGACCGTAACAAATACCAACAGGGTTATGTCACGATCTTGGCTTTTCGGGTACCTTTCCGGTACAGTGATACATGGCTAACATGCGGTAAAGATCGTGTCTTATAGGTAAGGATGTACACCACTAGCCAGAGTATAAACTATTCGGATAGCCACGTTGTTGATTATGGGCAAACCTAGCAATGTACCCAAATTAGATGTTTCCTCTTAAAATCGGGATAATCCGGTTAATTAACTAAAACCTAGAATGGTTGGCTTGGTATGGCTTACGACGATCAAGGGTCTAGTTATAGGGATGTTGGTTTGGTCTAATCTGTTTCTGGCCTAGGTTAAGGCAGGTTGAGTGCGTGCACGGCCTTGAATAATGACTTTTGTTTACATTTAGAACTGTGTTTCTAAAATTGCCTTGATTAACTAAAATAGTTTGAAATGTTTCTTTACTACAAAACTGAGCCCTATAGCACTCTTCTTTGTACCCCTTGCATTAATCATGCATCTTCCTATGTGACTTGCTCAATACTGTGGTTGTATTCATTCTTGCTACCAAAATTAAATGTTACTACTGTTTATCTCTAGATTTATGATTTTTGACATGTTTGTCCCTTATTTTTTTTATTCCATTCAAAACTGGTTGTATCCATTGTTTAAGAGTTTGCAAGATTTGAAGCTCAAAGATTGTGTGTTTGCCTATCAAGATTGTGCTTTTGTAAAAGGCCAAGGGATTAATAAAAAAGAAGGGAGTACAATCTTATTTTAATTAATATGTTTGTTTACAAGGACTTTCACACACAATAAAACATTAGAACAAGAATATGTAATGCATGGCATAGACTTGCTAAAATAAAACAACATGTCTGAAAGGAGTTTAAAAAAATGAAAGCAATAAAGAATCCCATACAAAACATTAATTCAATACAATCTCCAGATATCAGCTCACACCTACTTCTTGGCATGACCTTTCACGTCCCCTTCATTCCCGGCCAGCATCTTGTACTTGTCCTTCCGCGTCTGCTCTGTCAGCTCGAACGCAAGCGCCTCGCCGAGCACGCGCTGCACCCGGTTTGCGGCATTGATACTGTGGCCGTGGCCGCCTTTCTCGCCGTCTACTGGAGCGGCGCTGACGGGCTGCAGGAACTCGACGTGGTACTCCGGCCTCGAATTCATCATGAAGTAGAAAGGGTCCAGCCACTTGGCGGCAGGCTTCGTCGACGTGCCGTAGAACATGTCAACCCGTGTCTCCAGCGCGACGGGGGTCACCTCGCCGGTGAGCTCAGCGAAGAGCGGGCTAAACCGAAGGAGGTACGGCTCACGGCACGTGGTGCCCTCGGGGCACACCACGAGGTCGCCGCACGCCAGCAGCGCCTCCATGCGCTGCCGGTCCTCGTCCCGGTCGCGCGTCAGCCGCGCCGTGCGGATTGGCGCAATCAGCTCCGATACTGGGCTCACACTGTAAGTCACCGCAGTGACGGGCTTGTTCAGCCCGGCCGCGACGGTGATAGGGTCCAGGAGCGTGCGGTGGTTGCAGACGTATAGGCAGCCCCCCGCAGTCCCGTTGTTCCTCCGAGTGGCATCGGGCGACGGGCCGGCGATCAGCCGGGAGCGCATGCCGGTGAACGCGGCGAGAGGGACGGACACACGGTATGGGAGGAGGCCAAATGCCAGGCTGCGGAAGACGGCGAGGAAGATACCCCAAGGTAGGTAGGTGTACATCGCCACCGCCGCACAGGGCGTCAGCCTGAAGGCGAGCCGGCCATCGTGGAAGATCAAAGGTTTGGGGTACTTCTCTCTCGGCAGCGGCTGCCATTCCTTCTTGTCGGCGTCACATAGAGCATAGGTTTCCTGCGTTAAGATCGCACTGTTACGTGTTCTGCCAATGCACTGGGCGTGCACAGAGAAAGTCACGTTTATATAAACACTGTAAATTTGTTCTGTGCACTTAGCGCGCGCTACTTTTGAAACGTCAACAAAACTTGTTACAACGTTTGCGCAGGTCAAACCTGTTAAAGATATATTTATTTATATATATGTGTACGGTTTTATATATATCCTCTCCTCCAACCTTTTCCCCGAAATATATTCATTGGCACATACAAATTAAGTTTCATATCTACATCTACATGGGTGTTGAGTTTGCAAATTTTACCTTCCACCTCTGAAAGTGACAATTAATTAAGATGCAATTAGAAAAAGAGAGAACAACAGGAAACGCTGTTCTTTTTATCATCTGGCTTCAACTGCTTCACCTAAGCAATGCAAGTAGCTATAGCTCAACATCATTTTTATCAGATTGAAAATTCCAGGTGTACCACCTAATAATATAATAACCTTACTTGAGATCCTATTATTGTCTGGACACGATACGAGCGCCCCCCTCAAAAATAAATTACACATGATCTACACGTCATACGCACATAGGTAGGTGTACTCGTTGCCACCTAACTTCAACTAAGAACAAAGCAAATGCATGCATGGCATATTTGGAGCGCGTCAAATATATACACAATCCTACGTTGCACCAATTTCAAACCAAAAGCAACCTAGCTACTCGATCATATTCCTTTCTGTAAAAGTCATCTCCAAAGTCTAAATATTGGCGACTCGTTTCACTTGAATTTCTTGAAAAGTACTTCTACGATTTTAATTGTTCATGATGTCAACTAAAAGTACATGCTAACATTATTCCCTTAAACGAGCATGGACGTTGCATATATTAATTCTGGTGAATAAGTACTGTTATGAAATTTCGGACCAAACTTATCTAGCTAGTTAATATGAAATTAAATTATTAATACACATATGGTTAGTTAATTAAGGTGGCCATAGTACGTTACCATTTAGGCTGAATAATAGTATATACTTTATCACCATGAGGCTATAGTTTACGAATAGATCATCAGAACTGTAAGAAATTAATTTTAATATAACCTATTGTCTACTTATAACATGATTGCGATTATTGTCTCCTTAATTATTTTTTTCTTACATAGTAATAATTAATCAGGTAACTAAATCACTTGCCAACAAAAATCAATACTACGAAATTGTTCATCTACATGCCCGTGAGATTATTCCGACATTTCTTATATAGCGTGGAAAAAAGAGAGGAAAAGCTCACCTTGCAATAACGAGAAAACAGATGATGCATCTTACTGCCCACTCCAGCAAGCCCAACAGCTCCGTCGCCCTTGCCGCTCTTCGTCTCTTCCATCACCTCCTGAACAAAACCTCCATCGTCCATCTCCATGTCGTCGACGAGGAGCCCGACGTAACGCCCGGCAACCACTATGACCTCCCTTCCAAGGACAGCGTTCACGCCAATGTACTCCTTCAAGAAACCCTCGACCATCACCCTCGGAAACAACGCACTAACGGCGACCACTTTCTTCGCGTTCCTCACCACCTCCAGCCCCTCCATGGCCATCCCTTCCAGGAACAACTTTGGTAGAACTGCCTTACCAATCCTGACCACCTCCTTCTCGGGCAGCCCAAAGAAGGACACCATGACCATGGCCTTAAGACGCATGTCATGGCTGAGGAGGAGCCATAAGAGAGGGTATATCAGCAGCAGGATGAGGCCGCGGAGGAAGCTGCCGGCCTCGATGGCAACGATCATGAAGTAAGGGAAGGTCGACATGGGCGACCTCAGGAACCATGACTCGAGATCAACCATTACCGTCTGGTTGTGTAGCTTATCTGCCGGTGGTATGGCTGCACCCGTTGCCGTGGTAGGCGTTGGGCGGTGGTGGTGCCGGCCTCCCAAGAAGCGTCTCCGGAGGAAACGACGGAAGCAGAGAACGGCCTTTGGAAATTCCCAAGGCTTCTTCGCCATGGCCTCTTTTGTGTGTTTGGGTGATGCTTTGGCGTCGGTTTGGTTTCTTTTGATCGCAAAGCCTCGACTACGATTGGGCTTTTGTAGGGTGCGCAAAGTGTACTCTCAGCACATCCATTTGAGGTTTGACTAGTCTTTGTTTGTTGGGGGTAAGTGGCACAGGTAGGAAAATGGCTTGGGTTCTAGTTACGTGTGGATCGACTTGGCTGGCTGGGAAGTCTAATGATCGTATGGCATGACACGTCAATCCAATTGATAAATCCTGAGCTCCACTCGATACGATCAGAGATCTAGTCGTCCCGATCTTTCGATAAGTTGAAGATAATTACGATTTGGAGGAAACATTAACGATCCGACTACAACTGTACGAGACGTTGTTATGTTGCACCTTAACGATCGATACGCCTTTTCGTGGCTTGTTCATCTTGCTGGTACAGATCAACCTTATGTCTGTAAGCAAATCGAAGAAACAAGCAAAAACAAAATAAAAGCAATCTGAATTGCAAATAGGAATTGAATACAAATGATAAGTTGGGGTTCCGTAGCGAGCAAACCAGCGATCTAACCGATAACGGGATTACACGGCAAAGTAGAGAAGCTAAACTTTCATCTCAATAAAACCCAAGAAACCCTGAAGGGGTACCGAGCTATTTAAGGAGCTGGGAGGACGACCAAGGGGTCCTTAGGATCATGCTCCACCAGATTAGGGCGCACCCCACATGGGCCCCACCTAGGCCAGGGTCTCAGATAAAGTTACGAGTCCATAGGCCCATTATAGATGGCGAAACATCTTGTTTCTGTGATTGCGGTTGACTAGTATGGAATTTGGAGATGAGGCTGGATCCGTTAGAAAGAGAACTCCGAGAGCTTTCCAACAAGTACTCACGGGCCAAAAATGGAGCTCGTATGCACATTTGGCGGCTATTTAAAGTGAAAGCTGCTTCAGGTGGCCGAATTTGATTCCAGAACTTGTATGGCTTGATCTTCATGTCTTCCAGTTGAACTATGATATGAGCAACGGTTATAGCCATGATCACATCACCAATGCTACATTTAATTTTAGAAGTATGTGAAGCATTTTCGTTTGAGGTGTATTTGGGTATAATTAATTCCATCTATCCTCCAACCGTCCATTCATCTATCTATAAATATCTATTGAGAAATATATATCTATCATTATAATTAGACACTTTCGGAAAACTCATGTGTTAACTAGAAAAAAAACTGGCTGCTTAACTTGTCAACATGCGCATTACACGAAACTATAAATATTGAAATTCTAAAATTACATTAAACGTGTTGGTTACCTTTCAAATTGCTTATATCAAAAGATAAGTCCGTATCAATTACATGTTGCTAATTATTACTTGTAATTTTTAAATGAAACTAATAAAATACTAAACTTTGAGTCCTAGCTGGTACGACACCTTATTTATTAATTTACAAATTTCTGGACTATTAAATTAGAGTCCTACTCTTCTTCACGGAAAGCTGTCCTCGGTTGTTTTATGTGGCGCTCTTCGCGTAGTCCATTTAAAACAAACTATTTTTTTCAATCAAAACTAGAGAAACTCGAAGTAGCATGATTATCAATAATATGACTCTCTAGCTTGCAATATTGATCTATGGCTACAGGAGGTTTGAAAGTTAAACATTTGTAAACTCTGTGCACCAAATATATTCCTCTATCATTATATTTACCAAATATGTGAAATATAGTATTAGTTAGACATGGCACATCAATAACAAACAATTGCTCCTTCAAATTATCGAGCTCACAAAAGTCATCAAACATAACATAGCCCAAAGTACTTAAAGAAGATAGCAATTCATGTTCCTCAACTTCATTAGCAATGTAAACAACGTGCTTAAAATTTGCACATAAATAACTAACTCTAGAAATAACATGTTCATTTACTACTTATGGCATTGATTTAAGTGAAGCATTATTACACAACTCTTTTTTATCACAAGTAACTACAAGTATATCAACTTTTGACAAAGGCATCTCAGTAATTGGTTTTACTAATAGTTACTCTACTATAGCATAAAAAGTGGTCATGTGTAGCTCAGCTTGGGAATACTCACTTTCATTTATCTCGGCTCCATTTAATTTACCTTGTAAACTTTCTACAGACATCACAGGTGCTGCAAGCTTCTCCTCTTTGTTCTCAAGAACATCATTCTTCTTCTTTTGTTGAATGTTCTAAACTCCCTGCAAAACATTAGTAATAGGAGACACAAAAGATTGCTCCTCCAATATTTGTACATCGTCAAAAGATTGCTCCTCCAATATTTGTACATCGTCATTGCATATTTGATATGAAATCTTGTAAAATTTGACTCTCAATGCTATGCGCAAGCATGAATAGGTGCCCAAGATGATTATATATCTAATTAGCAAGCATTACCTACTTTCAGAATTGAACCTATTGAAAAATTTATGCATTGTGTTTTCACTGCATTCCTTTAGACCACTTTAGATCATACAAACATAAAATTCATGAATGTACTCCCTAACAGTTCTATCACCTTGTTTCAGATGTTCTAATAACAACTCACAAAACGCTTTCTCATCATGATTTTGCATTCATCCCAAGTTTCAGGTTTGTTACTAACATAACTCCACCAACAGAAAGCAAATGAGGTAAACTTATTACCAGCAGCCTTAATATTTGAGCATAAGAAAAATCATATTTATCAAATTCATTGTCTACTGCTAGCTCCCAATCAATATAAGCAATAGAATCATACTTACCATCGTATATCGGCAACTTAGACTTGACTCGTGTAAAATTGTAGTCAGGTACATCATATGCATCACGTGAAGAAGTCGTCATATCTCATCGAAGGTGAAGAAGTCGATGGTGAGCATGACCATCTTGTATTCCCTTGTGTAACCCTGTCATGGTTAGTCGCAAATAAGAAACACACACAAGAATATGCACACTCCTATCAACTACTAGGTAGTGGAGGCTAAAATATCACACACACTCAAGCTTTTAACCAAACTCTTACAAGATCTTACCAAAGCAAGCAGAATGGTGACCACACTGTCTCAACCTAGACCCAATAGAGGTTGGATGTATCGATGCCTTGGCAAACACTTGCTGTATAGCTGGAATCAAATCAATAGAGCTCTGGGTAGGCTTAAATATGTAGCAAAGGAATAGAAAATGCTCAAATCAGAGAATGTAAAGATGAATAATTGTTCAAAGTCGATACCGAGCTGGTCCTAGGCTAGAACATACTATAAACGCAAGCCTAGATATAAACGATACCATAAGATAACGCTAGAAATAACTCAAGCACAACCTTTGATATATGAAAGCAACCTCAAAGATAACAAGTGACTTTCTCTTTTCCTTCCTTCATTCTTTCTTTTTTTTCTTTCTTCTTTTCTTTTCTTTCTTTCTTCTTTTCTTTTTTTCTATGCGGCTTTTCTTTTCTAGTTTTTTTAAGAACCTTTCTACCTTTTCTCTCTTTCCTAAAACCATGAAAAAAA
Organism: Oryza officinalis; assembly: GCA_008326285.1. Lineage (NCBI taxonomy): Eukaryota > Viridiplantae > Streptophyta > Magnoliopsida > Poales > Poaceae > Oryza > Oryza officinalis. Next base: position 15,954,777 of record BDMV01000005.1, read on the forward strand.
TGACAAAGACCAAGATGTACAACCAGCAAACTTAGCAATGGAAATCTGGACGAATTCTAGGAATAATATAAGACTATGAAAACTGCCAAATTTTCTTGCAATCTAAGCACATCGAAGATGACAAAATATGCCAATGTGCCCAAAAGCAAAGTTGTAGATCATCTTGGCAACTTTCTAACAAGTATTTAAACACCCAAATTGAAGTCTATATGGAAGGAAAAACAATGATTTTACTAACATTGTTGAATCTGACTCTAAATCCTACTCAGTTGTAAATTGCCAATCTGAGTAGAATCTCTAAAAAACTCCTATTTAATAAAGGAGAACGACCATAACTCGTCGAAAGTGTGGATGGCAATATGATATTGATGGTAGAGGCGGTGGCAAAGATGTGACTTGCAGCGATGACAGCGACGGCGGTGGAGGTGATGTAGATGGTGGTGACTGTGGTGGTACAAGACTCGACAAGAACTCAAAACTCTGAACAAACTAGACGCTAAGACTAGCAACTCAACGTGACGATGCAACGCAAAACTCAACAAAGCAAAAACTGAAAAGAATAATACAGTGGCACAAATATGGCTAGGCAATGGATGCAATCTTTTTTTGTATGACAATTTTTTGGTTATAGGTAGATTAAAACTCACCAACTAACGAAAGCTCTGATACCACTTGATAAACCCTGAGCTCCACTCGATACGCTCAGGGATCTAGTTGTCCCGATCTTTTAGTGAGTTGAAGATAACTCATGGGCCAAAAACGGAGCTCGTATGCACATTTGGCGGCTGTTTGAAATCAGCGCTGCTCCAGGTGACTGAATTGGATTGCAGAACTTCTGCGGCTTGATCTTGATGTCTCCTAGTTGAAATATGATGTAAGCAACGGTTGTATCAATAACAGCCATGGTCATATCACCAATGCTACATGAGATTTTAGAAGTATGTGAAGCATTTTCGTTTGAGGTGTATTTGGGTATAATTAATTCCATCTATCCTCTAACCGTCCATTCATCTATCTATAAATATCTATTCAGAAATATATATCTATCATTATAATTAGACACTTTCAGAAAACTTATGTGTTAACTAGAAAAAAAACTGGCTGCTTAACTTGTCAACGTGCGCATTACACGAAACTATAAATATTGAAATTCTTAAATTACATTAAATGTGTTGGTTACCTTTGAAATTGTAGTTGCTTATATCAAAAGATAAGTCAGTATCAATTACATCTTGCTAATTATTACTTATAATTTTTAAATGAAACTAATAAAATACTAAACTTTGAGTCCTAGCTGGTATGACACCTTATTTATTAATTTACAAATTTTTGGACTATTAAATTAGAGTCCATATTATTTTTTATTTTATAATTAATCTGTCAGTGTCAAGGATAAGGCATATCTCCCATATATGAGTTTGTGGTATACGAAAATATCATATACCTAATAGTATACGAGATGGTTAAGGAAATATGGCGGATAAACAAGTAAATTATATTTCCAAAATAGAAGGTGTTCCGAATAAAGAAGGAGAAGCAGAGTACTCGGGCACTACAAGAACTACTTAGATCATATATATATTTGTCTCCGAAGTTCTACTTGGATAAGAGGACATCTGAGGATATAAATAGAAGACCCCTTAGGAAGGGAGGGGAGAGGACAACGGAAGGCAAGACTAGACAAACCCAATCTGTAACCACAAAGGCCGGCATGAGGGACCGAGAGCTACCTCCAATCTCGTCGGGTTCATATTCGAGGAAGAATACTACACTAACCGTCGACTACGTCTGACAGCTCCACACCGCCAAGCCGACGTCAACTAGATTAGGTCATCCCAAATATTATATTCATCTGATACTGATATATAAAGGCAACACATTTGTCATGCCCGAAAATTTAGCCAAATTTCCGAACCATTTTGTGTATTAAATCCCCGTCCAAGTATCAGCCAGGGTACACAAAACGACAAATCAATAAACAGATCCAAACGTAAATAAAGCGATAAGATACTTACAGAAGGGGCACTTAGTCCTCACACCCAAAGAAAACAGCAGCGGAAAAAAGGCGATCCTAGCGGGGCTTCAGCTCCACTCCACAGGCAAACTCAACTGGGGTCTGAGCCTTGGTCCTCTAGCTTCAACTTCAGCCCAGAAGTACAAGACTTCTGAAAAGGGGGGGGAAATAACAAGATTGAGTACAACCACCGTACTCAACAAGCCACACCAATGATGTAGGCGTGCACAGGGGAGACAAAGGGAGGCTTGTGGCTATTTGCAGAAAAGCGGTTGAAAACCTTTATACTTTAAAACAGTAAAACAGTTGTTTAATTAAGGCAATATTAATTCTCCACTGAACAACGCTACCCCACGTTGAACAGGCCTAACCAATCCACCTGAACTACACCAGTTCATTGAGACAAATTATTAAGGGTGAGACTAATCATGGTGAATCTGGTCAATTGCCCATAACCGCGGGCACGGCTATTTGAATAGTTTTACTCTGATCAGAGGTGCGCAACTGTACCCACAAGGCACGATCCACCGTATGTCACCGTGCCATGCCTGACACGTTACCATGCGAGTGATCGTGACAAGACCCTTCACACAACCCTCCCTAACCAATCGTTCCCACCACAGGTTTCGCCCCTACCTTTAAGTGCAAGGTAGGCAGCCCCCCCTCATGCCACGGTGAATCCGGCAGCCGATCAACGGGTATGTCCCCCGCCGACCCAACTCCATCATGCCCACCCTAGTCTGGTACGTCAGCTAGAGACGGGTTATACTACAGATCCAGCAGTTGCCCATTCTTGCTTGTGGTAAGCACTGTAAGTCTTCCAGGGTTTCCCATGAACCGGTCCATAATTGCCATGGGCGCAACAAGCAAAACCATGCACCCACAGCCCACCATTAAGTCATAATTTAGTTAGATAATTACGACCAATAAAACATGGTCAGATGTTTCGAGCTCACAGCTCAGCTAGAAGCTAAAAGTAAAGGTGTAATTATCCCATCAAATGAGCTAGTGGTAATTATCCCATCAAATGAGCTCAATTTTAGATGAATTTTGCAAGTTGAATGGCTCAATTTGGAGTTCGTATGAATTAGATATGAATTTTAGAAGTTTTGAGCCAATTAAATGAATTTCTGGAAATTAAATCGATTTATTGCGCAATTTTTAATTAATTTAGCAAAGAAAACGGCTACACTGACAACATCAAAGGGAAACAACGCTGGAACGGCGGGTCCCACGTGTCAATAGGTCAAGAGGTGGCTGATCCACGGTGGACCAAGTCCACGCACGAACGGGTGCGGACGCACCACGTGGCGCTGATGTGGTGGCCATGACGGATGGACGGGAGAAGGCAGCGCCGACGTCGACGCCAACGTGGCGAAGCCGCGGGTGGCCACGTGGTCGGTGTGGACCGGATTAAACAAAGGGGGCCCACGAGGTCTGCGACACAAGGGTCGGCGAATCGGAGAGGAGAAGGAGGTAAAATGGACTTTGCAAGGGAAAGGGGAAAAATTAGGCTGAGAGGAAGGTAAACTATACTTGTCGAAAAGGTTAAAAGAAATGGGCCGACGGCCCTAGAAAAATGGAGGGGCCAAGAGGGGGCAAAATGGGCTTTTGCGAGGAGAAGGGAAAATGGGCCGAGGGAGCTAAAATAAACTTCCTCGGGAAAAAGTCATAAGGGCCGATGAGATACAATGGGCTTCTCTGGAAAATGGGCTGAGGGAGCCAATTTAGACTTTGATGAAGAATAGGGCTAATGGGCCGATGGCCCAAAGGGGAAAGGAGGGAGGAGAATTGGACTCCTCGCGAAGGTGGCGCCAATCGAGCCGGCGGCCCAACGGAGAAGGAGGAGAGAGAAAAAGGGATGCGAACTAGACTTCGCGGAAAAAGGATGAATAGGCCGGCTGGAGAAAAGGGGGCCGGCCTCTAGGCCGGTCCGACCGGGTGGCTCGGTTCGGCCCATCGGCCGAGGGCGCGACCGAGGCGGTGCGGCGGCGGGCGGCCACCGGCGGCAGCTGGCGACGCAGGAGCGGCGGTGCGCTGCGCGGGATGCGGCGGAAGGAGAAGGGGAAGAGAGGAGGAACGGGGTGCTCACCGAGGGCGCGGCCGAGGTGGAAGCGCCGGAGGCGGCCGGGAAAAGGTGGTGATGGCGTCACGTCGGGACGGCGGTGCGGACGTGGCGCGACACAGCACGTGCGAAGACCGGCGCGGCGAGACGGCGCGCGGCAGCACGGCGGCCGGACGCGGTGAGGCGACGCGCGGCAGTGCGGCGGCTAGGGACGCCGGAGGGGAGGAAGAAGAGGGGAAGGGGAGGGCTCACCGAGGGCGACGGCGGCGTGGAGACGCGGCCGAGGGGCGGCGAGACGCGGCGCGGCGCTCGGGCGGCTGCCGCGCGCGCATGGGCGCACGGCTGGAGCGGCGGCGCATGAGGTGCGGCGGGGCGCGGGTGCAGCAGGCGGCGTGGGGAGGCGGCGCACTCGCGAAAAGAGGGGAAAAGAGAGAGAGCGGCCCAGGTGCGGGTTTTATAGGCGCGGGGTGGAGGATTGTGGCTGGGGACGTGTTAACGGTGAAATTTAGTAATCGACTTGGAAGCGGAAGTGGAATCGAAGCAGAGAAGGAGGATTGAGTTCGAGCCAGATTAGGAGTCGTATCGGACCCGGTAGCCGTATCAGACTGGGGAAGATGATGCCATAAAGAGCGTATCGGCCGATACGGATTCGGTTTGATTGAAGGCCGATATGGGTTGTAAGTTGACAGCTTCAACGTAGGCTTGGTTTGGGCTCAAGATAAGCTTTAAGGAGGTTGCCAAATAGAGATAAAGCTCGGTTTTAGGCAACTGTATCTTGTAAATTGGGTAGTTATGATTGTTTGTTAGTTGTAGATAAGATCGTACCCGACAAGGGTTCTGTTGTTATTTCGGGTATAAATATCCCGATAGTTTGTACATGTAAAAGGCGGAATCAATCACACAATCAAATCAATCTACTTTCGGCGCATCGCCAACCCTCGCAAGAGGTCTTCTTCGACGAGTTCTTGCTTCTTCGGAGCAGAGGTAAGAACTCGTCTCCGACGATCTGCATCGTCGGGGCTAACGTGTCGCTTTAGACACGTTAAGCCTCGATGATGTGATCGTCGATTATCATGTCTTGAATAATTTTGACAGGTATCTTAATTAAGCCTTGCCAGCGGTTTACTCGCTTTAGGGTTTATTGCCGACGATGGTTTAATTCTTATGCTTGGCTAGATTGTTCAATGCAGCTGCCATCCCCAAAAGCAATCGACGACTTGATTTTCTTTGTGTTAAGTCTCAATTCACACTTCGAGTTGCCATCGACCTTAGTCCTGTTTTGAGATCTAACACGAAGCCTGTTTTCGGTTGTAACTAAGGATAGTGCCGGGGTTTTAGCCGGTCTTATCTAACGCATGTGGTTGCTTTATGTTTCTTGCATGTGTTTGCCACTTATATGTGCAGATCGATAAGTATAGATACGTCGATCGTGAAGTAATCTTAAGATTTCTTTATGGTTGATGTGTTTATATTGGCCGATTGGCTCGTATAAGTTTGCACTAGAGTACTAGCTGGTGTAGTTACCTTTGTTATCCTTATCGGCCGATATTATTAGTTGAGATCTACATATCAATGAAGGCCGATAAGATTAGATTCATGTTTTACTTATTTTCTAAGTGAGCCGATATAGCTTTGCCCTATCGGCTGGGCTATGACAATGTGTCATCGGTCTATTGACCGATCGGCCATTGTTCTCTGACTTGGTTTACTTGTTTCTTGTTGATTGCAGATCAAATCAACTGGCACGCTCTACTTACGACTAGGCAAGCCATTTGGACCTGCACTGGAGTTAAGCAGATCTCCCAGGCCGCCGTGGTAACGCGGAACCCGTTTGGTTGCTGGACGGGTCGAAATTCTGCGCCAACACGCTTTTGGCACGCCCGGTGGGACCACAAGAACACAAGCTTCTCACCAGCAACAAGAACACCTCGAGATGTCGAAGCAGGCCGAGATCGTCGAGGAGAACGTCATTCCCGTGACCGCCGACCAGCTCAGCGCAGAACAAAAAGCTGAGATGGATAGTCTGGTCGAGCAGTTCCAGAATATGTACCTGCAAACATATTCTAGGACTCGGCAGGGCACCTTGATTCAAAAGTCCAAGGTGGTCATGCCGAGTTCCGGAGATGGAGCTGGAACATCGGCGGCGGCGCACGATCACGCCGTCAAGACTGAAGACACTGCAGCGCCGACGTTGCAAGACAGGATTGACTCCGCAGTCCACTCTGCGCTAGTCAACCAATCGGGGATTTTGGTGAACACCTTGACTAATACGGTCAAATCTATCTTAGACGGGTCAATTCACCAGTTCAAGCCTCAGGGGCCGATTTTCTTGCCAGAAAATAAGTTCCCTGCATATCGGACCCTGAGGAATGATCTGAGCACGTCTCAGCCAACAGCGCCGATGCCACCCCCATCGGCGCAGCCGACAACAACATTGCCACTGGTCCTCACCAGGCAGACTGGGGGCAGCCCTCAGCTCATCACCGAGGAACAATACGCTCAATGGGCCAAGGGGAAGCAACCGGTGGTTGAGCCGATGCAGCAAGTTCCCGTCAACCAGCCATCGGCCGGACAACCGCAAGCCCCAGTGTTCAATAGTCCTCCACTTCAAGCTGCATACAACGTGCCACAAGGCTATCAGCAGCACCCTGCAGGACAGTATGGCGTACCGAACTCGGATCATCATTACCAGCCATACTCCCCTAGGCAGTATCAAGCAGAGGGTTTGCAACAATCGTTTCAGCAAGACCTCCCACATCGGCCCGCAGGATATTGGGCCGATATGATAGCCGAAGTGATGCGGGATCAATTCGGCTTGAAGCCCAAGGAGAACTCTACAGTGTATCGGCACCCGTATCCCGAGGAATTTGACAGGGTACCATTGCCAGGCCGATACAAGATCCCGGATTTCTCCAAGTTTTCGGGACAGGACAACGTCTCGACATATGAGCATGTCAGCCGATTCTTAGCACAGTGCGGGGAGGCATCGGCTATCGAGGCGTTGAGGGTGAGGTTTTTCCCTCTGTCCTTATCAGGGTCTGCATTCACATGGTTTTCTTCCTTGCCCTGCAATTCCATCAGAGGATGGATAGATCTGGAGAAACAGTTTCATAGATATTTCTACAATGGCGTACAAGAGATGAAACTGTCAGATCTGACTGCCATCAGGCAACGAGTGGATGAATCGGTCCCTGAGTACATACAAAGGTTCAGAGACATACGGAACAGATGTTATAGCCTCAGTCTGACCGATTCCCAGTTGGCCGATTTGGCATTTCAGGGATTGCTAGGGCCGATACGCGAGAGGTTCTCCTCGCAGGAATTTGACAGCCTCGCTCAGCTGGCACAACGAGTATCGGCCCACGAGCAGCGATTCCAGGAGGCAAAGAAGTTCGCGAAAAAGATTAACACTGTTTATCAGTACGCCTCCGACGATGACGACGATGAAGACGGTGATGTCGACCTAGCCGAGTGGGCCCGGATGAGGAAATCAACAACTTGCCAGTGGGCCAAGAAAGGAGATAAAGAAGATAAATATGATTTCGACATCAACAAGGCCGATAAGATATTTGACCTGCTGTTGCAAGAAAAGCAGATCCAACTGCCAGTAGGTCACGTATTGCCATCGGCCGAAGACATCAAGAAGAGGAGATATTGCAAGTGGCACAATTCCTATTCACACCATACAAATGAATGCAAGATCTTCCGGCAACAAATTCAATCGGCCATCGAGCAGGGCAGAATTAAAATCGATGATGCCAAGCGGCCGATGAAGATTGAAGGCCACCCGTTCCCAGTCAACATGGTGCGGGCGGACAGGGCCGATGGCGGTGGCCATCGGACTGGCAAGCGGCCTCATCAGACCTCTGAGGGCCTGATCAGAAAATATCAGCGGAGGCGGGAGGAACAAGCTCAAGACCAAGCCGATCAAGACAACTCCTACGACCCACACTAGGAGTGCGATTTTTTTCGCTTCTGCTGGAATGAAGGGATGAGGTTGCCATCTATCCAGGAGTGCCCTGCATGCAATGGTGCAGAAGATTCTTATCAGGGTAGCTCAAGCAGACAAACGCATCGGCCGGCCAAGCAACGGAAATCTGTGCATGAAAGGCTAGGGCCGATGCACCGAGATCAACACGATGAAGATGAGGAGCAAGTCCAGAACCCCCAATGGTGCCCAAGCGATGTATTCACCAAGACACAAAAGCGGCGGGTTCGGAGGTTAAGGAGGAAAGAGCAAATCCAAGAGCAACAAGCTGAAATACCCCATCGGCCAACCAAGACCAAAAAAGAGTGGAGGATAAAATCCACGGTGGTCAAGGCCGATGAGGGCACCTCCAATACAGCTCAGAGCTACTCAGCTTCAAAAGGTAAAAAAATGGCATCGGCGCCTGTTAACATGGTGTTTATATTGCCAGCAGAATACAGTGTGCAGGCAGCCGATGAAGCGATGGCCGATGATGAACAAGGTTCGGCCAGGCTACGGTTGTCACCAGACCAAGCCATCTTCGACAAGCCAGTTGACGCCAGCTACAGACATTTACGGCCGTTGTACATCAAAGGATTCATCAACGGGCGGCCGATGACGAAGATGCTGGTCGATGGCGGCGCAGCGGTCAATTTAATGCCATACCCAACCTTCAGGAAGCTTGGAAAAGTACCTGAAGATCTTATCAAGACAAATATGGTATTGAAGGACTTCGGTGGCAACGCATCTGAGGCGAAGGGGGTCTTGAACGTGGAGCTCACCGTGGGCAGCAAAACAATTCCCACCACCTTCTTCGTCTTCGATGGAAAGGGTTCCTACAGCTTGTTGTTGGGCCGAGATTGGATCCATGCAAATTGCTGTGTCCCTTCAACAATGCACCAATGCCTCATGCAATGGCAAGGGGACCAAGTCGAGATCGTGCAGGCCGATCGATCAGTACATGTCGCCAATGCCGATCTCGCAGTTTGGGAGATGGAGGGAATCGACTGCTTGTCCGGGCGAGTCTGGGACGCCGATTTCCTCAAGGTAACTGACTGCGACATCGAGACAATTGAAGACCAAGACAAGTGGTTACTTTAGCGAAGATGCATCATCCGCCGTTGACAATGAACAAGATGACCCCTACACGGATGACGCGGTGGATGAGTTAGACGGCAAGTTGGGACAAGGTTTTACGTCGGCCGATGAATTGGAAGAAATTGATATAGGAATAGGTGATAGGCCTAGGCCGACGTATGTAAGTGCTAATTTGCCAAAGGAATACAAGAACAATTTGATAGATCTTTTGAAAGAATTCAGAGATTGTTTTGCATGGGAATACCATGAGATGCCAGGATTAAGCCGATCGATCGTAAAACATCGGCTACCAATCAAACAAGGCTATCGGCCTTTTAAGCAAGCTCCTCGGAGGTTTAAGGCCGATATGCACGAAGCCATAAAAGCAGAGATCACAAGACTTTACGACGCCAACTTTATCAGGCCCTGCCGATACGCAGAGTGGGTCTCCAACATAGTTCCGGTATTGAAAAAGAACGGCAAGCTAAGGGTATGCGTCGATTTCAGAGATCTAAATAAGGCGACGCCCAAGGACGAGTACCCTATGCCGTTGGCCGATTTGCTAATCGATGCTGCTTCTGGGCATAAGATCATTAGTTTCATGGACGGAAACGCGGGTTACAACCAGATCTTTATGGCTAAAGAGGACATTCATAAGACCAGGGGCAATCGGCCTATATGAATGGGTCGTCATGACATTTGGTTTGAAGAATGCTGGAGCTACATATCAGAGGGCTATGAATTACATCTTTCATGATCTTATTGGCTCTCTGATTGAAGTTTATATAGATGATGTCGTCATAAAGTCAAGAGAACATGATACGCACTTGGCCGACTTACGCAAGGTACTAGAAAGGGCAAGAAAATATGGTTTGAAGTTGAACCCTAACAAATGTGCCTTTGGCGTATCGGCCGGTCAGTTTTTGGGTTTCTTGGTCCATGAGAGGGGGATTGAAATCACACAGAAGAACATCGATGGCATCAAGAAAATCAAGCCTCCAGAAAACAAGACCAAGTTACAATCTCTGCTTGGCAAGATCAACTTCGTCCGGCGTTTTATATCAAATCTATCGGGCCGTATAGAGCCATTCACTCCACTGTTGAAAATAAAGGACGACGAAGAGTTCATATGGGGTGACAAGCAACAGAAAGTGCTAGACGATATCAAAGAGTATTTAACCTCTCCACCGGTCTTAATTTCTCCACAAAAAGGAGTCCCATTCAAATTGTACTTATCGGCCGATGAGAAATCCATCGGCTTGGTCTTGGTTCAAGATGTTAACGGCAAGGAAAGAGGTATTTTTTATCTCAGCAGAAGAATGTTAGATGCTGAGACAAGGTACACGCCAGTGGAGAAATTATGCCTTTGTTTATATTTTTCATGTACTAAATTGAGGCATTACCTGCTTTCCAACGAGTGCATCGTGGTGAGCAAGGCCGACGTGATGAAATACATGTTATCGGCCCCTGTGTTGAAAGGACGAGTCGGGAAGTGGATCTTTGCTTTAACAGAGTTTGATCTTCGATATGAATCGGCCAAAGCAATCAAAGGACAAGCCCTGGCCGATTTCATTGTTCAACATAGAGATGACTCAGTTGCATATGCAGACATTGTGCCATGGACATTGTATTTCGATGGATCCGTCTGCAGACACGGTTGCGGTATCGGCCTAGTCATCATATCCCCTCGGGGGGCAAATTTTGAGTTCGCTTTCACTATCAAGCCTTACTATACCAACAATCAAGCAGAATATGAAGCGGTGCTTAAAGGCTTGCAGTTATTACAAGAAGTCGAGGCCGATGCCGTGGAAATCATTGGTGATTCACAGCTAGTAATTAGTCAACTTTCTGGGGAGTATGAGTGCAGAGACGATATTCTCAAAGTCTACAATGAGGAGTGCAAAGAGTTATTACATGGTTTCCGGATCGTAACGATGAGGCATATACCCAGGAAGCAGAATTTTGAAGCCAATGATTTAGCTCAGGGGGCATCGGGATACAGGCCGATGGCTAAAGATGTTCCGATTCAGATTGCTCTCGTGCACGCCGATGACTGGAGGTTTGATATCATTGAGTATTTGAGAAATCCTTCCCAATCGGCGTCACGCAGAATGAAATATAAAATTTTACACTATGTCTTATTGGACGATAACCTATATTATCGGACGATTGATGGTGTCCTACTCAAATGCCTAGGTCCTGAGGAGGCTAAAACCGTTATGAGCGAAGTACATGAAGGGATTTGCGGCACCCATCAATCGGCCCATAAAATGAAATGGCTGATGAAGCGCGTCGGATATTTTTGGCCAACCATGCTAGAGGATTGCTTCAAGTATTATAAAGGATGTCAGGATTGTCAGAAATTTGGAGCAATTCAGAGAGCACCGGCATCGGCTATGCATCCAATCATAAAGCCGTGGCCGTTTCGTGGATGGGGAATAGATATGATCGGCCAGATTAACCCACCATCAAGTAAGGGACACAAGTATATATTAGTGGTTACAGATTACTTTACAAAGTGGGTTGAGGCCGTTCCCCTTAAGAAGGTTGATTCCAAAGACGCTATTCAGTTCGTCAAGGAGCACATCATATATCGGTTTGGGTTACCTCAGACAATAACTACCGATCAGGGATCAATCTTCGTGTCCGATGAGTTCGTCCGATTTACTGACAGCATGGGCATCAGATTACTCAATTCTTCTCCTTACTACGCGTAAGCTAATGGGCAGGCAGAGGCTTCTAATAAGTCTTTAATCAAATTAATCCAGAGGAAAATTGACGAACAGCCGAGGCAATGGCATACAACGCTGGCCGATGCCCTTTGGGCGTATCGGATGGCTTGCCATGGTGCAATCCAAGCGCCTCCCTATCAGTTGGTCTACGGGCATGAAGTTGTACTGCCGTGGGAAACCGCTATCGGCTCAAGAAGGATTGCTTTGCAAGACGACTTGACAGCCGATGAGTGCCATAATCTTATGGTTGATGAATTGGATGATTTGGCACATGTTCGATTACGGGCCTTAGAGAAAATCAAGCGTGATAAAGATAGAGTAGCCCGTCATTATAATAAAAAGGTCGTTGCCAAGTCGTTTGAGGAAGGAGACCTTGTATGGAAATTAATAATGCCGATTGGTTCCCGAGATAATAAATTCGGCAAGTGGTCACCTAATTGGGAAGGCCCCTTTCGAATTCATCGATGTGTTCCTCACAATGCCTATTTGCTCAAGGGATTAGATGGCGAGATTTATGGATGAGCTCTCAATGGCAAATACTTGAAACAATATTATCCCAGTATCTGGATTGACTCATGATCGGCCCCCTAGCCGATTTATGATTACAGCCAATGTAATTAAGCATCGTCTTCAGATGGCCGGTATATACTATCGCCCTTAGTTCAAAATTTCAGAATATGAGCCCTCATCTTCCAAAATTTGGGGGGCATATATATATACATGAGTTCTCGCATTGGATTTTTCGCATTGGATTTTTCAGTTGGCAATTGACTTTGGCTTTCTGGCCGATGAGATTGTTTATAATGAGATTGTTCATATTAAAGATATATACATGCACAGGTGTTTTTTTTTAGATACAATTCATCAGAGTGAGATTGAACTCAGAGGATTTCAGAAGCAATGATTAGGCTGGAATTTTCAAGAAAAATTCGGCTGCATAGCCGATAAGGTGTATGTTTATACATTATAAAAATAAAATATGCTACATCACCCTATGAAGTCCGCAATAGCAGCAATGGCTTTACGGCGAATCTGCTCAACGTCTTCAATAGCCTGGGCATCATCGGCCATCGTCCCTGGGATCGGTTTCAGTGATTTGCTTAGGGTCGCGAGGTACTTGGCCGATGCCTTGAGCTTTGCCGTCTGATCTTCTATGGCCTTGGGTGATGCAGCTATTTCGGCTTCGACTTCTTGGATTTCTCGGCGTGTAGTGGCCAGCTTCGATTCTAGCTCTGCCTCGAGGCAACGGAGTTCTTCAAGTCTATTTTTCAATACAATCGGCTCCACCGCTAGCTCGTCCAACTTGGTCTTATCGGCGTTAACTTGAGCTTTGCTAGCGGTCAGGGCCGATTCCAGTTGCTCGCGCTCTCGTCGCTCTGCGAGTCTTTCTTTTGCTTTGAAAAGCTTGAATCGGTATTGTTCCAGGAAGATGGCCGGTGTGAGGATCTCCATCAGGTCTTCGGGCAGTTCGTTTTGGATTTCTTGTACCCTGGCTCTGATGGAGGAGCAATCCTCTACCAAACACTCCAGCGAGGCTTCTAGTCGATTCCCAATATCGGATAGTCGGTTCTTTAATTCGTCAGAGATCGGCGCCCTGGCGATGCTGGGCAGTTCCTTTTCCTCGTCATCAAGAAACTGGCCGATGTCAAATGAAAACATATCGGCTAGGCTCTGTAAACAGCAACATAGGTCAAGGTCAGCCTTGTCAAATGGGAGCAGACGAAAGGGGATTGGGCTAGGTCTCGTTACCTGAGTTGGAGTATTGGTGGTATTTGCATCGGCCTCCCTTTGCTGTGTTGAGGCAGTAGGCGATGGGGTTGGCCAATGTGGCGAAGATGCTGGGGCCCTAGGCTGAAAAGCAAGGGATTGGTAAGTAGGGTTGTGAGATTAGCATGATAATATATAAATCAACTCTTACCGAGGCGACCGGAGAGGGTGCTGGAGAAGGAGACGGAGTCCTCAATCGCACTTTAGCCCGCTGACGCCGTTGTAGGGTTGCTTTCTTAGTCCTTGGCAGAGGGGCCGATTGAGTTCTTTCCTTCAGTATAGATGATGCCACAGCCTGAAAAGGATATCAAATTAAAGCCAAGCAATAGGAAGGGGTTATGTGAGCACGGAGAAGAAATTGTGTTTACCTTGAGGATTGCATGTTTGGTCTTTTCCGGTTGGGGGCATCACTTTGGTCGTCGGCCGGTGGGATCTCAGTGGTTTCAGCTGATGTTTCCTTGATAGCTTCAGCCGATGTGTTTTCTTTATATGTATCAGCAGCAGCTGCATCGACTTCTTCTTCCATTACTTGTTCTTTGAGAAACTCTTCTATCGAGGGATCCAGCTCTTCGAGATCTTCTTGGTCATCAATTTTGGCTTTTTTGCTGGATTTTTGGGTTTTGCCTTTAAATGGCGCTTTCCTCTTAGGGTTTTCCTTGATCATCGGCCCCTGGAGCAGTGATGGTATCTTTGGGGCAGTGAGGCCGATGATGGACTCCAGGATGGTTGACCCCGATGGAGCTATGGCTTGAGCATAGAAAATCTTCTGTCCACTGTTGCTCACAGAAGGAATCGGCTCATCTGGTACTTGGGGACTGATGCCTTGGATAAGCTCTATTACATAGAACCTGGCCGATTGGTGGAAAATATGAGCAGCCCACTCTTGCCACCAGGTTTGGAAATTGATGTGGACAAAGGTATTCAGGTGCAGCCGATCACAGTCACCAAGATTTGGGAGCTCGAGTTCCATCGCCTTGCTCATAACTAGAGCCGATGAGACTGTGCCTCTGCTTTCCAGGAGTTTATGAAGGTATAAACTGATGGGAAGTTGCTCGAGCCCGCATTGCCTAGCAGCTGTCATTGGGTTATAAAATTCATAGGACAGGCTGGTGCTCCTTCCCTGAAAAATGCCTACCGGGAGCAGGCATGGAGTGAGGCCGATCATAAACACCTCTCTGGACTCTATGTCATCGTTTACCAAGCTCAGTTGCAGATCATCTGGGAGCTCATAGTCTCGGTCCGATGTATAGATAAACATGTCCATCTTGGCTGATGGAGGGCCGGTGAAGAAACGGATGAACCACGTAGCCATGTCATCGGCCGATTGATCTGCGCCAGGGTAGACGGAGGCTGCTTCTCCATAAGACATGCATCGTCCGTTTCTGGGATCTTCGTGATCGGCATACTTTGATGGGAAGCGCGAGTCCGATAGAGGTGGCCGATCAACCATGGTGTTGGTGTGAATTGTTAGCCACAGTTGGATGAACCACCATGGTCCCCCGTGTGCCACGGTTTGTTTCAGCATCAAGTCTTGTGTGGCAATGTGGAGTAGCCGATATACAGCTCCTAAGAGGTATCGGCCGAGAGGAATTTGTTTTTTGCTGACCAGGGCCTGAGCCAGGTGCTGACAGTTTGTTGTGGGGCCGCAGGTTGATCCGCAGAAGACGAATCTTTCCAACCACAATGTCAGGAAAGCTACATGTTCTCGCTCTGAGACCGATCCTTGTTCCATGTGCTCAGAGATGTACCCAGACCAGCCTCCAATTTTCTTGGTCTTCAGTTTGTGGCTACTGTTTATCAGGAGGCTGAAGGGATTAATCTCAGAGTCGATGTCTAGTCCTGTGAGTACCTTGATATCTATGAGGGTTGGGGTCATCGGACCTTGCTTGAACATGAAGGCGTTCAAGGTACTTGACCAGAAGTAGTTGGCAGCTGACATTAGTGGCTCATTTTTCTTGGTATCGGCCAGGGACAGAGTTATGCATTGGCCGGTTCCAATCTCGTCCCAGTGGACTTGTTTGACAGCAGCAATCCTTTTGTGCCAGGTCCTGTACCCGTTTAGCTTCGATGGCCATGACCTGAAGGTGTGTTTCCACGCAGAAACAATGGGCTTGGCTTGCCTGAAGGGGATTCTGTCTGTTTCGGCGTTGATTAGCCAGGTTGGGTCGCAGTCGCCCATGGGGCCCAGGAGAAAGTGATGGGATTTATCATCGGTAGGGATCAAGATTTGGTTTTTGAAGACCTAAATCGTGAGAACGACGATGAAAATATAAGACCCGGGGGGGACAGAGAGTAAAACCCTAACTTGGAGAAATCGACGGGGAAAGCGATAATGCAGGATTGAATGAGTCGACTTACCGTGGGGATCTCAGAGGCGTAGAATGGGGCGGAAGCCATTGTTGTTGAAGAAGGGATCGCTGCGAAAGGGGTCGATGTCGATGGAATACCGAGCGGTCGCCGGAGTTGAAGAACACGAAGAGCTTGTTGGATCGGCGGCGGAAGTTGTCGAATCTGGATCTGCGCGGTTTTCAGACAAGACCTAGCTAAGAAGTCGATGGGTTCCTCGGAGCTAATTCCGCCACATTATATAATGAAGCGGAATTGGGGGGCATGTGTTAACGGTGAAATTTGGTAATCGACTTGGAAGCGGAAGAGGAATCGAAGCAGAGAAGGAGAATTGAGTTCGAGCCAGATTAGGAGTCGTATCGGACCCGGTAGCCGTATCGGACTGGGGAAGATGATGCCATAAAGAGTGTATCGGCCGATACGGATTCGGTTTGATTGAAGGCCGATATGGGTTGTAAGTTGACAGCTTCAACGTAGGCTTGGTTTGGGCTCAAGATAAGCTTTAAGGAGGTTGCCAAATAGAGATAAAGCTCGGTTTTTGGCAACTGTATCTTGTAAATTGGGTAGTTATGATTGTTTGTTAGTTGTAGATAAGATCGTACCCGACAAGGGTTCTGTTGTTATTTCGGGTATAAATATCCCGATAGTTTGTACATGTAAAAGGCGGAATCAATCACACAATCAAATCAATCTACTTTCGGCGCATCGCCAACCCTCGCAAGAGGTCTTCTTCGACGAGTTCTTGCTTCTTCGGAGCAGAGGTAAGAACTCGTCTCCGACGATCTGCATCGTCGGGGCTAACGTGTCGCTTTAGACACGTTAAGCCTCGATGATGTGATCGTCGATTATCATGTCTTGAATAATTTTGACAGGTATCTTAATTAAGCCTTGCCAGCGGTTTACTCGCTTTAGGGTTTATTGCCGACGATGGTTAAATTCTTATGCTTGGCTAGATTGTTCAATGCAGCTACCATCCCCAAAAGCAATCGACGACCTGATTTTCTTCGCGTTAAGTCTCAATTCACACTTCGAGTTGCCATCGACCTTAGTCCTGTTTTGAGATCTAACACGAAGCCTGTTTTCGGTTGTAACTAAGGATAGTGCCGGGGTTTTAGCCGGTCTTATCTAACACATGTGGTTGCTTTATGTTTCTTGCATGTGTTTGCCACTTATATGTGCAGATCGATAAGTATAGATACGTCGATCATGAAGTAATCTTAAGATTTCTTTATGGTTAATGTGTTTATATTGGCCGATTGGCTCGTATAAGTTTGCACTAGAGTACTAGCTAGTGTAGTTACCTTCGTTATCCTTATCGGCCGATATTATTAGTTGAGATCTACATATCAATGAAGGTTGATAAGATTAGATTCGTGTTTTACTTATTTTCTAAGTGAGCCGATATAGCTTTGCCCTATCGGCTGGGCTATGACAATGTGTCATCGGTCTATTGACCGATCGGCCATTGTTCTCTGACTTGGTTTACTTGTTTCTTGTTGATTGCAGATCAAATCAACTGGCACGCTCTACTTACGACTAGGCAAGCCATTTGGACCTGCACTGGAGTTAAGCAGATCTCCCAGGCCGCCGTGGTAACGCGGAACCCGTTTGGTTGCTGGACGGGTCGAAATTCTGCGCCAACAGGACGGTCGGGAATCACGGCGCGGTAGGGGAAGTAGCGACGGATGCGGAGGAGGTGGGGGAGTGGCGTGGGATGCGCGGGCCTGCCGGTGGATGCGGAGGAGGTGGGGGAGTGGCGCGGGATGCGCGGGCGTGGTTGCTCCCGCCGCCTCCATCGGCCGGAGGTAGAAGACAGCTGACAGGTGGGGCCGCCGGTCCCACCTGTCAACGAGAGGGAGAGGAAACCAGACGAGGGACGCTAAGCGAACTTGTGGCGAGGAGGGGCAAACGGGCCGGCTGGGCCAGAGAGAGAGGGAGAAAGGCGGACTGAACGGAGCGGGCCGAGCTGGCGAACTGGGCCGCGGGAGAGAGGGAGGGGTTTTGGGCCGGAAACGACCCAAAACAAAAGGAGACCTTTTTAATTTGTTTTCCAATTTATTTAATCAGTTAAATGAACTTTGTGACTTTAAAATTATTTCTTTAGCTCCAAGAATTCACGAAAAAATTTTGGAGAGTATTTTAGGGCACGGCGAATATTACAAAAATATTTTCGGCCATGATTTTTAAAGGAAATTTTAATTTCCCTTACAATTTCACTTGATTAAATTGTTTTAAATTTTTATTAAATTTCTGGAAAATGCATTATTAGGCAAATTTTTAATCCCGATCGAAAATCGGGGCGTGACAACATTCTTCGGTCAACCGGAGTAGCGCTATTACCTGTCAGTTAAGGGGCCCGAACTCAATCTCGCACATACCCCTGTTCCAACGATCCCTATACTTTACAAATACCATCTGCGGGTATAGCCAGTCGATAATGGTGTGCCATGTAGAGAGACTTGTTGTTTCAAGGTTTCAACGAGACGGGTTCAAGAGGCGAACTTCCCGACAAGTCATACTTCGACAACTTTGGCTATGGGACAATAATCTGATTGGAGTGCATTTTTCAATGGAGCAGGACCCTCGTCATCTCAATCTTTGTCAAGACATTGCCATTGTGAATTTTTTGACGAGGGATACTTCTATTGATAACCAAATTTAAAACTACGGACAAGTTATAGCAAATTTAAGCCAAAATTGGAAAATACTGGAGATTTTCCACAAAGGCCGGTTTGACCGCCGTTATCTGGTCGGTTAGACCGGACAATACACTGCGATCAGACCACAGGTGTATAGGCAGTCAGATCATCAGCACAGAGTCCAAGTTCAATTTACGTATTTGTCGAGTTTCGTTGTTTTAGACCGGGATTTCTCGAGTCCTATTTGATTTCTAAGCCTAATTGGACATGGGAAAAACCCTGGGAAGAAAGTCCACCCTTCCTATAAATATAAGGAAGCCAAGGCCGATTGAAATAACCACAAATCAATCGTTAAATTCAATTTAGTATACAAACCCTCTATATTCTACATCTTCCTCCTTCTTGCTACCTATCCCACAGTCTATTCTCCTCAAATCCCCCAATTGCTTGTCGTCTCTTGTCCCAATGACATTAGAAGACGTCCTAGCTGGCCTGCCGAACCTAGGACTAACTGGCGTACGTTCACCCTGACGAGGTCCCTTCCGGGTGTTCGTTCGGCGGCATCTACCCACTCCCTATGACGACACATCTCCGGGTGTCACCGCGGGTTGCACATAATGTGCTCAAGGTGTGGCGGTGTGATTCTACGTCAACACATCTTTTTTTGACTCTGCTGGGAACGATTTTGATTTCTATAGCCGAAACCCTAGTTCTCCATCATGGGCTCTCATCAAGACAATGTCATGACCGCGGATTATGGAGACTTGCCGGAAGCTGATCGCCAAGAACTTGATGCTCACTTTGAAGATCTACGGCGAAAGATGGCTTCATGCTACCAGAAGATGAGGCAAGGCGTCATCAAACAATAGGAATTCTCGTTGCCCGTCTACACCACATCTAAGGTAACAACCGATTATAGTAATACACCCGTTCTTGCTTGTAATGTCGCTGAAATAGTAGACGGTGCTCTTATTGCTAGTTTGAATAATCGGTTTACCTCATTTAGTTCTCCCTTTGAAAAAGACCTGAGATACTTGCATGGATGAACTATAGAATCGGCTGAATTGACGATTGCTAGGTAGGGCTTCTATTTCATATAATAGCGAGCACATATGTGGCGTTTCATCAGCTTACACAATACCTACAGTATATATGCAACAAGATTGGCCGATGAAAAGTAGCTACAATCCCATCAATACGATAGAACCAAAATTTGCCCTTGTGGCCCAGTACGCCGGTCAGACCGGTACAGCACTGTTGGTCAGACCGGTAGTAGCGGCCGATCAGACCGCTGCAACATTGCAGGTCGGACCAGTCGGTCAGACCAGAAGTGGTGGCCAGTTCGACCAGTGGGGCAACACTAGTCAGATCACAACCGGTGAGTCTTTTAGGATCGGCTCCTACATCGGCCGTTCCTAGTAATCCTATGACTAGTACACGTATAAAACCCAAAAGCCTTAGCGACAAGATCACCGAAGTTATGGTAAACATGTTCGGTGCAGATACTAAAACTAAAAAATATCCGGCTCAAGAAAGTCAAGCAAAAAGAAGCCAAGATCACAAAAAAGGCTGAGTCGGATCGTCCCCATGACAATATAATTCATGAGTTTATATCTCCAAACGATAAGACAGTTAATGTACATATAGCCGAATGTGCTAAGACCCCCATGTTTGAGCCATTCGTTTGCTCTATCCTTAAGCCGGTTATTCCTAAAAATCGGCACGAGGAAATAAAATTCACATTTCATGTGGCCAAAAGCGATAAAATATTTAATTATTTGTTAGAGCATAAGCAAATTGAATTCTCGCAAGGCCATGTTATACCACTACCTAAGCAGTTAAAGCGGCATGCATATTGTAAGTGGCACAATTCAGATTTGCATGCTACTAATGACTGCAACATTTTCAAAAGACAAATTCAATCGGCCAGCACTTTGTGAACAAATGCATGCTACTAAGGACGATTGAAATTTCTAAATATGCTAATGGATAAACAACATGTTCCCATGAATACCATTGAGATGCAAGAGAAGAAGAAGATCCCCGATGCCAAGAAAAAGACCACAATGAAGACTTCAATACTCGGGGGGCAAGATGACAAGCCAAAATATCCAAAAGATGACAAGCGACCTAGGAGATCGAGTTCACCTACCAAGCAAGGTGGGAGACAAGCCAGGATGTAACACCACAACCTACTTCTCCTTCTTCATGTTATTACCCTTGTTATGCACCATGAAGTTTGAATGGTACGTAGATGATGCCTATTTATATACCGTATTATTATGCATTTTGGGCAATACCACAACGATCGATTTTAAATAATCAACGGTGCTCATCTCATAGCCGGTTGAGATAGAAGAATCGATCACAAATTAATCAATACAAAAAAGTGGTGAAGCAAGTGTGGAGGCCAAAGCAAAGCAAAATACAATCTAAACAAGTGGGGGCCTCTCGTAGTATTCTTACATCACCATTAAACATATAATCCTTAGAGGCATTCATGGCCAATATTGGTGGATATCATCCTTAGATGATCTCATGCATAGTGCTTTTTGGCTCACAAGTTTGTCAAAATGGGAGGGGGGCATGTGTTGATAATCAAATTTGGCACTTGGGACAAGTTATAGCAAATTTGAGCCAAATTTGGAAAATACTGGAGATTTTCCACGAAGGCTAGTCAGACCACCGTTATGTGGCCGGTCTGACCGAACAATACACTACAATCAGACCACAGGTTTCTGGGCGGTCAGACCGTCAACACATAGTCCGAGTCCAATTTAGATATTTCTCGAGTTTCCTTGTTTTAGACCGGGATTTCTCGAGTCTTATTCAATTTCTAGGCCTAATTGGACATGGGAAAGAGCCTGGGTAGGAAGTCCACCCCTCCTATAAATATAAGAAGGCCAAGACCGATTGAAACAATCACTAATCAATCGTCAAATTCAATTTAGTATCCAAACCCTCTATATTCTATATCTCCCTCCTTCTTGCTACCTATCCTACAATCCATTCTCCTCAAATCCCCCAATTGATTGTCATCTTTCGTCTTTACGGCGTTAGAGGACATCCTAACTGGCCTACCGAGCCTAGGACAAACTGGCACGCGTTCACCCTGACGGGGTCCCTCCCAGGTGTTCGTTCGGCGGCATCTACCCACTCCGTATGGCAGACACGTCTCCAGCTGCCGTCGCGGATTGCACATAATGTGCTCAAGGTGTGGCTGTGTGATTCTACGTCAAAAACATCAATAGCTTTGGCCCTCGGATATACGACTCGACCAGAGTATGTCGCTACCAACAATTCGATCTATCGAGATCAACAACACATGAAGATGTTGCTGCTGTGGAGGACAACGGTTTAATATTATTAACCGTGAGACTTTCGTCTAGTTTGACTACTTCCGAGCTTGCGTCACTACTAGAATCTGATCGGATTAGACTGGTCTGCCATGACTGAGGCTCTCCGAACAAGTGTCATCGGCATCCAAGACCAGACGCACTAGTTGGCCGGCACGACAGCATATCCGAGTCTAATCAAACTGGTGGCCGTCTCGTATATGCTTTTGTTCGTCTTTATATTGCTGCACAGCCACCATCAGCCAAGTACTTTGATCAGCCACTGTGCCGAGTCCCCGGGTCATCATCACATCATTTGCCGTGGCTTACCACTATATGGGCTGACTGTTGGTGAAATGCCCTAGAGGCAATCATAGAGATGATTGTGTCACATAGTATGGTTACATCTTTATTATACGTTGTTCCTTGAAATAGATAACTTATTATTGATCAATGAATATGTGATTTGTTCATGAGACTATTTATGTTGTATGTTACCATTTCTAAAGGATCCCTGATCAAATACCATATACGGAACAAATATGGTTCAATGATCAGCACATTCATTGATTAATGATCATGTCTTATGGATCATGGTATAAAGATACCAAATTAATAATGTATGTTGTATGTTTTTAGTGATCAATGAATATGTGATTCGTTCATGAGACTATTTATGTTGTATGTTACTATTTCTAAAGGATCCCTGATCAAATACCATATATGGAACAAATTTGGTTCAATGATCAGCACATTCATTAATTGATGATGAAGGTACCAAATTAATAATGTGGACACATGTTGGAGAACATGTTGTTGGATAGACCCAACATGAGACACTACAAGAGCTATATGTGATGTGCCATCAGTGGTCTCATATTAGTGTTGGTGTAGAATCCTTAGACTTGATATTATCATGATTCCCAACATGTGTAGTAGCTTACTTAGGGGCTACCAAACACTACTCTGTAACTGGGTAGTTATAAAAGTAGTCTTCAGTCATGCTATAAAACTTGTAGTGGGATATGAATAATCAAGATGAGATTTGCCCCTCCCTTGGAGAGATATCTCTGGGCCCCTTGATGTTATAGATTATGAAAGTGCATGGCCATGCCAAAAATGATTGAGGAGTCGATTACAGGTTAAATAATCTATTGCAGGATCAAGTGAATGATTGAGCTATTAAAGGATGGCACATATCTAGTCTTGAGCTTAATCAATATTGTGAGGCAAGGGGGTTCATACAAGTATACACTACAGCTTCAACCGATATGATCTTTATGTATGCTCGGTGGATCAACATGTTCTGCTAGGGACCGTTGTTGACACGTGGATCGAAAAGGTGTTTTTGGGTTTGCAGCCGAGTGTACATGAACCTATAGGGTCGCACACTTAACGGGCCGGAATAAAGGGATTGGATGGAGATCCAATATTTGCTCAATTCGGATAGAGATCTGAGTTGGACTCTTATGGGCCTAGGTGAGCAGGTTATGGATCCTCTATATATCCTTCAGGTGATGAGGCTGGTCGAGACAGAGAAACCCTAGCCATCACTTCCCTCCCAAGCAAAACCCAAGACACACACGGGGGCTAGCACGACCATGCGACGTCATCCCTGGACGTGTGTATACCGGTAGAGGCGCCATTGGTCTACGGTGCTGATCGGCGTGAGAGCACGGTGGGGTGCATGCACGAGAAGGAGAAGATCGGGTTGCTGCGATCTACTACTTCCTCTACATCGATGCACGCTACATTGCCAACGTTCCTTCGGCTTCTTAGCACCTACTTCCGCTGCACAGTGCATCGAGTGGTAACAATCTATGATCTCATACTTACATGGTTCCTGGTTTACGCAATAAAAATTTTTTTTGATTTACGCTATCGTAGCCTATGCATATCTGAATAGTGGTATCAGAGCCATCTTGTATAGTTTGTGATCTGGGTCTAAGCATATAGTTAATATGCGGCCGTAGTAGATGAGATCTATTACATGTTAGATGAGTTATCTACCTGGTCAGACCATGAGATGGATCGACAAGCACATGGGTTAATGAGATTAATCAGATCGTCACTAGAATTGGTCTCATCGGATCGTCCGATGTCCACTAGAACCGTACGTCAATAAGAAAAAGTGAGACAATGAGATTGACTCGTTTTTGGCGTAATTTAGTTATGCCGTTAAGGTTTTCACATGACGAATCATAGATGAGATCTATGTACCCCGTGACCTTTTCAGGGCGCTGCCCTTAATCCCGCGGGACCGCCGTGTGCGTCATCCCTTAGATTTCGCTTGGGGTTGTATTCTTGGGGCATAGGTTGGGTTGGTACATGGAGATGTCACCCAACAGCACGAGAGTCATGTGGGATGTGATTAGCAAGGTGTTGCTTACCTGTTTTGCTAGTTGTCTAGCTGTGATGCCAAAACTCACTAAATACTAATAAAATGAGGATCTTGATTCACGATGTTGCTAGAGGGTACTTTGTTGCAAACTATATAGTGGAAGTATCTTTTGTTAAATTGTTTGATGAAAGATTAAATGTAAACATGGTGCTGATTTTGTATATATATATATATATATTTTTCTATATTAGATCATGGCAGCTCCTGCATCATTCAGTTTTAACTTGCGGTCTATTCTTGAGAAAGAAAAGTTGAATGGAACAAACTTTATGGACTGGTATCACAACCTGAGAATTGTTCTCAGGCAGGAGCGCAAAGAGTTTGTGCTTGAAGAGCCTTTTCCAGAAGACTTGCCCAACAATGCTACTGCTGCTCAGCGTAGGGAGCATGAAAAGCGACAGAATGACTATCTGGATGTGAGTTGTTTCATGCTTGCTACTATGTTCCCTGAGCTTCAGAGGCAATATGAGACATTGGATGCTCATAGTATAATCACGGGATTACGTCGCATGTTTGAGAACCAAGCAAGAGCTGAGAGGTTCAATACCTCAAAGTCCTTTTTTGCGTGTAGGCTTGCAGAGGGTAATCTAGTTAGCCCACATGTTATCAAAATGATTAGTTACATTGAGAGTTTGGAAAGGCTTGGTTTTCCCCTTAGCCACGAGTTGGCTACTGATCTGATTCTCCAGTCGCTCCCTCCCAGTTTTGAACCATTATATTAAACTTCAATATGAACAACATGAGCAAGACTTTGGCCGAATTGCATGGGATGCTAAAGGGCACCGAGGAGAGCATCAAGAAAAACTCTAACCATGTGATGCTCATGCATAAGCACAAGCCCAACAACAAGAAGGTTGGTCAAAAGAGAAAGCTAAACTCCGATGAGATCGCGAGTACTAGCAACTCTAAGACCAAGGCTCAAAAGACCGGGCGCGCTAAGGATGCAGAGTGTTTGTTTTGCAAGGAGACAGGTCATTGGAAGAGAAACTGTAAGAAATACCTAGAGCAGCTCAACCAGAAGCAACAGGATGGAAAGAGTTCCACCTCAGGTATTAATGTTATAGAAATTAATCTTGCTACTTCCTCTACTAATTCTTGGGTATTTGATACCGGTTCAGTTGCTCACATATGCAAGTCGTTGTAGGGGCTGAAAATAAGTAGGAACTTGGCAAGGAGCGAAGTGAACATTCGCGTGGGCAATGGAGCAACAGTTGCTGTTGTTGTGGTTGGCATTATGCCGTTATCTTTACCATCAGGATTAGTTTTGCAATTAAATAATTGCTATTGTGTTCCAGCTTTGTGTAAAAACATTATCTCTCCTTCCTGTTTGCAAGCAGAGGGTTATGGTTTTAGATCTGTGGATAACGTTTGTTCAGTCTATTATAATAACATTTTCTATTTCCATTCACCCATGATGAATGATTTGTACACTGTGAATCTTGATGAATCTTCAGTCTATAACATTAATGCGAAAAGCCAACGTCCTAATGATTTGAATCCCACCTTTATTTGGCATTGTCGCTTGGACCATACAAATGAGAGACGCATGGAGAAGCTCCATAGAGATGGACTTCTACATTCTTTTGATTTTGAATCATTTGAGACATGTGAATCTTGTTTACTTGGCAAAATGACAAAGGTGCCTTTCACGGGTCATAGTGAAAGGGCAGGTGAGCTATTGGCACTAGTACATACTGATGTATGTGGACCAATGAGCTCAACGGCCAAAGGTGGTTTTGGGTACTTCATTACATTCACCGATGACTTTAGTAGATATGGATATGTCTACTTAATGAGACATAAGTCTGAGTCCTTTGAAAAGTTCAAGGAATTTCAGAATGAGGTACAAAATCATTTAGACAAGACAATCAAGTTTCTATGATCTGATCGTGGAGGAGAATACTTGAGCCTTGAATTTGGCAATCATCTAAAGGAGTGTGGAATTGTTCCACAACTCACTCGCCAGGAACACCTCAATGGAATGGGGTGTCTGAACGGAGGAATCGTACATAGTTGGACATGGTGTGATCAATGATGAGCCAAACTGATCTCCCGTTAAGCTTTTGGGGTTACGCTCTAGAGACAGCAGTGTTCACACTAAATAGAGTTCCATCAAAATCTGTGGATAAGACAGCATATGAGATATGGACAGAGAAGCATCCCAGTTTGTCTTTCCTGAAAATTTGGGGATATGAGGCTTTTGTAAAATGTTTACAATCAGACAAACTCACGCCTAAATCAAATAAATGTTTCTTTGTGGGGTATCCTAAGAAAACGAAAGGTTATTATTTCTATAATCGGAAAGAAGACAAAGTGTTTGTCGTCTGACACGGTGTTTTCTTGGAGAAAGAATTTCTTTCAAGAAAAGATAGTGGGAGCACGGTGTGACTCGAACAAATTCAGGAATCACCTGAAAATGTTTCAACTTCCACGCAACCACAACAGATTGAGCAAGATGTTGTTCAACAGGTTGAACAAGTTGTTGTTGAACAATTGTGTAAGCACCGGCTTCACGAAGGTCTGAAAGGATACGGTGTACACCTGCAAGGTACGCATTGATAACCACAGGACAACGTGATATATTGTTGTTAGACAATGATGAACCTACAACCTGTGTGGAAGCCATGGTGGGACCATACTCTGAAAAATGGCTTGGAGCTATGAGATCCGAAATAGAGTCCATGCATGACAACCAAGTTTGGAACTTGGTCGATCCACCTGATGGTGTAAAAGCCATCGAGTATAAATGGGTCTTTAAGAAAAAGACAGAGGTAGATGGAAATGTTCACATCTACAAGGCACGATTGGTGGCGAAAGGTTTCAAATAAATTCAAGGTGTTGACTATGATGAGACTTTCTCACATGTCTCCATGCTAAAGTCTATTCGGATTATTCTAGCGATTCCTGCCTATTTCAATTATGAGATATGGCAAATGGATGTCAAAACAGCTTTCCTCAATAGAAATCTAGATGAGGATGTGTACATGACACAACCCAAGGGATTTGTCGATCCACAATCAGCTAAAAAGATATGCAAGTTGCTTAAATCCATTTAAGGGTTGAAGCAAGCATCGCGGAGTTGGAATATTCGTTTTGATGAAGTAGTCAAGGCATTGGGCTTTGCCAAAAACGAAAAAGAGTCTTGTGTATACAAGAAGAATAGTGGGAGCGCACGGGTGTTTTTAATCCTATATGTAGATGACATATTGTTGATTGCGAATGACATTCCTATGCTTGAATCCGTTAAGATATCACTGAAGAAAAGTTTTTTAATGAAGGACTTGGGGGAGGCAGCATATATTCTAGGCATAAGGATCTATAGAGATGGATCAAAGAGGCTAATTGGATTAAGCCAGAGTACATATATTGACAAGGTGTTAAAAAGGTTCAACATGCAAGACTCCAAGAAAGGTTTCTTGCCGATGTTACATGGCATTAATCTTGGCAAGAATCAGTGTCCTCAAATGACTGATAAGCGAAACAAGATGAATGTGATTCCATATGCTTCAGCTATTGGGTCTGTAATGTATGCCATGCTATATACACGTCTAGATGTTTCATATGCACTTAGTGCAACAAGTCGATACCAATCAGATCTAGGTAAGAGTCACTAGATAGCTGTAAAAAATATCCTAAAGTACTTGAGAAGAACTCGTTGTAAATGGTTACACCGATGCAAGCTTCCAAACCGACAAAGATGACTTTAGATCGTAGTCTGGTTTTGTGTTCTGCCTAAATGGCGATGCTGTGAGCTGGAAGAGTTCCAAGCAAGATACAGTCGTCGACTCTATAATAGTAGCCGAGTACATTGCTGCTTCTGAAGCGGCAAAGGAGGCTGTTTGGATAAAGAAATTTGTTTCTCAACTGGATGTGATGACTAGTGCTCTCAATCCTGTGGACCTCTATTGTGATAATAGTGGGGCCATTGCGCAAGCCAAGGAGCCTAGATCGCATCAAAAATCCAAACTCATTTTATGGCAGTATCATATCATTTGTGAGATAGTGGGTAGAGGAGATGTGAAGATATACAAAACACATACGGATTTGAATATTGCAGATCCGTTAACAAAGCCACTCCCTCAGCCTAAGCATGAGGCACACACTAGGGCAATGGGTATTAGATATGTGCATGATTGACTCTATTGCAAGTGGGAGACTGTTGGTGATATGCCCTAGAGGCAATCATAGAGATGATTGTATCGCATACTATGTTTATATCTTTATTATACGTTGTCCCTTTAAATAGATAACTTATTATTGATCAATGAATATGTGATTCGTTCATGAGACTATTTTTGTTGTGTGTTACTATTTCTAAAGGATCCCAGATCAAATACCATATATGAAACAAATATGGTTCAATGATCAGCACATTCATTAATTGATGATCATGTCTCATGTATCATGGTATAAAGATTCCAAATTAATAATGTGGATACATGTTGGAGAACATGTTGTTAGATAGACCCAACATACTACAAGAGTTATATGTGATGTGCTATCAGTGGTCTCATATTAGTGTTGCTGTAGAATCCTTAGACCTGAGATTATCATAGTTCCCAACAAGTGTAGTAGCTTACTTAGGGGCTACCAAACACTACTCTGTAACTGGGTAGATATAAAAGTAGTCTTCGGGCATGCTATAAAACATGTAGTGGGATATAAATAATCAAGATGGGATTTGCCCCTTCCTTGGAAATATATCTCTAGGTCCCTCGATGTTATAGATTATGAAAGTGCATGGCCAGGCCAAAAGTGATTGAGGAGTCAATCGCAGATTAAATAATCTACTGCAGGATCCAGTGAATGATTAAGCTATTAAAGGATGACACATATCTACTTTTAAGCTTAATCGATATCGTTACACAAAGGGGTTCATACAAGTATACACTACAGGTTCAGCCGATATGATCTTTATGTATGCCTGGTGGGTCAACATGTTCTGCTAGGGGCCGCTGTTGACACATGGACCAGAAAGGAGTTTTCGGGTGGTAGCCGAGTGTACATGAACCTACAGGGTCGCACACTTAACGGGCCAAAATAAAGGGATTGGATGGAGATTCAATATTTGCTCAATTCGGATAGAGATTCGAGTAGGACTCTTATGGGCTTAGAAGGCCAGGTTATGGATCCTATATATACCCTTCAGGTGATAAGGCTGGTCGAGATAGAGAAACCCTAGACGCACACGGGTGCTAGCACGACCGTGCGACGTCTTCCATCCTTTGACGTGTGGATACCGATAGAGGCGCCGCTGGTCTGTGGTGTTAATCGGCGTAAGAGCACGACGGAATACATGCACGAAGAGGAGAAGATTGGGTTGCTGCGATCTACTACTTCCTCTACATCGACGCGCGCTACATCGCCAAAGTTCCTTCAGCCTATTAGCACCTACTTCCACTGCACAGCGCGTCGAGTGGTAACAATTTATGATCTCATACTTACATGATTCCTGGTTTACACAATAAAAAAATTTTGATTTATGCTATCTTAGCCTATGCGTATTTCAACACTGACGAGCAAATCAAATATCTGTCCATCTAGCCAGACTCCTCGGTGTTGCTGACAACATGCATGCATGCTCCCATCGGGCAACCATGCGATGGACATGTCTACGTACACCTGTTTCCTGTGTACTGTTACACGGCATCTATGTATGATCTACGGTGGCACGTCAACCATGTTAATTAGTAGATCAATATTTTTAATTTATCAATTTCGTATATATATACAGCATATATCTACACAGGTACGTTTATATACGGTCTATTTTCAAAATTATGTTTATTAGGGCATATTTTATATACAGTCTATACAGTCTATTTTTTATATAATATGTATTGTGTAAGTGATTCCTACATCAGGCCGGCTATCGTCTAATACTGGAAGCTTGTTTTGTTTCTTCTGTATAAATCATGCTTGTTTACGGTATAGATAGTACATGATATTTAATCTAAATCTACTCATTATATCCTGACAATACTAGAAGATTTACACAATTTTTCAAATATGTACTCGATATTCTCTTTTATGTATCTTGTCGTCTAGAAAAATAATTTTAGCAAATAATCTAGCGTCCACTTGGACACAGAGTACCATAGTAGGCAGAGATTGAGTAAGCCCCATTGTCGAGAACGCTCTCGAGCAAATAAGGAGTTGTCAGACCAAACCTACTAACAAAGACCGACGGCCTATGTCAAATCTAGTACCGGTCACGACCTGGTCTATTTGTGAAAAGGTTACTATGTACAATCTCCTCGCGAATATTCTTGGCTTGATCATCCGGCATGATTGCGAACGGACATCCGATATGCTTATAAGTTGGGTGTGTAAAGTCATGTTGGCAACATGGGATGTACATGTAATAACCAACTCAAGTGCCTCTGTGTGTGGTTGAGTAGGACTACACACCTAGGCCACGACTAGCATTATAGTGACCCTTTCATCACCTTTGCGAGTGGTTGAGTACGACAACACACCTGGTCCTCGACCAGCGTTGTAGCGATCCTCCCACTAGCTCTGCGAGTGGTTGAGTACGACTACACAATTGGTCCTCGATCAATGTTATAGTAATTCTCTCACTGCTTGTATGAGTTGTCGAGTATGACTACACACTTGGTCCTTGACCAGCATTATAGTGACCCTTCCACCACCTCTTCGAGTGGTCAAGTACGACTATCCACCTGGTTCTTGGCCAGTGGTTGTACAAATCCGCCTACCACCTCTGTGAGTGGTCGAGTATGACTACATACCTGTTTCTCGACCAGTGTTGTAATGATCCTCTCATCACCTCTACGAGTGATCGAGGTGCCACTACACACCTGGTCCTCGACTAGCGTTGTAGCGACCACCTATGCGAGTGGTCGAGTATGGTTGTACACATGGTCCTTGCTCGACTAGTATGTGTAGTGATCCTACTACCCCATGCATTAATCTATGTAAGTTTTATACAAATCAAATGTGTAATATTTGTCTGTTGATTCTCTTTTCTCATATCGCTACTGGTTGGAGTCTTTTCTTATTGTTCTATTACATTAAGTCCGACTAGTCGTCGGGTCTCAGAACCTTGGCTGGGGACGCCTGGTACTATTGGGCTAGTCGGATGTTGAGGATGGAACGACCATGTCAGAACTGGTCATGTCAGAGTACCCACTATAACGTATTAACTAGCCGGGAATTGATTTTCCAAACTTCACGGCTTAATTCGCTTCTTCTCCATAGTTTGTTATCAGATTCAAGCTCCTTTTGCAAAAAATCTTTTCGTAAAACCAGCTAGGGGCTAGGGAGAGTATCTAACTCCATTCAGCTGAGGGCAGCTCTGGTGAGAGTACTCATTTATTGGCACATGTACATATAATTTATTTTTAATATTTTCAATTCATATCATATTACTCGTGAGCATTTGCTTCGGGGCTTTCTATCTAACGATTCGTTCTGAGAATTGATTTCAGGAAAATGCGATATCAAAGCAATTAGCTTTCTCGACTAAAAGAGACTAGTTCAAGGCTTTATAGCATTCAACATCTTGTTTTGATTAAATAAAGCTCAAACCGACAATTCTTGTACTCAACTAACAGACATATATTGGTCTCAGGGCACATAGTAGTAGAAATTTGTTACCGACTAGATGGACGTTGGATTAGTAAATTCAAGTTCAAGTCGAATTCTCAATCCAAGAGAAGAGAATGACTTTGTCATGTACTCTGCACCTACTGGGCTGTCCGAGAACGGTTGGATGAGTTCGATGAGGGTTATGTATGGGATATTTGATCAAGAACGCTATAGCATGGTCACATATTTTCTAATCTCAATCAAATTCAAACAATGGTCATGTTCTCTGTCATGGCCAGGAAAAATGACTTGTTAGCAATTTCATACTTACTCGGTATTTCGAGAACGGCTAAGTGATCCTGACAATGATGGATCTTCGAGCTATACGGTTAAGAACACTAATTCGATCATTTGCATTGAGGTTAGGGTTACTGTCATTGTCAAGAATAAGGCATACCTCCAATACATGGGTTTGCGGTATATGAAAATATCATATACCTAATAGTATACGAGAAGGTTAAGGAAATACGAGGGATAAAGAAGGAAATTATCTTCCTGAAATAAAAGGTGTTCTGGATAAAGAAGGAGAAGTGGAGTCCTACTCGGGTACTACAAGGACTATTCGGATCGTATCTATACTTGTCACCCTAGTTCTACTTGGATAAGGGAACATTTGAGGGTATAAATATAAGACCCCCTAGGAGAAAAGGGGAGAAGACAATGGAAGGCAAGCCTAGAAAAACTCAATCTAGAGCCGCAAAGGCCGACATGAGGGACTTAGAGCTACCTTCAATCTCGCTGAGTTCATATTCGAGGAAGAATACTACACTAGCCGTCGACTACGTGTGAAAACTCCATGCCGCCAAGCCAACGTAGGTCATTCCAAATAATATACTCGTATGGTACCGATATATAAAGGCAACACTGGCTTCGGTCAACGGGAGTAGGGCTATTATCTGTCAGTTAAGGGGCCTGAATCTGTGTAAAAATCTCTGTCCCTCATGTCTTTTACCTCAATCTCGTGTATACCTTAGTTCTAACGATCCCCATACTCTACAAATACCATCTGCGGGTATAGCCCGTCGACATAATCCTATATAGTTATGCAATTCATCCCCTCTAACTGTAATTCCCTCATCCCACAATGTGCCACATCATCTCAAATTAGTTTGGCCATGAGATATACAATCGATGATTAAGATTAAGTGATTCCCATTTGAACTACCAATGTGTTAATGCCAAAATTTGATAAGACTTCTTAGTGGATTCGGTTAAGGAAAGATCACAATCAGCCGATGAAAAATTTATCCAGAAGAGACCGAGTTCGAGAAAGAGTCACAAAGACCACGACATGGCAGTTTGAGTTTATCTATTAATTAGGCAAGTTTTGTATTTAGGAAAGTTAGTGTCATGTCTGATGAGGACTTTATATTTTTCCTTTTATCTTTAGGAAAGTTTGTGTCATGTCCGATTAGGACTCTTATCAGCCTATGGGTATAAATATGTACACTAAGGGTCCTTGTAATCTATCGCAACGATCAATACGTCTACTTTCGGTGCATCATCACCCTCCTTTTTTAGATTTTACTTATCAATCGGCGGAACTTGGCACCTGACGCGGGGCTGCATCGGCTTTCGATCTTCGACGAAGGGTAAGTCCTACATTTCGCCAGCCCCGGTAAATATATTAGCTACATTGGTGTTGTCCAAGGCTGCATCGCTTTGACCTCTTGGATTGCTCTGGTTCGGTTGATATATTTTCCTAATTTATATTTTGATTCTATGTTTAATAGCATTGTGTTTAGAGATGCATCGGTTTAGCTGGGACTGTCTCGGTTAGGTCTGATCTTCTGTCTGAGCCGATATATCTCTAAAATCACAATGATGTTTTAGATAGATTTGTTATATCCATTATATTAGATAGATTTTCGGCTCATTAAGTATTAGATTATTATATACAATCTTGTGCTGCATCGATTAGGTTCAACCTACCAGACTGTTGTTGATAATCTAAGTGTTGACAAGCCGATAGGTGTGTGGGCACTCGGAAATTATACCGTCCAATGCAATTTGTGACCAACACATAATTTTGATTGAGAGGAATCCATACACGCATAAATAGCCACTCATATCTCAATGTGCCCATGATCACAAGTTAACACCATTCGATATAAAATCCATAATGCCGAATAATGAGCAAAGGAGATATTGCTGGGACTCTGCATGCCAGTCAACTTCAGCCTGAGACGTGCCCGTCAAACCACACGAAGGCAGCGACCAGATGTGTTACACATCTCAGGAGACTTGACTCAAATTGCAAGACCTCTACAACATCTCAATTGCTCAAAATTCATACTCGTGCTTAGCTAGTCCCCAGGAAAAGCGACTAGCCTTGCACTTTCATCGCAAGCAATTGATAACCATCACAAATGCATAAACATGGATAATAGAACAGCAAAATACATATATTATAATGGGATTCAACAACCCATCATACAACTCAAACTATAGCAGCAAAAGTTTTATAAGTTCACATAAGCAAAAGTAAAACCTGTGGTTTGCCCATCATCCCACAAGGGCAACCAACCAGGGCAAGAGTCAAGCTAAAAAGACTACTCACCACCCTCACCGCCCTCGGTAGGGTAGTAAGAACAATCAAGTTCTCCAACGTCCTCTTCTGAAATTGCAGACATCGGGTTAAGTACAAGAATGTACTCGCAAGACTTACTCTTTAATATATATATATAGAACAAAGGAGTATGCAAGCTTCTACCTTAGAAGATGGCATAATGGTTCAAGTTTTGCATAAAAGCCAATTTAGTTGAGCAAATCACAAGTTGCAAAAATAGAGTTTTCTAACTTAGCATAATCTGAAATTTAATCACAAATAAGCACAACCAGCACAACCCGTGCTCTCATCACCATTCATGTACAAGCACAGTCTGTGCTCTCTATACCATTTATATATAAGCACAATCAGTGCCTTCATCACCAACCATGGACAACCATTGTCCAACTATGGCTTATCAATATATCCATTTCATATCCAAAACTAATCAACCCATTTAACCCGGTTTGATGCTAACATAGTTGAGCTAACACATCAAACGGTCATCCTATAACCGTTTACATGGCTAATCGAATAGTTTTACTCCGATCAGAGGGGTACATCTTTACCCACACGAAATGAACAAGAATCAAATGCTTTCACCACCACACAGGTGTGACTCACAAGTGACACAAGCTCATAACATGCCCTTTCCTAGTCCCACGCCAATCACCTAAACTCCGCCTAGGCCCCCAACGACTTAGCCACGTGCGTGTGTGATGTGGCTAAGGCGGGCTCACCATCGTGGGAGAAACCCCTGGCCAAAACACGACACACTTAGGCATTCCAAAGGAACAGCATCCTCACGATTGACCAGTGTAGCGTAGATGATTACAGTGCAACGTAATACTAAGTCAAGTCGTCCCATACCGGCGTGTGGTAGTACGTAAGGTGCTTGAATAGAGGTCAATATGTTCGGTCCTTAACAACCCAGACGAGGCTACTTGCATCAGGGAAAACCACAATCCCTTCATCGCCCTATCACTCGTCCAAGTTAAACATATTTTTCATATGAACCATTTAGTGTAAATAGTCAAATTTTATGCCCATAAATCGCAAATAGTGAATAAGTTCAATCGATAGCTCCAATCTTGTCGAACTCACATTCGGTCAAAGGTTTCCCTAAATTTGGAAAATGAAGATAAAATTAAGCTATGGGAATACTACACAAATTTCAAGGACATTGTGGGTTACAATTGGCATGTTAAGGTTATGGCTAGATACAAAACTTTAAACATTACAGTCATGACCTCGCATTGCTGAGCTCATTTTTGGCAAATGGAAAATTTCAGGACAGCAAGCCCGGTAATCAGGAAAATAGGGAAGAAGTCTCTAATTACTATTACCTTCATCCATAAGGGTTTTACATAATAGGGGATACATGGTAATCATAATACATGGCATAGTTCATTGAATCTCTCACTTGGGAAAATTGGAATGTTGGGAACTGAATAATTGGGACAAGGTCGGGTTATATCTCATTATACACATTCATGTACTTGGGTCATGGTAGAAAGCAAATTGTTAGATGGCATATGTAGCAATAACTTTCTTTTTCAAAAAGGCATGGATGTATGCTATGATATCATGATGAATGAATGATGCGATGTATGTATGAAATGATTTAATGCGTATGAAAATATTTTGTATTGCATACATGCCATGGAACAATCCTTTTGGTTCGACCAGTTTGTAGGTTGTGGTGGTAGCATGGCTTGATTGAGCTCAAATCTACCTATCTTTCTATTTAAAGCAACAAGCTAACTAATTAAGAAAATTCACATTCACAAGCCTCGGATTGGCTCTACGTCCATATGATAAGGTATTACATGAAGGGAATACCTAACAACTATTGTACACATAGTACATAGTGGAGGTCTCCTCGGCGGTCAATGTACATGTGGGCGAATAGACCTGACAGATGGAAGTATACTCAAAAAGGGTATGTTGTAAAGTGATCATGGTGTACCCTCTTGGAAATGATTTGGTCAGTAATAGTTGCCCTCTCCAAGAGTACAACAAGGTTAAGGTTAGAGGCATAACTATGTTTCATAGGAAACTTGTAATAGGGAATGAGTCATGGGCATACAATCTTTTGGGAAAAGTGTTCTTGAAGGATTAATTCAACTCAAGACTTACCATGGGCATAAGAAAATTTACAACCATTTATAGGATATAAGATTATAAGATTACAAGATAAGATAAGGTACTACCCCCCTTGAAAAGTTTTAGTCTAGTCGTTTGGTAAAAACGAGATAAACCAGCTATGCGATAACAGGTTGGTCCTGTGCACCAAAACCTAGCCTAATAACCAAGCTGGAGAGGTGATAAGATCAAACAAGGTTTTAAAGTTCAGGCACCTAACAAAGTTTTCTTTGTTGTAGGAAGAAATTAGGATTTTTAGGATGAATAAGTCATTCTAGGGAAGTGTTCAAAATATACAAGTCAGTTTACAAACTTTATTAATTCTAGATGTTACTTTTATTTTACTAAAGGAATACTTGTGAGTAGCTGCAATTCACACAATTTTGCATCCAACCATAATGGGGCACAAAACTTGCATATTGAGCCATCTCAACTCAAGTCCTTAATTTTATAGCTTGCTTCAAATCAAAATAATTAGATTTGGATTTATGAAGTCATGAAAAATTTCAAAATCCTTACTAATAGGTTTACATTATGGTGATACACTACCCCCCTTAAAATAAAAACAAACTTTGGGGATAGTGCTGAACAAAAGTCTTAGTGAAAATCCAAAATTTTACACATGGTTAGTTCCATCCTACACACTTCTGAGATGAAAACAGTAGGTAACAACTAGGTTAGAGAAGTGATAAAATGAAAAAAAAATTTATATTCAAGTTCTTAGCAAAGTCTTCTTACTCCTGGGAAGAAGTTATGATTTTTGGACAAGTGGTTTGACTTATGGAAAATAAAGAAGATAGGTCATACAGTGCTGGAATAGATTGCTCGATGTGTTTGTCGAATTTTTAAATCAAACTCTAAAGGTGCAAAAATTTGGACAAAAATCAAGGAGATGCATGTTTAAGTGATGAAACTATCCAGAAGAAACCAAGATTTTACCACTTTTAGTTTGGGCTATATAAATTAGACAATCAGACTACCTACAGATTTCAGGACATGACTATGCAGTACTATATGAATTTTTAAACCATGAAGCAAGGATTCAAAAATTCTACCAAAATTCATGGAGCCTACTGGGTATGTATGCAAGCTACTGCCAAAGGATGCACATTTTATCTCTTATGGTCTGGGCTATACAAAATCATGAATGCAGCTGTCTATAGAGTTCGGCACACAGTTATGTACACTACTTGAATTATTACCTTATGATGCAAATGTTCAAAAATCACACAATAATTCATGAGGCCTACTGGGTTAGCCTATCATGCCATGATGCATCAACTGAAAATCCATTAACAACCAATCGAGCTCACACTACTTACAGCCCGAGCAAGAAGCATGAAAACGACATAGTTTTCCAATGTGATCAATAAAGCGGGTTAAAAGCATCAACCGCATGGAATGAAAAACCAAATAAACCAACAATCAGAAAAATGGCCACTAATACTACAAAATAGCTTTCTAACGAGCGTTACATAGCTGAGAGTACCCTTAGATAATTTATTTGATGTATTCTTAATGGTTGTACATTTTATTTCTCAGAATAGTAGAGTCTGAAATTTTTAGGACTGCAGGACAGCAGCCAATTCATGAATTTTTAGAGAGGCCTACATAAGAGATTAAATTTTGGCAATTTTTATCAAGCTTCCTGGTACAGTTGGCGATCTCCAGAAAAATTGGCAAGTGTAAATAATCAGTGGAACTTTCTGTAGAAATTCTTGAGTAGCAGCTGGTCCAGAATTCCAGAACACATCTTGTTGGTACTTTAAAGTTGGGAAAAGAAGTCATAAACATTTGAAAGTTGAAAAGCTTTTATGGTGAGTTCATGAGTAAGTAAAGCACCATTTAATACACTTCATTGTACAATTTTTACCGGCTTGTATATCGAACTAACATTTGAAACAGAGAAGTAGATATTTATTTTGCAAATAAAATCATAGTAAGATGTAGAGATTAAAATGAGAGTAAGGAGAGTATGGACTCTAGAATGAGATAAGAAGTAAAAAGGATTACACATCCTAAAGGTTTTCACAAATAACTCAAGTTAAATCTTTTTCAAACTCTTTTCAAATCACCAAGCTTAATTCTAGCCTACGGTCAGCATCACTCTGATACCAACCGCTGTGGGCACACGGAAATAATACCGTCCAATGCAATTTGTGACCAACACATAATTTTCATTGAGTGGGATCCATACACGCATAAATAGCCACTCATATCTCAATGTGCCCATGATCACAAGTTAACACCATTCGATATAAAATCCATAATGCCGAATAATGAGCAAAGGAGATATTGCTGGGACTCTGCATGCCAGTCAACTTCAGCCTGAGACGTGCTCGTCAAACCACACGAAGGCAGCGACCAGATGTGTTACACATCTCAGGAAACTTGACTCAAATTGCAAGAGCTCTACAACATCTCAATTGCTCAAAATTCATACTCGTGCTTAGCTAATCCCCAGGAAAAGCGATTAGCCTTGCACTTTCATCGCAAGCAATTGATAACCATCACAAATGCATAAACATGGATAATAGAACAGCAAAATATATATATTATAATGGGATTCAACAACCCATCATACAACTCAAACTATAGCAGTGGAAGTTTTATAAGTTCACATAAGCAAAAGTAAAACCTGTGGTTTGCCCACCATCCCACAAGGGCAACCAACCGGGGCAAGAGTCAAGCTAAAAAGACTACTCACCACCCTCACCGCCCTCGGTAGGGTAGTAAGAACAATCAAGTTCTCCAACGTTCTCTTCTGAAATTGCAGACATCGGGTTAAGTACAAAAATGTACTCACAAGACTTACTCTTTAATATATATATATAGAACAAAGGAGTATGCAAGCTTCTACCTTAGAAGATGGCATAATGGTTCAAGTTTTGTATAAAAGCCAATTTAGTTGAGCAAATCACAAGTTGCAAAAATAGAGTTTTCTAACTTAGCATAATCTGAAATTTAATCACAAATAAGCACAACCAGCACAACCCGTGCTCTCATCACCATTCATGTACAAGCACAGTCTATGCTCTCCATACCATTTATATATAAGCACAATCAGTGCCTTTATCACCAACCATGGACAACCATTGTCCAACTATGGCTTATCAATATATCCATTTCATATCCAAGAATAATCAACCCATTTAACCTGGTTTGATGCTAACATAGTTGAGCTAACACATCAAGTGGTCGTCCTGTAACCGTGGACACGGCTATTCGAATAGTTTTACTCTGATCAAAGGGGTACATCTTTACCCACACGAAATGAACAAGAATCAAATGCTTTCACCACCACACAGGTGTGACTCACAAGTGACACAAGCTGATAACATGCCCTTTCCTAGTCCCACCCCAATCACCTAAACTTCGCCTAGGCCCCCATCGACTTAGCCATGTGCGTGTGTGATGTGGCTAAGGCGGGCTCACCATCGTGGGAGAAACCCCTGGCCAAAACACGGCACACTCGGGCACTCCAAAGGAACAGCATCCTCACGATTGACCAGCGTAGCATAGATGATTACAGTGCAACATAGTACTAAGTCAAGCCGTCCCATACCGGCGTGTGGTAGTACGTAAGATGCTTGAATAGAGGTCAATATGTTCGGTCCTTAACAACCCAGACGAGGCTACCTGCATCAGGGAAAACCACAATCCCTTCATCGCCCTATCACTCGTCCAAGTTAAACATATTTTCCATATGAACCATTTAGTGTAAGTAGTCAAATTTTATGCCCATAAATCGCAAATAGTGAATAAGTTCAATCGATAGCTCCATCCATTGATTTTAAACACTACTAGATCTAAGCATGGCTAAGCATCGGTAAACAAGTAAACCTTCCTAAGTATTTCCATCCCGATGTTACAAGGATAAATGGCAACAACGAAACAAGGAAGGATATGCAGTAATTAGGTATAACCAATTCTAACCATTACCGATAAGTTTGTAATTAAACAACACATGCATATATATCGTTTTGCAATCAAATCACTTTAGCAAAATAGGGATTCTATATTCTTAGATGCTTGCCTGTCTGCTGTGAGAAATCACACTCAAATTCAAGATCTTGCTCCACATACTCCAGAACGTCGGAATCTAAATAATCATAAAGTACGGTACCAATAAACATCCAAATAATGCGAAAAATCCAAAATGCTCCAAAATGCATGAATTCCTTACAGTGGATTGGTCATATCCTAATTTGAATTTAGGTGAAGAAATTTCTATTTTAGCATTGCTATTTTGAAAGTTATGAATTTTACAAATTTAATGAAAAGAGAATTAATCACTTAATTAAATTTGTTTTAGGAGGTAGTTTTGTCAAATTCCTTTCATCCAGGTTAAATGGTATATATTTCTAAGGTAAACAGCAGTGTATTCATAATTTTGGGATTAACTAGTAATTTTCTAGAAATTAATTAAGTCCTAGTTGGAAAATAAATGTTTTTATGTTATTCACAATTATAATCACATTCTCTGTAAAGAATTTGGGAAAACTTTATTTTATAAACATAAAGGGCACAAATTAAGGAATATATATAAATTTGGTTCACTAAATTTGGACCAATAATGGATTTTCTACAAATTTTACAAGTTATATGTTAACTATTCCATATTTGAATTTTAGAAATAAATATTCTACTGTGAGCATAGAATTTTATTACACCATATTAAAGTTTACAATTTTATGGACCTACTGGAGTTGGTTTCATCTCAAAGGGAGTTATATTTAATTTGATATGAATTTTACAAGTTTGGTACAATTTTCATTTGAAAAGAGAATGGTTTAGTCATTTCCTTTAATATTTCCAAAATACAATTCCTATGGGTCCACAGGTCAGTCTCTGGCTGTTTTGCATAAAAGTCCCTGGAGTTCCTGGATTATGACCCAAGGTCCTTAACACGTGCTAAAGCAAAGTCCATTAAGAAACCCTGAAGTTTTCAGTTATTACTAATTAATCCTGGTCCCATTTGCCATAAACAGAGAATCTTACAAATTAGACCCTCTAGGTTTTAAACTTGTACTAAACCAAATCCTTAGCTTAATCCAACCTGTTCCACATGTCAGCGGCTCTGCGGCTGGAGCAGAGGCAGCAGCTCAACGGCGAGCTTCCCGCCGGCGGCAACTAAAAGGTGAAATGGAGAGGGGAACAAGGCGAAGCTATCGTTGGTCTTCTCGTCGGCTGAGGTGGTCGGGATCCATGGCGATGACGGCGCAGGCGGTGGTGACGTTCGGTGTGCATGTGCAAGTAGGGCTACGGCTCGAATCCGTGTAAACCAATGCATGCACGCGGTCATAGAATTCCCCTGGAGACTTACCAAAGCACACGCGACGGTCGGCAGTGCTTGGTCAGCGACGGCGATGGAGTAAACAGCTTGGCGGCGGCACAGACCTTCGACTTCATGACGACAGCACTCCTTGGCCTGTGACCCGCTAAGAGAAGGTGAGGAACGGCTAGAGGATCACTTAAGGATGCTCCCCGAGTAAGGAATCGAAGTGGGGCTCACCGGAGAGGACGGAATCGATGATGACGTCCGGCGGCCGGAGTTGGGGAAGGAATGGCCGATCTCCTTCGCTACGGCTTCGGGGTTCAATTCCTCCAGTCAGCGTCTTCCTGGGATCAAGGTGAAGTCGGTGGCGCGGCGGTTCGGCCTGTATTGATCGGAGCTGGCCAAACGACGATGATGTCCAGGCGGCGGCGCTCTGAAGCTCTCAAGGGCACGTCAGCGTTCTGGTGTCACCACTGCACGACTCGGGATAAGGGTTGAGAGGATGAGATCGGCATCGAATTTAGATGACAGATCACAAGATTGGGAGAAACGACCGTGGCTCAATGACGGTGGCGACGGTCGTCGTTATCGCGGCCGGCGGCAAAGTTGGAGGTGACAGAGGCAAAGTGAACTCTCTCCCTCGGCTTGGTCGGCACAAGAATGAAGTGAGAGAGGAGGCGATGCCACTGGAGCATATAAGGCGAGCGTCGGCGGCTGCCACGGCGATGTACACACGTCGAGCGCCGGCATCGATCTCCTTCCTTCTCTGTCTCTCTCTCTGTGTGTTGAAGCAGTGGAGACTATATGCACTGAGTTAGAGCTAGCCCTAGAGACAACCATGTGGGTCCAGGGTGATGTGCACAGAGGCAGCAAGAGGGAGATGGGTATACTTTTTGGTAAACACAGTACTGGATTAGTATTAGGGTTATTCCCTATTTAATTGTTCTTTCTCCTTTCTTCAAAATTCCAAAACTCAATTTCCATG
Source organism: Oryza officinalis (assembly GCA_008326285.1). Classification (NCBI taxonomy): domain Eukaryota; kingdom Viridiplantae; phylum Streptophyta; class Magnoliopsida; order Poales; family Poaceae; genus Oryza; species Oryza officinalis. The sequence goes on from BDMV01000005.1 coordinate 15,997,687, forward strand.
CAAAATAAAATAATGTATATTTTTCTGGTGGTAGATAAAAATACCTAGGTTCCATTTTCTTTGGTTTCACACAAAAATAATTTAGATTTTAATATCAGGAAAATAAAGAAAATCAGTTCAGCCGAATTTTGTTTGAATTTTTAAAAGGTCTAAACCTACAAAATAAATTCTGGAAAAATTATATTAATTCTGGATAAATAGACTAGTATTCTAATAAATTATAAACCCTATACATTGTCATGTGATAAAATACACTTATGAGATGTAAGTTAGTTTTGCCGATTAGCGTTTAATATTAAACTATAGTTTGACTGCTTTGACCTAATTCTTTGGGGTATCAAAACTACACATTAAATTATACCAAAATTCCAGTGATATATATATATATATATTACATAGTATCTACATGAATTTCCTCATTATTTTATATTGCTCTAATTATTTTTAAATATTCAATAAGCTTATTATTACTTATATGTTTCCTATTATAAAATATAATTAAATGCTGTAAAATTATATTTAGATGATTCTTGACCTAATATGATGTTGTTGAGCATGATTTATACTTTTAGTTACTCAACTTCATATATTTCATATATATATATCCTTGTAAATATACATTAAGTATTTACTTCAAGTTTTTAAGTTAATGCTCATGAGTCCTAATATGAAATGCCAGGAAAATCCATAAACAAGAAAAAGGACTCAAATCTCAACAATACATCATGCAAATACATGCAGACACTATGTTTTATTTTCTTTCTTTGAGCTATCAAGAAAAAGGTTTTAAATTAATCACGACTTTGTATATCAAAATTAATGTTCTTAGGCTCGTCCAGGGTTTTTGTATGGAAAATTTTTATTGTCTCTAATTCCCAAAAATCATTTTCCATATTTTAGATGCAAAAAGGAGATTTAAAGTTTTGGGTATGTTACAGATAGGTTCATGCTAATGTTTCATCGAAGGGTTAGCCGATCTTATTCGATGTGTTAAATTTCTCTTTGATGGTTTTACTATCTTGGTTAAATTTAATACATGACCAACCTAAAGATAATCAAAGGCTCGATTGTTTAGAACTTATGATTCCTTTCATACTTAATGTTGCATCAATTGGGTTTGACCTACTAAGTCGTGCTTAGAGTTGTAAGGGTATCATCAGGCTCTTTGATTGCCAATAAGGGTATCATCAGGGTTTCAGCCGATGAGTTATCTGAATGTTGCATCAGCTTATAAGGATCGTATATAAGTTGGTGTTAGCCCACTGCAGCAACGGTTTTATTCATATCTTATTATTTGGATTTAACGACATCGGATCTCTAGCCGATGTATGCTTTAACCTTCAGATCAACATTTATTCTATCATATTATTATTAGCCGTTGGTTTCTATTGGATTATATTGTTAGATTATTACATATTCTTACTGCTTGTTGGATTGCTTTTCTATCATTTATTCAAGTGTCGGAATCTACATCAGACATATAGCCGATTGCTCAAAATCCTATCGATATCGGCTGGTATCGCTACATCGGCTAATATTGCTTCATCGGCTTGTTAGCCGATCTGCTATTTGATCGTCAATTTATATATCTTGTCAGTTGCTGGATCAAACTGAATGGAACGCCCGCATTCCATCGATATTTTCGGAACTGCACTAGAGCTAAGCAAATCTCCCAGGCTTTCGTGTGTTTCGATATGGTTCGATTACCGTCCAATTACCGTCTCTCCCCCTCTCCCATGAAGCACATGGGTGGGTGCTGTGCAGAAACTAATTGTGCATTAATTACGCCGATGTCAGTACACTGGTGGAGAAAGGGTTTTAACCCCGGTTCGTAACACCCTCTAGTCCCGGTTATGCAACCGGGACCACGAATCCGGGACTAAAGATGCCCATCTTTAGTGCGCCACGTGGCTGGCGCAGCCATCTTTAGTCCCGGTTGGTGTTACCAACCTGGACTAATGATATTTTTTCTTTTTTAAAAAAACAATTGTTGGTTCTGCCAGCTGCTTGTTTATATATTATGCATATATATGTATAAATACATATATATGCATAATATATATGTATATATAATATGTGTATATATGTAATATATGTATTTATACATATATATATATGCAATATGTATATATATATATGTATAAATACATGCTTTACACATATATATTTCCTACATATATGCACTCAAGTAATTATATACTTATATTACCGAAATATACTCACACACACATAAGTACATGTATGCACATCTAAATACATACATATATTACAATCCTTCGTTAATTCTAATGTTCTATTGTATTACAAAGAAACCTAAGACATGCTATACATGGAGATGATGATCAATAGGTCTTCCATCGTAGTGGAATTCTATCGCGGGATCAATTATTTGTTCATTGATAAATCCCATCAATTGTTCTTGAACAGCCTTGATAAATTCTTCGTTGGATAGTTTTTTTCTCATGTAAATAATCTATCATTTGAAAAAAATTGAGATATAAGTATATGAAGTCAATAAGAAATCGGGACATAATGTATGAATAATTTTTACGTACTTCTAGATACTTGTCACTGTTGATTTGGTGTACAAGTGCATGTGTATATTCGCAGACATAGTAGCCGCACAAGTTATTCCCTTGCTCCTGTTTTGCACACTTTAGGAGAAACGACAAGAGATTTAATATACTAATTTATAAGAGGAAAAGGACCCAGTGAAATCTGCAAATTGTGTCAGACGATATATATGTCAAGGTATGAGTACGAGGAAGAAGTTGGTACAAATTCGAAAGACAGTTAAAACTCACTCTGTGTTGTAGGGCAATAGTATGTAGGTCTTATAATGCTGCTGCACCAGGAAATGAACAATATTCTCCTCTGTAGCTTTCGCAAAGTCCCGTATCATTACGTCATTGACTTTGCAGGGGTCCATGAATCCAATATTGTAAATCCCCTACCTACGATACGATTGAATCTCCATTCTACAAAGGATAAAGGAATTTGCATCAGTCTTACCGGCACAGTGTAACCATTGAATGGTACATAGAAGGAGCTAAGGAACAAAATAAATTTTGCTAAAACGATACTTACAAAACCCAGCAGCTGAGAATGGAGACGTCAAGAGTGTCTAGTTGCTATACATCGAATACATTCTCGAAGTTGATCCATCGAACATCATCTCCTTGATAGTAATCTGTGTTTTTTATCCTCGCTCCAACCATCATTCTACCTTTGGATGAAAGTTCCATGTACCATTGATGGAATCGGTACATTTGTGTAGAGATGGTGTTCACCTAACCAGGCTTGACAAGCAGTTCACCGAGTTTAAATTTGTATTTCAAATTGGCTTCTGTCGCTATGGTTATTGGTGCGTCTCCCATCAGTTGTGCCCTATTCAGACCCGTCTCTTTCATCCATTGCCTTAGTTCCTCTTCACCGGGTGGTAGCAATGGCTCAACCGATTGTTTTGGTTGCTTTCCGAGCTGATGCACTTCTTTGGTCTTTCCACTTTGTTTCTTAAACGACTTCACCACTGACCGGTCATAATCCGAAAGTAAAGCCCTCTTGACTGGTTCGCTCATCTTCTGAAAGAACTTCTTAGCAGCCGGATCTATAGGAATCTTCTTTGGTGGTTTTCGTGCCTCGAAGAATGCCTTCACTTCCGCTCGTACGACCTCCTCATTCTCCTCGGGAGTGCGGTTGTACGCCCTTTTCTTGAGAGCTGGGAGTTTTGGCTCGTCAAGTCTTGGCTTCTTTCTTTGTGGTATGGACTTTGACGGCGCGGGACGAAGTGGGCACGACTTTTTAGCTCGTGAAGGCGGAGCAAACGATGAGGGTGTAGATGGAGGAGGCGGAGATGGAGGAGCTGGTGCAAGCAAAGGAGAGGTTGCAGGCGGAGGAGACGGAGGCGGAGGAGCCGGTGCAGGCAGAGGAGACGGAGGAGAAGACGCCGCTGCTTGCCTGGGAAACACGATGTACCGCTTGCACCATAGTATAATGGCGTGGGCTGTGTCTTATAGTTTCGTCTCCCCATCTCCTCCGGGGATGTCCAGCTCGAGATCCTCGAACCCTCGTTCCACCATTTCAACTTCGACCCTTGAGTACCCAGGTGGAATTGGTCTACAATGGTATGTCCCTGAAGGGTCCACTTGTATGGCCATGCCTGACGCCACCTTCGTGAGAATCAAGGTTACTTAGTAATTAACAGATGCATGCATCACCTTTTGCAATTTACAAGACATATATCATAAAACTACGAGCATACCTTGAGTGATACGTTCTTGAAGGGACTGTGCAGCTCACAAGGTGTCCACCGCGTGATTTCATCTATGGGGTACGATGGGTCATCGTGAGCTGGCCATGCTACACCTTCTATGCCCTGTTCTCCTGCTTGCCCTGTAGAAGCACAGCTGCTATGATTGCCTGAGGGGCTCACCATGACTGGAGGGGCATATGGCTGCACCGTCTGCTGGCTCTTTCGTTCTGCCAGGCGTTGGTCCACCCGTCATTCGACCTCCTCTTGCATCCTTATGTCCTACAGGGTGACCCTCTCCTTGAGATATCTTAATTTTGCCTCGGTATCCCTCTTGCTCCTCATCCGACTCTTGTAAGTGTGGCTATCCTCTTGAAATCCGTATTTTCAAGCAACCACGTCTTTTCCTCGTGTTTGTCCTGGATGCTCAGAATTCTGTAGTGCGAGCGTAAGCTCGTTCTTCTCTTTGTCAGGCTTGAATGTTCCCTGAGCAGACGCCTCCACTGCTTCTGTAAGTCGACTAGCTGCTTCGCAGATCGCATCGCCGAATACAAGGGAGCCATCAGTGGGATTGAGCGTTCCACCATGAGCATAGTACAAATTTCTGGAACATTCAGGCCAGTTCGTTGTGGCCGGCTCAATACCCTTTTCTATCAACTCGGCTTCCAGTTTATCTCACTTGGGATTGCCTTCTTATAGCCACCTGACCCTACCCAGTGATGGTACTGCTTCTTAGCGGCATTGGCTTTATTCTTTTCTATTTGCGCTTGCCCGTGCTCGGAGGTCTTGTATGCGACAAACGCATCCCAATGATCCCTCAGCTTCATTAATTTGTCAAAATCAGGTGTTAGACCCTTCAGGACGTATTTCTCGTACAGAGATGACTTGTACTTCTGAAACTGTTTAGCCATTTTCTTCATCGTCCATTCTTTCAATCTTGGCTGATCTGCCTCAGGGACCATGAAGGTCTCAAGCATGGTAGTCCACAGCATATCTTTCTCCGTATCTGGAAGATAACTTTGGTCATCCTCGGCTGACCTTGATTGACGCCAATGCACTGTGCTAATGGGCACGTGATCTCTCACGACCCAACCATTGTGTCCCACAAACTTCCGTAGTATACCGGCTGGGGCTACTGGTTCGCCGTCTGGGGCCACTTCACTAATAATGTGCCTGCCCTCTAGCTTCCTCGCGGCACCTTGTTGTCCGCGTGCGCTCTTCTCTCCAACGGCTGGTTGCCTTTCACTTTCCTCTTGGTTTGTGCCCTCGTTTCCCTCCTCGTTTAGGTATTGGTTGGGGTCCTCTTACTCCTCATCCGCCCAATATTTGCTGCTGCCCTCTACGATCTCGTCCATGAGGATCTGTTCATCATCATGAACTACCATCTGTTCATAACATTAACTAGTACACATCAACTAAGAGTATATTGTTATACATATATTGACATTGTTGAGAAATACATACGATGACCAGTTAATTAATTGTTATACATGCAACCTATGTGCATATGTCATATATATATATACACCAAGGAATTAATGAAACTTGCCTTAGTTTTGCTTGGAGTTATTGGGGCCACTTAAGCTTGAGCGACGACGGCGGTCAGCAGCTATTAGAAAAAAAATTAGTAAAAAAATTGAGCTATTGGTAAATGTAAAAAGATGTGCAATATTATATTCAGTGTATCCACGTGAAAACATAAAAACTATTGCAAACAAAACGAAGGTTAGATTATATCATTAATAATGTACATTGAAAACACAGCTATGATTAATCTGGTACATCTATGATTGAAAACACATCTATGATTAATCTATTGCAAACAATTTGGTACATCTATGATTAATCTACACATCATGCTTGCATATCTACATTGGAAACATATACATATATATACCACGTTCTCGTTCGTTCGTTCATGTTTGTTCTATCGTTCGGTCACTAAAATTTTTCTAATCCAAAGTTATTTATAATGTGTCTGTGTATGAAAATTTATCAACACTATGTATTCACACTTTTAAGGTAAGATAGCATATGGGAGGTAGCGAATTGGTAGCGGCAACGATGTAACAGTAGAGGCTGCGGTGCTTCCTCATTCCCATAATCACACATGAACATCTAGATCAGGTGATGGCTATTGATTTGGCAACATCATTGTGTGGCAAGTACTTATGATGTGATCATTTACCAAGGATTTTTGCCTCTATATATTTTTACTTACTTTTTTTAAATACAAGGACACTTGTTACTATGTAAAAACACAAGCTTTATAAAAACTTAGGTAGGACGCATTTGGTTTTTGCGTTGAACAAAAGTGTTATCCGTATAGGTTGTCCGTATAGGTCATCCGTATAAGAACAAATTACGTGGCAGAATGCACAAGGAACTTGTACGAGTAGGATAAACATGGGGATGAGTTAACTAGAGTTTTTTCGTTCGGTCACGTTCTATCGTTCATGGTCATGTACGTTCTATCATTCACGTTCTATCATTCTATCATTCGTTCGGTCGCGTTCGTTCTATCGTTTGTTCGTTCATTCTATCGTTCTATCGTTCGTTCGGTCGTTCGTTCGTTCGTTTTATCATTCGTTTGTTCGTTCGTTCGTTCGTTCGTTCTATCATTTGTTTGGTCGTTTGTTCGTTCATTCATTCGTTCGTTCGTTCATTCGTTCTATCGCTCGTTCGTTCGTTCATACGTTTTATCATTCGGTCGTTCATTCTATCGTTCGGTCACGTTCTATCGTTCATGGTCACATTCGTTCTATCGTTCTATATATCGTTCACATTCGTTCACGTTCTATCGTTCTATCGTTCGCGTTCGTTCATGTTCTACCGCTCACATAGCGCAGGGTGACGGTTGCGCCGTGGAGTGCGGGCGACGCCGCGGGCAGGCGCGCGGTGCCAGCGGCAGTGGTGGCACAGGGAGTGGCGGCGCGGCATGGTGCCGGCGGCGGCACGAGGCGTTGTGGCGGCATGCATGGCGGCGGCTGCCGCACGTGGATGTGATTGAGAGAGATAGAGGGAGACATAGAGAGAGGAGAGAGGACGAGCACAAACCTCGGCTGCAGCGCGGCGGTGAGGTCGGCGACGACGTACGACGGCGGAGACGACGAAGACGACGGCGGCAGCAGGGGCAGACGATCGGCGTTGAGAAACGGCTAAGTGTGGATCGGTGGAGAAGACGATGCATCAGACCTATTTATAGTCGGGATCTTTATTTCCGGTTGGTGGCATCAACTGGGACTAAAGATATCTTTAGTCTCGGTACATGGAATCAACCGGGACTAAAGATAATATCTAGCTACTAACCGGGACTAAAGATATCTTTAGTCCCGGTTGACGCCACCAACCGGGACTAAAGATAATTTCCCACTGTTTTCAAAATATCTTTTTGTCCCAGCTATAGTTAACAACCGGGACTAAAGATTAAAACATTTAAATGACATATTCCCAACCTAAATAGTTTAAAATTATTATTAAATATAAATAATCACATATTATTAACATGAAAATCTATTTAAATAGTTCAAAATTGCTATTACATTTAAAAAATATATGTAATTAACATATGACCAATTTGGATAGTTTAAATCTTCTATTACATTTCAATAATGATATATAATTAAAATATAACCAATTTAAATACTATTTAAATATAAATAATCACATATAATTAACATATGACCAATTTAGATAGTTTAAATCTTCTACACAACCTTCCTGTAGTGTTTCAGATACGTACTTTCAGTTTCATCCATACAATTGGTGCAAGCCTTGTACCCCTTGTTTGACTATCCGGATAGGTTGCTAAGTGCAAGCCAATCGTTAATGGTCACGAACAGCAACGCTCATAGGTTAAATTGCTCCTGTTTGTCCTCATCCCACATGGGGACACCTTCTTTGTTCCACAGGAGAAGCAGATCCTCAACCAATGGTATTAGGTACACATCAATGTCGTTACCAGATTGCTTTGGGCCTTGAATGATAATTGGCATCATGATGTACTTTCGCTTTATGCATAGCCAAGGGGGGAGATTGTAGATACACATGGTCACAAGCCAAGTGCTATGGCCGCTGCTCATCTCTCCAAATGGATTCATGCCATCTGTACTTAAGCCGAACCTTACGTTTCGGGCATCCTCTCCAAAGTCTGGAAATGTTCTGTTGATGTTTCGCCACTGCGACCCGTCGGCGGGGTGTGTCAGCATCCCGTCTTGTTGATGTTCTTCTGCGTGCCAGCGCATCATGCTAGCATGCTCTTTGTTCCTGAACAAACGCCTGAGCCGTGGTATTATAGGGAAATACCACATCACCTTAGCAGGAACTCTCTTCTTCGAAGGTTGTCTGTCCACATCACCTGGATCATCTCGTCTAATCTTGTATCGTAGTGCTTTACAAACCTGGCATGCTTCTAGGTTCTCGTACCCCTCACCGCGATAGAGGATACAATCATTCGAACATGCGTGTATCTTATGTACTTCTAGTCCTAGAGGGCATACCACCTTCTTAGCATCGTATGTTGTTTCAGGCAATTCGTTTCCCTCCGGAAGAATGTTCTTGACAAGTTTTAATAACTCGCCAAATGCCTTGTCACTCACACCATTTTTGGCCTTCCATTGCAAGAATTCTAACGTCGTACCCAACTTTTTGTGACCCTGCTCGCAACCTGGGTACAACGAAGTTTTGTGGTCCGCTAACATACGGTCCAATTTTTGGACCTCCTTCTCACTTTCGCAGCCGTCCTTTACGTCCCGCAACATCTGACCAAGATCATCTACAGCGTCATTATCTTCAACAGCTCCGTCCACCTCGCCTCCTGGATTTTTTTCAAATCCACCGTATTGATGAGCCTAGTCCGGAATATTCTCGTCTTCTACTTCATCTTCTTCCATTGTAACCTCTAGCTCTCCATGCGAGGTCCAACAATTATATCCAGACATGAACCCAGACTCAAACAAGTGTGCATGAATAGTTCTTGATGATGAATACTCCATCTGGTTACTGCACTTTTTGCATGGACAACACATGAAACCCTTATACTTGTTAGCATTGGCTATATTCAAAAAATAATGCACGCCTTCAATAAACTCTTTCGACCATCGGTCCGCGGTGTATATCCATTGCCGATCCATCTATACATCAAATAGTCCAATGTTACTAACGAAATCCACATAATTGAAACGAATTAAATAATCATATAATAATTTAAAACATCATGGTTCAAAGTGAAACTAATTTCTAGAAAAGAGCTACAAAGATTTCGACGAGAAGAAAGAGAAGTTTACAATTATTTTTAAATTTTTATCAAAGTACTAAACATATTTTTTTATTGTACGAACAATATTTCTAGGAATATTACATATTTTTTAATTACCTTTGTTTTCTACTCTTTTTTACAAATAATCATACAATAATTTTACAGTAGTCCCACATATTATTCTTTTTTATTGTTTGTAAAGTTGAAAACATATCTTTAGCAAATTATACTTTTTTCTAACTATTTATTAAACTAACTTAGTTTTTTATTCTTTTATCTTAGTTTTCTATATTTTCCCTTGGTCATCTCTTTTATAACATATGTATCCAAATTTTCTAATTTCAAAATCAACCTAATTTTGCCTACACATATTTTCTCTCTCATCATTTTGCATAAACCTTGTTAAAGACAATATTTTATAGAAAACAAAGCTATAAATGTAATATGCTAAGCATACATTATTAGAGAATGGATTTGCTAACATTTTCGATCTCTCTGATTTGTATATTATCACCAAAACAATTTTATCAAAAATTTCGGCAGCACCTCCTTTCTTCCTCCTCCTTTTGGCAGCAATGGCTCGGGTTGGAGAAAGAGCAAGATGTATAAAAAGGTAGGTCACTTTAGTCCTGGTTAATAACACCAACCGGGACTAAAGATCTAGATCATCTTTAGTGCCGGTTTGTGTTACCAACCGGGACTAAAGTGAGGATCTATAGTTCTGGTTGGTGACATCAACCGGGACTAAAGATCCCCGGCCCCCTGACATGAGCCGGACAGGGTCGGTGAAGGTGTGAACCAGGTCGATGAAGGTGTGAACCGGGACTAAAGATGATCTTTTCATCTTTAGTCCCTTGTTGGTAAAGATCATCGCGACCCGTTACACTTTTTAACCGGGACTAAAGATGATCTTTAGTCCCGGTTCCTATTCGTATCGAGACTATTTCGGTTTTTGTGAATCCAAGCAAAGATCAATTCTGCAGTAGTGGTATCGACCAACGTTGTGCTGCTTGACGTTCTTCCTCGATAATCAATTGCTCATCTTCTACCTGCTCTTGATCTTCGTGAGTCCCTTCATCTATCACCTCATCCTATATTCCTATATAAGTGTCCCCATTAACTGTAAATCTATGCAGCCACGTCATCTGTGTAATACTAGCTGTTAGATCACTGTTCATTAAGCATTCAATCAGATCTGAATATTGGATACTTAAAGGATTGTTAGCCTAATTTATAGCCCATCCCAAGCAGGCCCATGCCACGAAAAAAATCCCACACCCACATGAAAAAAGAAACCCCACAGCACAGATCGTAATCGGGCAACACCGCCAGCCACTCGCTCGAGGGAAACTCACTGCTCGTGCCAGGGAGTTGCGTCGCTCGGGTCATGCCAGGCCACTTGCTGAGCCATGAGCAGCGCTTTGCCGCCNCCCCATCCCCCCCCCCGCCCCCCCTCCCCCCAAAAAAAAAAAAATCAATCTTCTCTTTCCGTTTTCATTGCATTCGAAGTATATATCCGTTTTACTCTTCCACTGACCACAGGTAGAGCAAACACCTTTGTTTGTATTATTAATTTCCTTTGTAAATCGCCTTCAAATCCTCCAACAGTCATCCTAATTGTCATTCACAACGGAGGTTTGGGTTATTCAAAACTTCTCTTCTGTCTTCTCCAATGTTCTGTTCCTATTGTTGTTAGCATTACCAAAGATTACTCCAAGCATCGCAAGTCAGTAAACTGCATACCCTTTAGTTATGGATTACAATTTTTTTTTAGTTATGGATTACTGATATGAACCATACATTATGGGCTGTTTTTGTAACTCTCTGCTTACCAAGTTGAAAACTTGAAGTTTGAAGTTCTCCGTTGGTTCATGTCAGTCTTGCTTATACCATCGAGCAAGTTTCTTATACTCTGTTGTGCTTTCTTATTTATTGTTCTCGCAATTTACAGCCAATCCTTATATATCTCATAAGATTGGGCAAAATCAGAAAAAGATGAGGTTCCTCATAGAGCATCTTCATATTAAAAGGCCGTACAACGTAGCACGATACGTGTCCTATTGTAATCCATATTTATTGTATTCTGTGTACGATCATATCTCATACATTGATTCATATATCTCCAGTTGCTACTATTTCTTACATGAAAAGGGAATGCCTGCATATCGTTATCAATGACTAAGAATACAACTTAGTATCCATACCATTACTGCTACTATCTTACAAACTTTTATCTCCTAAAACACTTATATACGTTTAGTTCTCCATCCTACAAATATCTCCTAATATCTGCTACTGTTAAATAATATTAGCATTTGCCCATTTGCCATATGAACTCTTTCTTCTACAACTCCACAAGTATATGCAAGCCTTTTTTTCTTTTTCTTTTTGCTTACTTCAATAAGAACTCCTGAAGGCATATGATATGTAGTAAGTACTTTCGTTCATATTGCCTGTGTCTTCTTAAGCACAATATAACTACTACATGTTAATATTACAAATGTTGTTAGTTCAAAATTTTTGGGGGCTCGCATCCAACTAACCTTTACTCTGATGTCCACAATGTAATTTGTTTTGTGTACTCAAATGACCCGCCGCAACGCGCGGGTATCATCTAGTTTATATAAGACCTGTCAACAATGCATATGCCAATGCAGCACCAAGCGTCCTAGCATAAGGTCATCGCAACCCAGCTGGCCGGGCTTTATCCAGTTCTGTCACCTCGCAAGAGAAAACCCAGCCTGACAAGTATGATTTGCATTGGGAATCCTCGGAAGCAGAACCATTCTCCAATTTGATCGAGTATTAGTTTGGCCCTTAGTTTATTCGTCAGTTCAACCTAATCTGAATCGTCTTACAGATTTTGCTTTATCCCTCTCCATGCGTGGGTACGCGCTTCTCCATCTGACCATCATCTTTCGTGGTCTGTTTATCATTAAATATGTTGCACCTACCCATTTGAAATTCACCTATATATATTTTGGTCTACAGGTCAAGCCTAAGAAACGTGGATAGCAGACCTTGATTTCTAGGAGCATTGTGATTTCGATTATTTCCCAACTTCCCATCAAATGTTGTTGTGCTGAAAAAAAATGTTTAGCTGGTGAAGAATGGAGCAACTGAGAACGTGTAACAAAAAAATTAGCTGCTCCAGATAGGTAATCTTTCAACCTAGCAAGAATTTCTTACCCCTTCTTTTTGTTTGGTTTCAGTTTCCTGCTTTTTGTGCTTAAGACAATTCATTCCTTCAACTGTAGTTTATGACAACTCTACAACTCTCAGAAAATTTGTTGTGCAGAAAATGCAAATTACATTCTGATGGAACATGTTTGCTCAATGTTGCTCCACACTCCAAAAAGAGAGTAGACCATTACATGGAATGAGCAATTTCTTCATTCACACTGTACATGCACATGCCAGTTGTTTGGATGCATATTTTTCATTAATCATGTATTTGCCACGTTGAGATATCATACTATGTTTTTCCTCTATTTCTTGCATCTCACGATAGAATTTTCCTCAGTAACCCGTGGGGAACTATCTAGTTTATTTAACATGGACTCCTGACCTGATCTACGCGCGGTCATGATAAATACGATCCATCTTGTCAGGTAGAACTAGTTAATGGGATAGCTTGTTAGTGTACAATTATTACAATAGATGTAGATTGAGAACTCAGGTTAAATAAAAATATAATTGGAAATACTATGGATCCATTATCAGGCATACGCTTTTAAGCTGGCTTTTCGGCTTCTATTGTTTATAAGCCAATAGCTTTTTAAGTGAGTGGAGTGCTAATTCTAATAGGAACGGTTTATAGCTTAAAAAACCAACGAAAATATTGTTCATTTGTTTAGGCTCAGATAACATATAAAGAAAACAAGGCCTCATAAACCATGGAAGCCAGAATATAAGCTTAACAAAGGCCTAAGGCAACGTTCAAGTGAGCAAGAAAGGGTGAGAAAAGAAAGGGTAAGAAAGGTCCTCATTTTGCATGCACACGCTTCCCGAACCGCTAAACTGTGCATTTTCCTTTTTCAACAAAACCTTCTATAGGAAATTTGCTTTAAAAATTCATATTAATCTGATTTTCAAGTTCAAAATAATTAATACTCTCACATGCTAATGGTTCACATTGTTTTACGTATCTTTTTCTTGTTCTCTTTTTCCCTCCTCTGAAACTTAAAAGAGAGAGAGCCTAACTACTTTTTTATTTTAAATTTAATAATTAAAATTTTGGATCAATTAAGTTGAAGTCGTGCCCACCTTAGACCATATAAGACCACATTAGCTTGTTATTTTTTGATTCCATGCAATGGTTCATTCATATATATGCACTAGTACACAGAGGAGGGCAGTTGGGTGCCTGTTGAGACTATGGGTACAGGTATCTATACGGCTAGTGTATCCGACTGCTATAGGAGGTGGGCCATGGCTGTGGTATTTGCAATTGTATGTATCTTAGTTGTTAGAGTTTCTTTGCTGGTTAAGGTAGGACTCTATGTTACGACCACTACACTGGATAAGGTCACCTGTGACGGGCCCAAACCCACACCTTTGACGGATTTGGGCTTGGTCAGTGATCAGTGGTCACTGGTGAGTCCTGTCACCTTTGACGGGTGGCCGACCGTCAGAGGTGACACACATCTCTGACGGGAAAATAAATAGACGTCCGTCAGAGGTGTTGGTCCCCGCTAGCTTAGGACCAGTTAGAACCCGTCACAGGTGTCTCATCTCTGACGGACACATAAACAAAAGGCCGTCAGAGGTATTAGTCTCCGGTAGTTAGAATCCGTCACAGCTGGGCTACCTGTGACAGGCAAGAAAGTAAAGGCCCGTCACAGGAGAGTCAGCTCTGACGGCCGCGGTTTACGAATGCGTCACAGGATGATTACCTGTGACGTCTTTTTTTTAATGACCCGTCACTGATGTGTTAAATCCCAAAAAAAATAAATATTAAATATTGGCTAGCCTCAGGATTTGCTAGCCATGCCCTCTGAAAAACAGAAAGATCACAGATACATGCCAGCCAGCGCCAATATCACATGCATTCATCAATTCATCAATTCATTCATCAATTCATCAATTCATTCATCATTTGCATCCCATTTCCCCCAAAATCACCCAAAAAGCATTAGATTTCAGATCCACTATGGCCTCAGTTCTGTTCTGTTCAAGCATTCTGCATCAATTAGTATCATTTGCATCAAGGACAAAAAAACAGAGGGAATTAGCTAAGATAGAAGGAGAAGCAAGTGTCCCAAAAAAACAAGTTCACATAATATGTTCTTATGCATAAGACCAAGTGTAGATAGTCTGTTCTTAAGCATCCAGAAAAAGGACAAGTGTAGATAGTTTGTTCTTATGCATAAGACAACCAACAATAAAACCTAAAAATGGACAAGTGTAGATAATATGTTCTTATTGATCACTGGCCATTTAAGTCCATCCAAATGAACGGCACAACAAGGCAACGCAAAATACGCATGTCATAAAAAACGACAAATAATTTGAAAATGGAGGGAGTAGTAAAGAGGTAATGTTCCAAATCAGTTTTAAATCTCTTTTCTAAGAAAATATACATAGGTGACCATATCCATCCAGTGAAAGTAAATTACATAGCATACCGTACCACAGAACCATAGAAACAACTATTTTTATATCACAAAAAATTGGATAACTGTTTTGTTCACGACATCACAAGTAGCCCAGTTCAATCGTCTATTATTTCGGCGAGAATGAAGGCGCACAGTTCGCCTCTGATAGCAGGAGGGTTGATGGGTGAAACCTTCTAGCTAGCTCTACCTTTCTGTTCAATAATACATAAGTTAGCACGTTTATAAGATTAATATTTGGTATTGAAATGTTTGAATTTGCCATTAGCAACAACCTCAGGGTCGAAATTTTTGACATCTCTCAGAAGTGTCGACATATTGTGGCACACGTGGAAACCGCACTGGTCCCCGATCTGTTGTGCGCATGCGAAATTGGTGTCATGATAAAGTTGGTCCTTGCCCTCCTTGTACCTACCACCCTTTTCCACATATGGTCCCCAAGCCATATTTAAGGCCTTGATGATTCCAGTGAAATTATAATCCTTTACCTTACTTGAGTTAAGCTAGTAGACCCTACTCCATTTAGGTACGATGACTAGGAGAACCCAATGTCGCCTACGCAGTGGTTATGTAGCATTAGTAATAAGAAACTTAGCTTCAACAACAATATACACGAAATGATTATTGTCTTCTTACTCTTGATTGTGCGCGCACATGATGTACTCCTTGTCTTGGTGGGCCCATAAGCACCGGTTCACGTAGTCAACCAATTCATTGAAGTTATTTTGCAGATTGACCTCATTGACCATCGATGGATCAAGGAACCCAACTTGATTACCAAGGCGACGACCCTCGATCCAACACAACCTTAAAACAATTACGTATTAGCACTAATTTAGACGATAGTCCATTAATATCACAAGGAGGAAGGTTTGCACTTACAAGGAGTAGCATTTCAGAAGTCCTGTGTCTAACTTCTGTATCCTGAATAGGTCGAAGAGGTCATCAAAGCCTATAGTTACATAGGCAGGCGACGATAGGAAGGGCTTGTGGTCGTGATGTCCAACTATGCATGACTCCCTCATTTTTCGCTTGGCATTGCTTAGCTCCATGTACTGTTTGTGTAGCTCTCGGCAAGCAATACCCATCACGGCCAACACATTGTCCTCCACCAACGGCATGCCTAGTTCAAATTGTGCCGGGCCCTTCACAACCTTCCCCGTTTTGGTCAACGGCGCCGACGCTGCAGCCTTCCCCCTTTTTTTCACCGGCGCCGACTCCTCGACCTTCCCTTTTCCTGTAGCACCCCCGCGTTCACGTTTTTGTCCCTTGACAATGGGTGGCGAGCTATCAGCCTTCCTTGTGGTCTTTATTGGAGGCAGGTTCTGAGCTATGTGTGTCAAATCCATATCGGCTGCGGCAGGTGAATGGGGTTCTGACAACGCCGGTCCACGGGGAGCCTCAATTGATAGCTTAGACGTTGAAGGTGTTCGCTCCGTCGGTCGACTTGGGCAAGGAGTCATCTTCACAATTATGTCTTCTTTGGGCCATTGTATGTACGTCTTGCACGCATCGCCCAAAGTCGTGATTTCATCATTAGGGGGCACAGGCAGCGGAAAGGCTGACCAGTTGTCCTTGACTGAATCTATGGACACCTTGGCATACCCTTGACATAGGTTTACGCCGTGCACCTTTTCTGTGTCCGAGGGATTGAAAGCCATGCCCTCAGCGACTTCGGCCGCGAAAGTTGGGTGGACCCTCACTACTAGGACACACTGCTCTACGTCCTGCATTTTTAAAGTATCAATTTAATATTGGAACATGTAAAGGTATTTGAGTAGATATGGATCGGATATAATCGATTACCTCTATGTTGTCCACCGCATCTAGTGGTGTGACAGGGAGATGAGGGGCCGGCACTTCTGTGGATGCACAGCTACTCTTGTGTTGTGACGGACTCGCTTCGTGTTGTGCAGGAGGAGTTGGATGGACAACTTGTGTTGCGGGTCGACGTATATTCATCTCGGCGAGGACCTTCTGAACCCTTTCTTCCACCCTGGCGTCCATGTCTGCTTGGAGTTCTTGAATGACCTCCAACTTAAGCTCGGCCTTCAAACGAGCATCCCTCTCTTCCTTGGAGACTTTTCGTTTCCTGTATTGGGAGCTGTACTCGGGTAGGCCATGCTTCCAGGGCACATCAACGCCAATTCCCCGAGTCCGGCCAGGATGTTCTTTGGTTCTGAGCGCCTTCGTGAGGATGTCATCTTCGCGTCTCTTCGGCGCGGACTCGACCTCGCTCTGCGAAGCTTGTTCGGCAACCAACCCTAACTATAAAAAACAGGATTCTTGTTACAAATCTTTTGCTTAATATGAACGGACATTAATGAGGTTAATTAGCGAACTCACCAGCTCCTGATAGACGTTGGCGTCACTTTGATTGTCAAATGTGATGGAGCCGTCAGGGTTGACCTTACCCCTAGCCCTCGCCCAGTTGCGAGCTCTTCGTTCAGGGATGTCGGCGAATGGGGCAGGGACATTCGCTGCTGCAGCGGCTGCATCCTCTTGGGCCCATATTTGCTCCTTGCCGATGTACCCAGCCGTGCCCAGTCGATGCGGGTGCTCATTCCGCTTTTGCAGTAGGCGATGTGCCTCGCTTGACTGCCTAAAATCTTCGCTGTTCTTCATCTCGCAAAATTGCTCCCACACCGTCTCTGTTATTTGAGGGTACTCAACGAACGGAGTACGATTGCCGGGTGGGATGACATACTCCGTGAAGAGTTTCCACTTCCAATTCTTCGATGCTTTGCCCATCTTATGGAATGCCTTCCGCTTAAGCCTTTCCTTTGCTTCATCCGGAAATGTGAACCATTTCTCCATAGCCGTCCAAGCTCGCTCCATCTCAGCTTCTGGGACCCTTCCAATATTTTTGTGGAGGATGCCGAAATTCTCACGTGCTGCCAGCCCGCAGCAGTTAGACCATCTTCCTATGACAGTCCTCGGCGCCGTGGGCCTACCACTTGCGTCAACCTCTCTTATAACCTGCACTATGGTCGGCCATCTATTTTATGTCCGGGGATTTCTACTTGACCTAGATGCACTTGTCCCGGCTGAAGGCGACGGTTGTTGTTCTTGAGGCACTTCTGCAGCTAAGACAGAAGGAGCATTTGCTAAGGGGTGGTAGGTACAAATTTTGTTGTCATGTATTGAAAAGTTATCCTATAAATTACCCCGAGGTTCGGGTTGTTCGGCTGCCATCGTCGACGGATGACCTGAGGAAACCATGGCTGGGTCTGCTTCTACCTGTATCCTCGCAGGCGTCGTTGAGGGTGGGGATGCGCCGGGCGTTGTCATCGACTAAATAATTTGAATACGCTTATAAATTTCCTATCATTTCACTAATTTCACTAATTTGAATACGCTTTGAACTATTATATATATGAGGGATGTGAAATATATATGCGAACTACATGACAAAAAGATCATGCGAACTAAAAAATGTTTATTAGTTTAAAAACTCTAATCATGTAATTAATTTAAGTTCTAGCGATTAACAGTAAAACCATAAAGAAATTTACCGCTACAACTTATTTAAACAAATTGCCCTTTCGTAAAATTATAAAATTAACAAGATATATTAATATGTAATATTAATAAATGATCTACAATAAACATATAGGATACATTATATTTATCTTTGATTAATCTACAATATACATATAATAAAATTCGATGCTTATAGGAAGAACTCTAGTAAAAAACTTTTTTTGCAACACATACTTAACTCTAGTACAATTAATTAATTGCATGCATTTTGCTACCAATTTATTGGAACCCTATATAAATGCTAAATGTTCTATATAAATCTGAACCCTATATAAATGTTTTCATAAGTGCTAAATGAACATACATACAAGAACCCTATATAATCCAATCTCAGTAACTACCACATCACAGATATGAGCCAATTTATCAATATACAAGAACCCTAGAAAAAAATGGATCAAAGGGGAAGACGAGTTCTCACTGTGTAGCAAAGAGGGGGGGAAGGGCTTCTTCTCCGGGCTGCACAGAGGAGGAGGTCGGCCGGCAGTGGAGGAGGTCGACGGCGGTGGAGGAGGGCGAGGGGGTGGAGGTCGAGTTCAGTGGCGAAGGCGGTGGAGGACGAGTTCGGCGGCGGCGGTGGTGGAGGTCGAGTTTGGCGGCGAAGGCGATGGAGGACGAGTTCGGCGGCGGCGGCGGTGGATGTCGAGTTCGGCGGCGAAGGCGATGGATGTCGACTTCGGCGGCGGAAGCGGTGGAGGAGGGCGAGGGCGGTGGAGGAGGAGGTCAGCGGCGGCGATGGAAGATGAGTTCGGCAGCGAGGCGGTGTACTATGTTGTGTAAAGTGGATCTGGATCGAGAAAAGGCACCAATGTTACCCTAGTCAACCACACCTGTGACGGGCTCTAAGTAAAATGGCCGTCACAGGTTATGACACCTGTGACGGGCTCTAACTAAAATGGCCGTCACAGGTGACCATAGCTGTGACGGGCTCGAACTAAACGGCCGTCACAGATGACCATATCTGTGACGGGCTCCAACAAAACAGCCGTCACAGGTGACAACACTTGTGACGGGCTCCAACTAAACGGCTGTCACAGGTGACCATATCTGTTACGGGCTCCAACAAAACGGCCGTCACAGGTGACAACACCTGTGACGGGCTCCAACTAAACAGCCGTCACAGGTGGCCATACCTGTGACGCGCGCGCAGGTGGACTTACCTCATTAATTATTTTATTTTACTTAATTATTTTATTTCACTTATAGTAGTTATTGTGCTTAATATTTCATTTGACTTACATGAACTATTTCGTAAGCAATGCACTAATGATCATTGCAAACATTTTAGAGTCATACATATACTAGACAAAATGGACATAAATTACAAAAATAATCCTTCCTCGTGGTCGACGCGTGCATGTTGAACCTCATCTTCTTCTTCCTCCAATTCTATAGGTATTTCCTGACCTATGCCGTGCACGTGCTGGTTGTAATCATCTTCGTCTGAAATGTTGTCCAATCCAACTATTCTCCTTTTCCCTTCACGAACTACATGCAGTTTCTTGTTACACGGGTCAATTATGTAGAATACTTGAACAACTTGTTTGGCGAGAACGAACGGTTCATCCTTGTACGCGTTGTTAGCCAGATTGACAATGGTGAAACCTTCATTATCAACTTTTACATTACGAAGATCGACCCATCGACAACGAAACAATGGCACTTTGAACTTCAAGTAATCCAGCTCCAATATTTGCTCAACTCTGCCATAGTACTGGTTACGCCGACCACCGTCGCTAGCGGCCTCAATGTGTAACCCACTGTTCTGAACTGTGCATTTGTTGTCTTGCTTGATCGTGTGAAAGGTGTACCCATTTATGTCATATCCTTGCCAGGTGGTAGCACTCCATTCAGGACCCTGTGACAACCACTGCAGTGTTTCACTTGACAAGTTCGGCATGTTGGCAATTCGGTTCTTGAACCACTGGTTGAAAGAAGACATGTGCTTTTTTCTGACCCAACTCTCTGATCGCCCTAGGTTGTCCTGTCGGAGAAATCGTAGGTGTTCATCAAAGTACGGCACTACCTCGGTCATATGCTGGAGTACCGTGAAATGAGCTTTATCATACACCTTACGATCCATCCTTACAATTTTCCTTTCAACAGTGCCCACACCATCAAGCCTTCCTTCGTGATGAGATCGTGGTAATCCAACTGAAGAGGTTTCTGACATATAGTCAACACAAAACTCGATGACCTCTTCGGTGGTGTAACTCTCAATGATGCTCCCCTCGGGGTGGGATCGGTTCCGTACGAAACCCTTCAGGATCCCCATGTACCTTTCGCAAGGATACATCTCCGTCATGAAAGCAGGACCACAGCACTTTGTTTGTCTAACAAGGTGCACGGGAAGATGTTCCATTATATCAAAGAAAGTAGGAGGAAAGTACATCTCAAGATGACATATGGTTCTGACAATTTCTGCCTGTAGTTCATCTAGTCCCTCGGGATCAATGATCTTCTGGCCAATTGCATGGAAGAAGGAGCACAATCGCATTATCGTGTGTCGCACCTTAGGAGGCAAAATATTCCTTATTGCAACAGGCAACAGCTGTGTGATAAGGACGTGGCAATCGTGCGACTTCATCCCTATCAATTTAAGGTCTTCCACTGAAACGAACTTACTAATTCTTGATGAGTACCCAGATGGAACCTTTATACCACTCAGACATGTTAGCAAATCCATCTTCTCATCTATCGAGAGAGTGTAGCAGGCTAGAGGAAGGTACACACTGCCCGACTCCGTGGTTATGGGATGTAGCTCTGAACGAACACCCATGTCTTCCAGATCTCGCCGGGCGTTGAGACCATCCTTTGTACTACCAGGGTTAAGCAGTAATCCCATTAAACTCTCGCATACATTTTTCTCAATATGCATCAAATCTATGCAGTGACGAACCTCAAGATCCTTCCAGTATGGTAGTCTCCAAAATATTGACTTCTTCTTCCACATGCTTTTCTCTTTTGTCTTTCCATCTTTCCTCAATTTTCCAAACTCGTTGGTTATTCCCATCACTAAGTTGTGCACCTCTGTCCCTGTTAGCTCTGTCGGGGGGCTAGCTGTATCTCTATGTCCATTGAAATTCTTTGTCATATTCCTATAAGGGTGATACCTTGGGAGAAATCTCCTATGACCCATGTAGACCATCTTGCGTGAATGCTTCAACCATTTGCTCCTTGTTTCCTCCATACACTTCGAACATGCCCATCTCCCTTTGACAGTTTGGCCAGAAAGGTTGCCAAGGGCCGGATAATCGTTGATGGTACAAAACAACATCGCACGGAGGTTGAAATACTCTCGTGCATATGCATCCCATGTTCGTGTGCCCTCATTCCACAGCCTCTCAAAGTCATCGATTATCGGTTCAAGGAACACATCGATATCATTGCCAGATTGTCTCGGTCCTTGAATTAGCATGGCAAGCATAATGTACTTTCTTTTGAAGCACAACCAGGGAGGAAGGTTATAGTTCACAAGAAGAACTGGCCATGTACTATGACGACTGCTCAAATCACCAAATGGATTAAAGCCGTCCGTACACATGGCAAAACGCATGTTTCTTGGGTCATTTGAGAATTCGCGGTAAATCCTATCGATTGTCTGCCACTGTACTGAATCTGCCGGGTGCCTAAGCTTACTATCGACTTTTCGTTCTTCGGCATGCCAATGCACTAGCTTAGCTTGTTCTGGATTGGCAAAAATTCTTTTCATGCGTTCCGCAATTGGGAGATACCACACCACCTTTGCGGGGCCTCCCCTCTTTGACTTACTTCCTTCACCTTCACTTATTGTTCGTTTGTATCTAGAAGCCCCACAGACAGGGCAAACATCCAAGTCAGCGTATTGCTTGTAATACAAAATGCAGTCGTTTCGACAAGCATGAATTCTTCTCACCTCCAGGCCCAACGGACATAAGACTTGCTTTGCTTCATATGTCGTATGCGGTAATTTGTTCCCCTCTGGCAACAAGTCCTTTAACAGCTCAAGAAGTTCTGTAAAACTCTTGTCGGACCAACCATTACTTGCCTTAAGCTTCATGAGTTCCAACACGCATGACAATTTGCTGTGCTTCGACTTACATCCATCGTACAAAGGCATATGACATTCTTCCACCAACTTACTAAACTTCTCAAAATCTCTGTCGTTGTCATCTGCGTCTTCAACGTCATGCAACATTTTAGACAAACTTTGAGTATCCAAATCTATGGTCTCTCCGCCTAACGGAGAAGGTACAAACATGCCTTCTCGAGTTGCAGCGGCGTTCATTACATCCTGATCCGGGCCTTCTTCAACTGCGACATCAGGTGCCTCTTGCTCTCCATGCTTGCTCCAACATGTATATTTTTCCATGAAACCTCTCCTTACCAAATGAGAATGCACATCTGAACTATCATGGAACATCTGTTCATTCTTACAGTCGTTACATGGACACAATATGTGCATGGCCATCCTGCTTTTTCTGTCATTGTCCGCAAATGTGACGAATTCAGTGACCCCCTCCCTATACTCTTTAGACGAACGATGAACATGGTACATCCAACTACGATTCATCTGCAATCAATGACATAGGAAAAAAACTATATGATGATCAATTGGGAATGAAGGGAGAATAATGTATTTTTTACCTTTAATTTCAGCACAAATTCGCCCCCCTTACCCTCCCAACCGAATTGTGAACAGTGCACTGGTCGGGATGGAAAGCAGTTGGCAATTAGATGGTATTTATAGAGATCCAACTCACCTCAAACGGGTTAAATAAATATAGCCCGTCAAACATGTCGGCCAATTACCTTTGACGGGTTTTAACTCTCTGGCCGTCACAGGTGGGGTGATACCTGTGACGGCCAGGTGGTTAGAAGCCGTCACTGGTATTTCAGTGACGGCTTACGGTTCCAAGCCGTCACAGGTGAGGTCATACCTGTGACGGGCCGCAGCCGGATGTCTCACCGATGACGACAAACATAAGGACCCGTCAAAGGTGACGGTCATCTGTGACCAATCCGTAGGCCCGTCACTGGTATGCCGTCACAGATGTAGGTTTCTGGTGTAGTGGACTAAGTTATCCTTTGTAATACTAAAGAAAGCTTAGGCCGAGTCGAATTGGGTTTTCTACTTCTATCCCTACCCCTCAACCTATCTAAGGGGGGTAGGGAGCCCTCCAAGGGCAGATACCACAACTTGATCGTTGGATCTCATAATACGCTCGACGGATACAATCACCAAACAAGAGTAGAGTACTACCTCTCGTTGAGAGGGCCTGAACCTATCTAAACCTTTGTCTCAGCAATCTATCCACTTTTAGATCTCGTATGCATTGCACCGATATAGAACATCAGCAATTGACGTGCCACGTAGGGGTTGCGTCGAGTTTCTCATTGATAAGCGCAATGGAATCATATTCAGGAGTCTTCCCTCCATGGCAAGCATTTCATTTCGGAGAGCTCGACTTTCTCGCTAACAAATTTAGTAAGCTTTTCCTCTCCAACTCAAATTCGAATTAGTTAGCGAGGTTCGAGACTTTCTCAGTCTCGACTGGTCTCTCAAACCTGGTCTAGGCCTACTCTAGGTCTCTCAAACCAGTGCTGGTATTTGTTACGATCACAAATAAATCCGCAAGCGCACGGATACCGTTTTAGCACTTCATCTCAGAGTATTCCAACGGAATTGAATCATAGGGAACGTGTGTGCAGAATCTAAGAACAGAATTAACCAAGGACAACAAATAATGAAAGGCTTAGGATAGAAAGGATTCCTATGGATTAATAAACTTGACTTAAGTTAAGGTAAAACTCTGTCAATTGCTTCGTGCACTCGCTCTTCCCTAGTCTGCCAGTTGAGTCCGACCTACGCTCTATGATGTACCCGAACGTGGAGGGTTACAAAGGACGGAGAGAGCTATCACCACCTGCCGCCTACCTCCACAACCCCTGCAGCACACAACAAATGAAGGTAACCTCTCACATAGACACCATGTCTATGTTATAGATTTTTACTCTAGCCTCACGCAGGAACTTTCTTTTTTATCTAGAGTCCTAGTACTAAAGAACTTAATATAAATACTAAGCGACAAATCCACGATGTTGAGAATATATCTTACTTAAGCAAAGAAATTAAATACCAAAAGGAAATCTTGACTACTCACTTTATTAAAGAAGCATTCGCCGATGTACAAGAGAGGAGAGAGTGCCAACAACTCCGGCACTCCTCCGGACCTTCCCCTTACTCTCTTCCTATTTTCTAGATACTACTAGATTGTAGCCTACAATATGAAAGTGATTGTACTCCACTTGTGTGGTTGTGTTTTGAGAGTGAAGCGAGAAGCTCCTTTTATAGTGCTCAATGACGGTTACTAGGTCTGTACTTAAGTCGGTTAGCACCCCTAACCACCATTAGGAGCGAATGGTGAAGCGCCACGTGGAAGGGGGGGGTGAAAGGGGCCGAGCCTTGTTCAGCCAACCCCTAGTTTGGCCGAACTAGGGCAACTGCCTCTCTCCACCGCCTTTCTCCTTAAGGCTGTCATGTGGGCCCATATGACGATGCACGATGGATAGGCCACAAATATGTCACTTTGTACTGATTTGTGGGTCAGAGGTACATTTTGTCGCATGGAGGGTGTATTTTCATCCAAAATTACATGCATACAAATATTTGCCAACACTTATGGAAATGGTTAGAAATAAACCCTACCGCTAAGTTTGGTGTTTCAATTTATTTGGTTTAATGCAGGAGTTGACGATCAGATTTGGCATTTAAGGACCGCCCATAACACCCCCACACTTAGCCTTTACTTGTCCCTGAGTGAAGGTCATGGATTACAATAGAGCAATGAATTCATGTGTAGTAGTACAAACATACATGTTATTCTAAGCCATACTGTACTTGTGAACTTTGAAGTGTCTATGGGTGATTTAAGAATGGAACAGCCTTGATTCAAGTTACCTCTACTCCTTATGAGTACCTTGGGTTTTTCTTTTTGCTCATAAAAATATAACCTTACTTTACTCCTCAATTAATTCTCTCGGATCGCTCAATGTGTATGATTCCTCACCAAGGCATTGATTTTGTCTTTTCTTATCCTACTTTTGAGAAGGCTTATGTGGAGCTTAGATAGGAAATAAGAATGACATACTTGTATCACATATATTGCAAAGTCAATAACCGAATCCAAGAAGATAATTAATCATACAATCTTGATCAAGATGTGCTTGTTTGTGGAAGAATGGGAAGAGGAATGATGACTCCTTTTTTTGTACGATCCTTCTCCTTGTACTTATTTGGAGAACATGGCTATGTTTTTTCCTCAATTTTTTTTCATGCTCGAAAATATTTTGTCTCATTCTCTTTGTGAGCATTTCTCTATTTCTCAACATCATATTTTCTAGCTCATGTCTCATTGTACATAGATAATTGGAGGGAGGATCATAAGCACATGGAGTCTTTATTTGGTGGATGGATAACTGATGCTAACTTCAAGTGTAGAAGTATAGCACATGTCGTGGATGGCATATTTTTGCTAGCCTCTAGTGTAGAGAGTGAGCAGTATATGGTAGGAGTATGTGATGTTAATCATGAAAGTATGAAAAGAATCTTACAAATGTCTCAACAATTTGACCAAACTAAACATAATAACAAGCAGCATACGTATAATGTTCATCAATATGATTGACATATGGCTTTGGCTTTGGTAGCATATCTATACCACATTTTTCTTTCATAAAATTCCCAAGATGACATCAATTTCAAGAGAAAAGCAATGTTTCTTTTATCAGGCTATCTTTCGTTCATCAATTATTTAGATGACATGTGGTCCTATGAATGGACGTTCATAACCAACAAGTAACATGAGGAATAAAGAGTATGCAACTCATTCCTAAGAAAATCATATACTCTAGTTGAAACACTCAAATTCAAATTTAATTTAGAGTTTAATTTTCTTTTCTGTGATGAGAAGATTGCACTTAAAATTAGGGAGGTTTAAGGACAAATGTGCAAACCGACGCTGTGTGAGTGTGAAGACGAACAAGCTATTGGTATTTCTTACATTCACATATAAATCTGCAAGCGCACGGATACTGTTGTAGCATTTCACCGATGAGTATTCCCAAGGATACCGTATTTATATTTTCCTAGGAAAGGTGACAGTGTAAAGATAGAGTTTATACATCATAAATAAATCTATTATTAATTCACTATAGTCTAAACAGGGGTTAGGGTCAATGTTTATGAGGTAGTGTGAAACACAGAAGATTCATCTCTATATTAATATATAGTAGAAAAGGACAGAACAACGATAGATATGTACTTCTATACTACTAATGTCTAGTATATACTTAACACATACATGCTTACAAGGCTAGGACTTAGTTGTAGGCACCCAGATACTACCGGGAGACCACTCTTTGCTAGTCTGTCAGCGTGGTTATGACATTTACACACTCTTACGTCATACCCAGACATGGAAGAATACAAAGGAGGGATAGGGTTGTCACCACCTGCCGCCTACCTAACTTTCTGTGGGGCATACCCGCATCCAATGACATTTATCTAACTTAAGCACCATGCTTATGCTGGTAAATAATATCACTAATTCCCCTGGGACTCCCACCCTATGGATGGACAAGTAAGAACTAGTGCAACCCATTAAGGTCTCTGAATCATTACCGTAGGATAGATCGACTAGCCTAATCAAGTGAAGCATATAGATGAAGTAAATCCTAATCATAGAACTTATATCTACTAAAACAGTATAAGAACTACGAACACAAGAATATAAGGAAGATAATTCTATTAATTCAACTATAGTCTTACAAGAAGAGTAAAGTACTAAAGACACCGGAATGTTCGAGAAGACTATAGTATCGAAGATACTCTAAGCCTATATCCAATAATACTATAAAGAATACAATGTAGATACAGAGAATTGCTCCTTGAGGTATGTGTTGTGAGTGAGGAGCTCCACTCCATTTATAATTTCTTATGACAATTGGATAGGTCGGTAATTGCCACAACCGTCATTTGGAAGCCATTTGGAGCATCCACGTGGAGGGGGAGATGGACGACGCTTGGCCTGGTTCGGCCGAACCAGAGTAACCGCCATTCCCCACTGACTTTGGTGAAGGGATGACAAGTGGGCCTCTTGGTCGGCACACAGGTGATTGGCCCTACTTTAAGTCGGTTTGATCTAACTCGTGGGCCCATCAATCCGTGTGCTTGCACGTGTTTCGTCGGAGGTGTGTTTCTTTGCCTGCCGGGTCATTTCTCCTTCACTTTGGTGTACAATCTCTGCATACATGTTAATTCTCCAAGCAGAGTGGAACTACATTATTTATTGTTGATATACGTGCAAGAAATGCAAGTTCTTCCTTTATTTATTATGGTAGTTGGCGGTCGAAATCAGTAGTTAACGACCGTCAACACAGGCCTAGGGTTCTGCTGACCTTGCCATTGTCCCGGTCACTACGTATTTTCTTATGTGCGTGCTAGAGTCTTGGTGCTGCATTGATATGGGTGAGCTCGTTTGTGTGACAGGACGAACCTGAAATCACCTCCACAATTGTTCTTGTACCTGGATTGCTTATTCAAACAACAACAAGAAAAATGGTGAAAACAAAAAGGACTCAACCGGTTAAAACCTTGGGAGTCATAATCTTTATTTTATTTTATTTGATAGGCACATTACAATAGGAATGGAAATAAATGAAAAAAAACTTACATGGAGTCTTTACTTGATTGGAGGATTAGAAGGGGGCCACCTATGGACTGTGTGTGCAAAGGCTGGGAAGTAGCAGCGCCACCCATGGGTCAGCCCTACCGAACCCTAGTGGGCTCCCCTCTCCCTCAGCTTTGGAGGATATTTGAGCTTGGGTTGGACAGGGTCCAGCCTGGAAATCTCCATGTTAGTTTTGGAGAAGACGTCAAAATCGACCAAATTTACCACGTGTTGATGGTCGTTACGTACTGATTTTGACTATCAATTACCTCGATAAATAAAACGGAACTATCATTTCTTGCACACATATGAACTATATATAATGTAGTTCCACTTGTTCTTGAAGCATACTGAAGCGACCCTCGTATTTCACTTCCGAGGTAGAATACCGGTCCATGGCTCATTCCTCAGTAAGAACCAACTTACTAAGAAATGGGCACACTAGAATAACATAGCAGAAACAATTGTAGCAAACCCATTAGATAAAACTAAGAGAAATTAGTTTTTTCAACATAATAACTAAATAATACCTCGAGATGATCATGCCATCATCAAAATCATATTTGTCAAGTTGATGCAGAGAACAACCTATTCAACTTCTTGATAAACCATTGAAGAATTTATTCTTGTTCTTGCTCTTCTGAGGGAAACTATTTCACGCTTAAAAGTTAGCACAATCATCTACAAGGAATATTATACATAGGGGATGAGTACGAAAGGTACTCAACAAGTCCAATTATAGCAATCCAACAGATATATGCCCATAATCCACCTGCATAGATAAGTATATCTCCAAAGCCCATAATTCAACGAGGAATTTTACGCATGTTCATAAAACAATGTTGCAAAAGATCATATTAAATAATTGTAAAATCTACTACATATAAGGCACCACAGGTATTAGAACCTTCGATAGGTTCTTTTTCTGCCGCATCCGCAGTTTCACATCACAATTCATACACTCTGCAAAGGTGTGTCGCTGTACCCACAAAAGCCTTAAACCTTTTAATGCCCATGCCCGTCAGTGCTTGAAGCACACTTCATGATGTATGTCGGCAAGGCTAAGGTCAAAAGCTTTTCATCAATCCCATCTATCAACTTTCTCTATGGGTGATTTCTGCAACAAAGGCAAATCATCGGATCCTGCAACAACGGCGATTCACATTATCTAATCGGATCCCACAACAACGGCAACCCTCATTGCTAGCCCGTGCTCATGGGGTTCAAGGAACTCCTTAAGCCCGCAAGATAAAGCCATTAAGAAAGAATTATTAGGCCAGCCCGTCCCATTCAGGTCATTTGGTCGACACGTTCGCTACGGCGCTTGCATGCCATATAGCAGTGGTTGTTTAATCTTATGGTAATAAATATATACAACTGAACCCCCAACACAATGACAAGTACAGACTGCACCTATAATATGACTAACTGCTCCACTAGTAAATCAAATACACTAGGATATTTATTTATAACTACAGAAAGTATAATTTAATGCAAGATGATACATATAGATTGCAATTACGAAAATATAACAAGAGTTGATCAAAGGTTTTGGACTTGTCTGAGATACCCGAAATCAAAGAATGAATAAATCAATAGAGAACTCCAACAAATCCAAGATAAATGCCCAACTAAAAAAGTACAACGAAACAAAACTAAATACGAGAACGTTGATGCTAATGTGATGCGTATGAGATGACTAACCTTAATAATATACTTTTACTTATATAGCTTACAGGTTAACATCTCTCACTCCAAGACCCGACTAGATGATTCATATGTATTTTTAAGTTGAATATGGTTAAATATATTTATATGTTTTGATTTGTTAAAGATTTGTGATTTATATAATAAAATTTAATTTTTAAACTAAAATATCTGGTTTTGAAACAAACATTATTACCCATCTATTTTTAAGAGTGTAATCATTTTACTTGGAAAAAATTTTGTTTTACTTGAGAGATATCCTCCGGACATTACATCCCTAGGGATTAATATTTCCTCTTTTTTGGCTCCTCGGAGAAAATGACGTGTGGTAGCATTTTTGCAAAAAGCTCCTCAAGTTTATACGGAATAGTGCATACGTCCTCCAACCGATCGACACCTTGTTGTGATTCTTCCATAAAACCCCTCATCTTTCAGAAAAATACAACGTGAAGAAGAGAAAATTTTGTTTGTAGGAGTAGCGCTGTAAACATGAAAAAAATAGGGGTTTTTCACAAAACAACCATATATATACTCCCAAACCCTGCCCCGGCCGCTTCCCATCATGCCCCCCTCCCCGCGCCGATCCCTCCATCACCACCCTCACGCGCCGTTGCCCTCCTTCCCTCCGCCCCATCGCTGTCCGAGTGGCCCGTTGGAAAGCTGGCTGGCTGCAAGGATGGCGGCGACGGGGCTTCTTCTCTCCCCAAACAACGCTGTGGTTGGGGCTCCCAAGCGCTCAAGGTGCAGGCGACCTGTTGGATCCGGCGAGGGGACGTCGGGGGTTATCGTGCCAGCCGCCGTGAGGCAACAGGAGTGGTACAGGCGGCGGCTGGATGGTCGGCGGCGATGGACAAACCGTGGCTGGGCTGCAGGTGGTGTTCGGTGGGTGACCGGCGGTGGAGGGGACGGCAACGGCGTGGTCGGGCACTTCCTTGCCTGGACGGCTGCGGACGCCACCGCATCTCTTCCGCTCTTGCAGCTGGCCTGCACACACCCTTCTCTCAAGAGGTAGGCCTTCGGCGAGGAGTCAGAGGGGGAGCACTGGCGTGGCCCTCCAGGTTGACCACAGAGGAGGCGAAGACGATGGCAGTGGTTCAATGCCGCGAGGTCGGGAAAAAGCAGATCGGGAGGACAAACGGTGCCCAGATCCGAAGAAGAAGGCCCATAGCAAGGCTAATGGCAGAGGGGCTCGTCGGAGATGGCCGGACCAGAGATGTTTGCACCGGCGCTGTCACCCGTGACGAAGAGACCCGCCGCCAGCCCGAGTGGCTCACCAGCGTCCGCCCATGCCCCACCGTCTGCTTGCCGAGGTCGCCACCAGCTGGCGGAATAGAGGTTCACGAGTCCAAGTAGCGTCACCACGACGCCGAGCTCCACGCTCAACTCCCTCACCACCAGCAAGCCCCGTGCCGACATTCCGTCTCCTCGAGCTGTAAGCCGTATCGCGGGATCTGTGGACCATCGCCGGTGTCTGCCCCTCTGTCGGCTGCCTCCTCCTCGTCACTGATGCCTCTTGAACTCTACCTTACCCACCAATTAGGAATGGTCGATGCCTCCTGATCTCTACCTACCTCGATGATTAGGGATGGAAGGTATAGAAGCACAAGAACTAGGAGGTTCGATGGGAGCTGGGATGGTCCACGACAATGGCACAGTCGCTGCCATCTTCACCCCCGACTCCTCTGTTGCAATTCGAGATGAATAGAGAGATTGCAATCCCAGATATGGTTCCTTCTTGTCGGTAAGAGATGGTCCTCTCTATCTTAGTGTCATGGTTCCCATTGATTGGTGTCAGGCAAGGCAAGGCAAGGCAGCCAGATCAGAATGCATTAGATGGCAAGACAAGGCAGCCACGTCATAATGCATACTCTGTTTTGCCTTTTTTCTGTGACAGCAATTCATGTTGAATGTGGACCGAAGTTCTAGAATGTTCTGTACCATGCTTTTCGTTCAATAAATATCAATAAACCATCTATGATTTTGCATAATTTCCGGTGAACAAAGTACTATTGATTTATACTACATATTAATAGTAGTGCCATGCTGTAGGTTTGTAACATATTGAAAATTCACCTAGGAAGAATTAATATGGAAAATTTAAAACTTTTTGAGTTCTAAAATTTTTGAAAAACATTAAAGCTCATTCTAGGGCCTAACTCATTTAATAAAAGTAAAATGCATAGATTTTCTTGGGTCAAATCAAAAGTATGACCAAAACATAATTTATAAATCATGTGTTGACATAATCCAATTCAAATAAAATAAGTTTAACCTTAATTTAAATTTCGATTATCTTGATTTTTACTTTGGATTTGATCATCATATAGGTTAAATTCAAATCAATGGGAATATAGGTTTTAAAAATATGTAAACCCAAATGATTATAAACTTGGTGGTATGTGCATTTTATTATTTTGGGATTGTTTTTGGATTTTATTGTGCATCTCATAATAGGACTCATTAGCATGAAATGGCTAAATGAAAATATTAAAAATTAATGGTGCAACTTTAAATCCTACAAAAATTCTCAGAAATACTAATCAACACCATGAACTTACAGTAATTTTGGTTTGAATTTATCAAATAATTTGGTATCTCAAATAAATCCTCCAACTCAGCAAAATCTGCTAATTCCAGATATCACTTAGCCTACTTTGCACCTTCACCAAAATTAAACCATAATTTATTTAGCAAAACCCTTTGGTCAGCATGTTAAATACATTGTTTTCTAATGACAGGTGCCTCGGCTTAATCCTAATTCGAAATGTAACCACATAAAATGAGAGCCATAAGTTACTTAAACAGTTTTGGACTGCAGTCAACCTAGTAATTTAGGTTACTTCACAAAATTACCATGGTAAAACTAAAAGTGATCTAACCTTGAGACTTGAAGTATTAATAGGATGACATTCTTGTCTACCATCTGTAATTTTGTCTCCCTCTAAATCTCAACATAATTAGAGAAGATGAAGAGAATAAATCAATACATTGGAATAGTGAAAAAATTAGAAAATTTAAGCTTCTAGGCCTCCCACACCATATCTCTCTTTGCCATGTGGGACCCAGCCCTTGTGGGACCCACCTATCGGTCACACAACCTTGCCACCTCCTACTTCTCCCTGGGAACGCGCGACATGTGTCAGACGCGCCACACCGCTAGCGCACCACCTCGCCATCAACCGCTTCCCCGAGCTTCACCTTAAATACCGCCGCTTCACCCACGCGTGCACATCCTCTCCCTCACCGCATTCTACCCAAAACCCTAGGGAGACATCCTCGAGAGCTCCGAGAACGAGTCATCTTCTCCGGCGACGTCAAGATTCATCACCGTCGCCATCCTTCTCTGGTGAGCTTCGCTGCGAGCCAACCACAAGAACGTGATCCCCTTGTGATGCCTAACATGACTGTGCCTTGCTTTCTCCTTGTCGCACAGGTCAATCTCACTGGAGCGCAGCTAGTGCGGCCCTCGGTGTCCAGAGTGCCGCCGTGAGTCGCTTCGTCGTTCTCGTCAACTCAGTGAAGCGCCGGCTGAACCATCGCGCCATGATCATATCCAAGACCTAAGGAGTAGAACAACCGGAGTAATCGAGCCAGGGCACCGTCGTTGAGGAGATCCTCTTCTTCTTCCCCAGGTCCGGCCGCTAGTGATCGTCGTCGATTCCTCGTCCTCGGGTGAGCTTCGGCGCAATTCCTTGTACAGGTAGCAACCTTAGGTCTTCACTAAGCTGTGCCACACCTCATCTTGGCAAGCCGAAGTCCGGAGGGAGGCTGTCACCATCACCCTGCCATTTTCGCCGACGCTGGGGTGTTCTTCACATCGCTGCCGCTGTCCAAGCTTCGCCAAGCCAAGCGCGACCTCAAGTGAGCACCCACGAACCCCGTAGGTGCACGTGCATGCATGGATTTGCACTAAATCGAGCTAGAGCTCAGGATGCACTAGCATGCTTAGGCACTCCGCCGCTCGAGCTCGCCGCCGGCAATATTCTGGCCATCACAGCCTTTGATTCGACCACTGATGGCTTCGCCGTCTTCCCCTCCATCTTTTTGTTTTTGGCCACATCGTCTGTCTTCCCGCTGTTCATCGCCGGTGCCACTGTGAACGTCGTCGGCGCTGTTGCCTCTAGTTCCACGGCCACCGTCTCACTGACGAGTGAGCCCCACTTGTTTAGGCACAGAAGAGTTAATTAGTGAAAGATTAAATCTTGCAAGGTCTAAAGTGTAAGACTCCTTTGTGTGACATCTAGGCCATAGGATTTAGTTGTAATTATGTAAAAATTCAAGCACTCTTTATAATGATGTTATTTGCACGTGTTAAGGACTTTGGGTTGAATCTTTAGAAACCCAGGGACCTTTCTGCAAAAGTCACAGAGACTGACCAGTGGACCCATCCTTTTAAAATCTGGAAAATATTAAAGAAAATACTCAAATCAATATTTGCATAACAGAAAAATGAGTGAACTTTTAAAATGCATATAAAATCCATTTTAGCTTCAATTTAGATGAACCCAATTTCTGTAGATTCACAAAGTTATGCTCTTTAATTGTGTAAGATAAAACATGCTGCTTACCGTAGAAGAAATGTCTCTAAAAATTAGTATATGAAATAATTGTCATAAAGCATGCACTAATTTATAAAATCCATATGAAATTCACATTAACTCATTTAGAGGTGAACTAAGTTCCAGAATACTCATAGGATGATGTTCTCAAATGTCATTAACTAAAACTTGACACTTTCGGTAACAAATCATCACTAAATAATTATGTAGTAAAATAATTACTATAATGCAAACTACAAACTATAAAATCCATATAAAATTCATTCTAACTCCAAATGATGTAATTCCAGCTGGGTTAGGTTGTTAATCCCATAGACTTAGTTTCTATAAATTAAAATATGCCACATACAGTACTAGAAACATGTCTAAAATTTGTATAACTAATAAGATTTACAATATGTCATGTAAATTGTAAATTTCATAATAAAATCATGCCAACTCCAAAAATGTTGAAACTAATTTTGTTGAACTCCTAAAACTTAGCCTTCACTGCAGTAACCTAAAACTCCACAAAACTTGAACCTAAAATGCACTTAAAATCTAATAGAGCTTAATTAATCTATTAATAGTATTAAGTTTTAAATATTAATAACTCACAAATGCAATGTGATAAAATGAAAATTCCTTCACCAAAAATCATATACACACAGTATCTACCCACACTAGTGAATTCATGCATTTTAGAGCATTTTGAATTTTTGCATGTTTCGGTATTTATTCGATTACCGTTATTTCTTTAGAGGACGAATTCGTTATTGGTGAGGAGATTGGCCCTATTGCTGACCCCAGTAAGGATATCATCAAGGCAAGTTTTGCCCTCACCCTTTGAACATATTGAATCCCATGTTTTGGGCTAAATGTGTTGTTTTATAAATTTGCATGCGTACTTCTAACTATCAGTATTTCCAAAGATGTAAATGGTAGTTATATCCTAAAAATTGCATATATCCTCTTTAAAACATCAACACCTTGCTGTTTGAAACCTTATGATTAATTTGAGTACCCTATTTGTACTCAAATGGATTTATATATGCTTTTGTCAAATGCCAATTTGCTTAGCCTTGCTTAGAATTATCTACCATGGTTATGGATCACTTACTATGTTATTTGAATCATTTTAAACCTTATGGACAGAGGTAATTCTCTTCTTATTTGCGAACTAAAATGAATAGAATGTAAATTTCAAACTTGGGCAGCAAGTGGTATGCATATGGTGGTAGTTGCATACCGATAAGAGGAGTGTTCGCTTGAGTCGATTAAGGACTCAACTACATGTCACTCACTTATGTTTTCTGTAAATCCACATGTGTTATTTATGGGGTAACCTTGGCCGATTAAGTTAAGTACTTGCCTAATCTTGCATTCGGGAGGCCGTTGTAGTAGAGGTAGTGGCCACGAGTGTACTGTGGGCTATTTGTAGGAATTACCCATGTATGTGTTGATGATTATGTTGATAATAGGATGATAAATTCCCTATGTGTGTGTTTTCTATGAGGAGACGAGTGCAATGTTCCACTTCACAACATGGGCGTCTAAGTCTGTCCAATACAATGATAACGTGCCTTGTCGGGAACGGATGTGTTCGCCGCCACGGCGTTAGGTTTAAGGCATGGGCTCGCCACCTAACGGCTCTAGGACTTAAGCCTAGGGTGGATTCACACTTATCGTACTCATGCAAGGTTAGACAATACTTAATGTAAAAGTTTCGTTATGACCTCTAGACCGCACCCAACGTGTAGAGTGTGGTAGTGCTTTGGCCGGCACAAGACAAACTAAAATGTTCATATCATGTGGGTAAAGCTATACAAACTCTGCAAAGTCTAAAACTAATCGATAAGCCGTGCTCACGGTCATGAGCAGCATACACTACTATAAAAACCTCTATAGGTACCGGTCACATAGGTACCAGATTTGCTAGAACCGGCACCTAAAACACAATTCCCGCCCATGATCCCAAAAAGGTGCCGGTTTGTAAGAAAAACCGGCACCTATGATACCAAAAAGGTGCCGGCCTTAATTATGAACCGGCACCTATCACATAGGTGCCGGTTCGTAAGTCTAACCGGCACCTATATTACGGCCAAAAAGGTGCCGATTTAAATTAATAAACCGGCACCTACCACATAGGTGCCGGTTTTTAATAATAACCGGCACCTATGTGGTGGCTTCCGGCCGAAGGTACCTAAATAGGTGCCGGTTCAGTACATAAACCGACACCTATATCCCCCAGTCTATATATACCCCTCGTTCACTGCATTCTCACGATTTTGAGGCTTCTCTTCAGCTCATCCAAATGGGGGGAGGAGGTTTTGCCCAAAAATTTAAAAAATATAGAGAGATCTATGTGTTTGCATGCGTAAAGGTTAGTATATGTTGATTCTATATGTAATTCGCACTAATATTTGTCAAGTTATTATTTGCAATTTGTTTTGTTGAATGAGAAGCATGAGAAAGTATGATGACTTATTAATATTGGATTAATTTAGAGATTAATCATCAATGAGTAATGTAACTATTATTAACATTTGTCAGAATTTCAATAGATATAGAGAATGATTGATGTATGTTAGTGGTTAATTTAAGAATTTTTGTAGGAGCGATGGATGGAGGGATGAACGTTCTAGAGCGCGGTACCTTGGAATATGCCAGGAGAGTAACCAACTTCGTGATCGCAGCCACGAGATCCAGATCATTGAACACGACGGAACACTTGCGTTGTCCATGCGCTGATTGCAGGAATGAGAGACAGTTTCCTGCAAAACAAGTTCATGAGCATCTCCTAACAAGGGGTTTTATGCCTAATTACACATGTCAAACCAATCGTGATGAAGATGAGAATCCAGATGTAATGGACGGAGACAATGTGGAGTTGCCTGCTGACGGAGGTGGATATGATAGTGACGAATCAGATGGTTTAGATCAGATGTTACGCGACGGGGAGACAGCCTACGACGATGACAGGCAATACGAGAAGTTCAAGGGCATGGTGGAGGACTCAAAAACCCCGCTTTATCCAGGATGCAATGAGCAGCACACCAAGTTACACGTCGTCCTCTCGTTGCTGCAGATGAAATCCACCAACGGTTGGAGTGACAAGAGCTTCACAGAGCTTCTACAGCTGATTAGAGACCTCCTTCCAGCGGGTCATGTGCCGCCAGAAACAACATACCGAGCGAAGAAGGTTGTCTGCCCACTCGGACTGGAAGTGCAGAAAATTCAGGCATGTCGAAATGACTGTATCCTATATCAAGGTGACTATGCAGACTTGGATACATGTCCAGTTTGCGGAGCTCCGCGGTATAAGGGTGGAGTTAACGATGATGATGATGCTGATGATGACAGTGGTGGCCCAGTCCTGAAGAAGAGGAAAGTGCCCGTTAAAGTTGCGTGGTATTTTCCTATAATCCCTCGGATCGAACGCATGTTTGCAAACAAAAAACATGCAAAGATGATGCGTTGGCACCACGAAGAGCGTAAGAAGGATGGAATGATAAGACATCCTGCCGATGGATCTCAATGGAGAAAGATAGATAGAAAGTATAAGAAGCATTTTGCGCAGGAGATTAGGAATATAAGGTTTGGGCTAAGCACGGACGGGATGAATCCATTTGGTGACATGAGCAGTCGGCATAGCACGTGGCCAGTGGCACTTGTTATCTACAACCTTCCTTCATGGTTGTGCATGAAGCGTAAGTTTATTATGATGCCACTTCTAATCCAAGGTCCCAAGCAACCTGGCAACGATATCGATGTCTACCTCAGGCCATTAGTGGATGATCTGAAGTTTCTATGGGACCGGGGTGTGCAGATGTGGGATGCGCACAAAAGAGAGTACTTCACCTTAAGGGCAATGTTGTTCGTTACCATCCAAGATTACCCTGCAGCTGGTAACACATCTGGGCAAACAGTGAAAGGTGGTTGTGCATGTGTGCAGTGCATGCGGGATACAGCGAGCAGGTGGCTGAAGTATTTCGGAAAGACTGTGTACATGCGCCATCGAAGGTTTCTTCCAGCCGGCCACCAGTACCGTAGCAATACAAGGGATTTCGATGGCACGGTGCAGGAGGGTACAGCTCCAACACACTGTACTGGCAGAGAGATTTTTGAAGAGGTACAAGATATTGAATGTATATTTGGTAAGGGGCAAGGCAATCGAAGTGCAACGAGCAAGGGTGGTGAGAAACCTATTTGGAAGAAGAAATCTATCTTCTGGGAACTACCATATTGGAAAGATTTGGATGTCCGTCACGCAATTGACGTGATGCACGTTGAGAAGAATGTGTGCGAGAGTTTGATGGGACTCCTGCTAAACATACCCGGCAAGACAAAGGACACGTTAAAAGCCCGGAGAGACCTCGCAGACATGCACATCAGGCCCGAGCTACATCCTCAAGAACGTCCCAATGGTCGCCAGTACCTCCCTCCTGCGTGCTACACCCTTAGTGCCGCAGAGAAAATAAGTCTGTTGGAGTGCCTGCAGGGTGTCCGGGTCCCTTCTGGTTACTCTGCGAACATTAAAAGACTTGTCAACATGAAAGAGAAGAAATTAGTGGGCATGAAGTCACATGATTGCTACATGCTGATGACACAACTTCTTCCTGTTGCTATTAGAGGCATTTTGCCAGATAAGGTTCGAAACCCAATCATAAAGCTATGCTTGTTCTTCAACGCTATATATCAGAAGGTGATCGATCCAAGCACGCTAGACAAGCTCCAATCAGATGCAATCATTACCCTTTGCCGGCTCGAGATGTGTTTTCCACTATCATTTTTTGATATAATGGTTCACCTCGTGGCACATCTCGTAAAAGAGATAAAAATTCTCGGCCCAGTGTATCTACATAACATGTGGGCTTTCGAGAGGTTCATGGGGATCATAAAGAAGTATGTGCGTAATAGAGCTCGACCAGAAGGCAGTATCGTAGAGGGTTATGCAACAGAGGAGGTGGTTGAGTTCTGTATCGACTATATGGATTTGCATCCCATTGGTGTGCCGATGTCTCGACACGAGGGCAGGCTACTAGGGAAAAGGACACTAGGGCATAAGGCAATTTTCGCTCCTAGCCTAGAAACATTACGGCAAGCACATTTCGCAGTGCTCCAGCAGTCGGCCTTGGTGGCTCCATTTGTTGACATGCATTATAACACACTCCGCAGCGAGAACCCAAGCAAATCAGAAGCATGGATAGCTAAGCAACATAGGTTGAATTTTGGCGATTGGTTACGGAAGTATATCATGGCTATGAATACTAATAGTGACCAGCTGTATGTTTTGTCTCGGGGACCTGCGAGCACAATTCATTCATTCCAAGGGTATGACATTAATGGATATACATTTTACACGAGAACCCAGGATGTGAAGAGCTCGTATCAAAATAGTGGTGTCCGCGTAGACGCCTTCGACAGTAATGGTGTAGAACAAACCTACCATGGTTATATAGAGGCAATCTGGGAGCTTGAATATGGACCGCTGAAGGTACCACTTTTCCAGTGTCAATGGGTCAAAATTCCCAGTGGTTTGAGGATTGACAAGTACGGAATGTTAATCGTGGACTTAAACAATGTGGGTTATCAAGATGAACCATTTGTGCTCGCAAAATCCGTAACACAAGTATTCTATGTCAAAGACCCTTCTTCGTTGACCGATCGCCACGTGGTTCTCCATGGAAAGCGAAGCATTGTCGGAGTTGAGAATATCGTTGATGAGGAAGGCTACGATCAAATCGACGAGCTACCACCGTTTGCAACAGATGTAGAAGGAGGTGAAGAAAGTCAGGAAGACGAAGATGAGAAAGAAGCACCATATGTTCGCAGCGACCATGAAGAAGGAGTAATTGTGATAGACCTGCATGTTTGAACTTTATTGTAACAAACATGAATGTGTAATTAGTGCCGGCCCAGAACCGGCACCTATGTTGTTTCTTGTAGTAGTGGCCAAGTTGGATAAGAACAAAAGGTAGAAAAACAAGCAACAAACAGTTCACACTTTGTGTTAAAAAAATGCGTAAAATTGTAATAACAGATGTTACTGGGACGAAAATCACAATTAAACACTATAAAATAGTTCCATAGGTGTAGCAGACAGCAAATTTCGCCTAGACATTTGTGGTTTTGCCGCAGGACATGCAAACGTTCTGAAAACTAGTAATTTGCTGAGTAACACAAGACCCATTATTTTATTATTTTTGGTTAGAATAAAGAGAAACCATGTGGAAAAGACAATTTTACCCTTGCGGCCAGAAGCTTGCAATCCAACTAGGTTAGGTTCCGTGTCGTCGACCCCGAATTCTAGGGTTTTTGAGAGGGATCAAGGGAGGGAGAGTGGTTTCGGCAAAATTGCTTTTTCTAAATCTTTCTCACTCCATTTGGACTGAATAGTAAAATAATGGGTCCAGTATTTGTTGGAATGAAAGCCAACAGCTATGTTTAGCGAGATGATTTTTTTATATTTATTTACATATGCACATTTCAAACCAGAATATAAAATATGTTGGATCGCTGAGTATAACTATGTATGACTTGAGGACAAATGGAAGTTTAATTACAAACACAATGTAAACCCCCCGAGAAGGTCCATAGGTACCGGTTCGTATTTACAACTGGTACCTATTATGGTGAATAGGTGCCGGTTGTAAATAATACCCGGTACCTATAATAAACCAAAGGTACCGGTTCGTATTTGCAACCGGCACCTATTCAGCACAATAGGTACCAGTTGTAAATACGAACCGGTACCTATGTGGCTTATATATATATATGCCGCCGTCTCTGCCGTCGCCATTTTCCCCAAATTAGCCCGCCGTCGCCATCGATCTTGTGCCCGCCGCACTCCGTCGCCCTTGACCGCCGTCCCCTCGCTCAGCCGCCAGCGCCACCACCGGTAGCCAGCGCCATCCCCGTCCTCCACCGCCGTCCCCTCGCTCAGCCGCCAGCACCATCACCGGTAGCCAGCGCCATCCCCGTCCTCCACCGCCGTCCCCTCGCTCAGCCGCCAGCGCCATCACAGGTAGCCAGCGCCATCCCCGTCCTCCACCGCCGTCGGTCTTCCCCTAGCCTGGATCGATCTACCGCCGTCGCCGTCCACCTCGTCGTCTTCCTCCGTCGCCATCCACCTTCTCCGCCGTCGCCGTCCACCGCCGCCGCGCTCCTCCGCCGCTGTCCTCCATCGTCGACGCCGCCCTCCTCCTCCCTGCCATTGGGTACGTATGCACTCTTTGGAGTGATTAAATCGAAATATTAGAGCCAAAGATCTACCTAACGAGACTGTCACTCAAAATGATCTACCTAATATCCCGACTAATAACTTTGGCCCTCTAATAATGAGGCCCTATTTAGGGAGTTAATATTCTGAGTAGTTGATGAGAAGGAAACTTGTGAGAATCTGAAATGGCTGGATTTTCTAATTTTGACTTCAGCTTATTTTCTACTTTTTATAATTTGTATGATATTCTAAATTGTTTTGGACCTTCTGATAGAGATTATGTCACAGAGGCACTCCAATCTGAGCAGTAAACATTCTTGACTTGCAGATTAGCATTTTACTGGGAAATCCTACTTGTCTTGTTCATGAACCCTTATATAGGTGCCGCAAGGTACTATAGTCGATTAAGGTAAACTGGAATGACTTGGCAAAGAATGGTAGGTCAGATCAAATGATTGCATTTCTAGTTATAGGAAGCTTATACCATGATGGTCACCTTATGAACAAGCTAGGTTATACCATGAAGGCAATGTTTTCCACAATGAGAGAAAGATGAGTAGCACATATTTCTTATTTTCTCTATCTGATATAAATATTTTAAGCCAAATCTTTACTTAATCCAAATCTGTATTTTGCATCAAACTGTGTTACTTTATCTAAATAGTAAATATATATATACTTCAAGAATATGCAAGAAAAATTTGGGCCATGCCTACTACAACTGCAGGCTGAACTTTTCCTGCTTCCATGTAAACTGTTCTGTTTTACTATCCGAAAACACAGAGCACTTGAGCACTCACAATAGTGCAGTATACTTGTTTAGTTGGAAGAGAGAGGGAAGGGAGAGAACTTGACACTTGCATCAGTATCAAGTTAGTGCTAGGGCCCAAGACAGCATTAACCGGACTATAGAGAATCTCATTACTATATAAAGCATATTGCAGGGCCATTATAAGTGATAGACAACATATTCATGCTATAATAAATCTATTGTGGGACCCTTTGGTAACAAGATTCAGTAACGAGCTATCGGACTGCTTTTTAACTAAATTATCCTCTCTAGTCTGGTAACAACATTATAGTAACAGCCTACTGAGAATTACCTCATGGTGGCCAAAGGTAGTATTAAGGAATGTATTAAATAAAATTGCCTAGTGGTGGACCTAGAAAATAATTTAAGTGGTTGAACAGAACAGCAGAGGATTAGGCCAAGAAATCATTCTTATGTGGGTGTATAAGCAGTCAAGACAAGTATACAACCTTCATTCAAAACCCTATAAACTGATATAAGCACTTATATAAGTATTACCTGCACCGTTGCCCTTTGGTTGCATATATATTCTCATACCTATCATCATCGCACTATAAAAACTAAGCTAATTATTAAGTGTGTGCTGGGGTGGTGATGTTGCTACTAGCTAGGTTAATATGCATGGCTACACACAAGTCTATGGATGGCTAGGTTTTCGACTTGCATGGACCTTTTCTAGAATCATTCCATCCAATATATTCCCAAATGATTATCCTAACCATGCTTATTAAATTGCTAAATCTGCATATTTCCTTTCTTTCTTTTCGAGCTCAAAAATACTGTATTATTTAAGTTTTGAAGCTGATGGCACTGTTTAATTAGACTGTCACTTGTCACATGTGGGTGAGGTCCAAAATATTGTATTGTTTAAGTTTAATTGATGTATGCACGCTGCTGGGTTAGCTACTACCTCGTGCAATTATTTAATTAGATCCTACTGGTCCAGTCAAGTTACGTATGGAATTAGATGGCATTAGTTAACTTTTGCTAGATTTAGAAGAATATCATCAAGAGGACAATAAGTTCTAACACTAATTTCTTGTATCTATCTAGCAATAGTTCTAGCCTAGGTCTACAAATTTGGAAATGTCAGGCGAACAAGATAACAGTACGCGAGCAAATTCTGGAGAAAGCGATGGTGGTAATGGTAGCCCAAGTGGCTTTCTAAACTTGAATCAGCCTGGTGATAACCCACACAATATGGTGGTAAATTAACCCATCTAGAACAAATAATACCTTAAAAGTACATATATCGTCAGATATGAATGACTAATTTATATTGATATTTGAAGGAGGTTGATCCTTCGGCCAGTACGCACTCCGTGAATACTTCAACCTCATCGGCAAGAAGAAAGGCTAGAGGTCCAACTAGGATGCCCTCGGGTCTATACACTATCA
This sequence comes from Oryza officinalis, assembly GCA_008326285.1. Lineage (NCBI taxonomy): Eukaryota > Viridiplantae > Streptophyta > Magnoliopsida > Poales > Poaceae > Oryza > Oryza officinalis. The sequence goes on from BDMV01000005.1 coordinate 16,041,737, forward strand.
CGGAGTTAGCTGCAGATGGGACCCCTATAGCTCCAGAATCGGCACTCACCCCATATGGCAATGCTATAGATGTCATCGTGAAGGATGACATCCCCATCAAGTACCGGCACTGGAAGAGCAGTGATATAGACGAATTGGAGTGGACGGTACCAGACAGAGACAAGGATCTTGCTTGGGAAAAGTTAAAGCGGACATTCCAGTTTCCCGAGGGACAAGAAGAACTCGCAAAGTCTGGGGCTCTTAAGAAGATGTCCATCAGCTTCAAGAAATGGAAGACGGACCTTAACAGGAAGTTTGTCAAGAAGGGCTTGACACCAAATTTTCAAGATGCCAATTATCGAAGGTGTCGTCCTTTCTGGGATGACTTTGTGGCCTATAGAACATCAGATGAGGCAAAGGAAATTAGCGAAAGGAACCAGGCCAATGCGGCCAAAAACCGATACCCTCACCGTCTCGGCCCTAGCGGATATGCTAAGAACATAGCCAAATGGCAACTCCGGGAAGATGAGCTGCTGCAAAAGGGAATCGAGATCGAGACGAAGGACTGGTGCCAACGGGGAAAGAATTACCAATACGCCCGAGGTTCAACACTCTCGGATACAGGTGAGTTGGTACACAAGGGTCCTCGAGAGCAAGAAGTGTCCCAGAGGCTCCACGAGGCCCATCTAAAGTCCTCAGAAGGTTCTTTTGTTGCGAGCAGGGAGAGAGATGAGCTTACACTTGCATTGCAGAACCCTGAGCATCCGGGACGCACAAGAGGAATTGGCCTAGTTCCATGGAGAGAAGGTTTTCCTAAAGACAGACATAGGTATCGGTCTCGGAGCAATAAAAATTCCAGAGACCAGTCGAAAGAGATAAGGCTATTGAAAGAACAAATGGCACTGGTAATGGCAAGGCTTGAAGGTCAGGAAGGAGGCAATGCTGGCCACTTAACCAGTCCAGGTGGGAAGAAAAGCAGCTGCGCTTCAACTGAGGTTCCTCAAGAACCGGACATGGTTCATTACCCCGTGGACCACATCACTGTACGTACTGCATGCAGGCTACATGTGCCACTTCAAAACATCAGTCAAGAGGTGGCACGTGCTATGGCACATCTCGTAACGGAGGGAGAGACGATACACGGTAAGCCGATACCAAGTGGCTACTCAAGGGTCGAAGTGGAGGACGTGCCGAGGAGGTACAGGGCAGTGCAGCTTGATTTTGCTCCAGAGGAGGGGGTGAACACTCTTGGAGAAGCCATCCACAACATAATCCTGTGGCGCAAGCGTTTCATTATCTTTTCTTCAGGAGATGGTGATGACGAGTCAAGCGATGGCGGGTCTAGCTCTGAAGGACTTCCACCCTCCCCTCAAAGGATGCCAACTCCACCACCAATGCCACATAAGAGCCCGTCTCCTCCACCGACACAACATAAGAGCCCATCTCCTCCAGAGGCAGCACATCAGAGCCTAGCTTCATCAGACCGGCCGAAAAAGAGGGGGCGCCTCTGTAAAACTTCCCAAATGTTTGAACCACCATCTCTGAAGAAGACCAAGAAGACGGCATTGCCTACCAGGTCGGAGCCATCTTTCAAAGTGCCAATCGAAGTACAGGATCACTTCATTCACATGGCAAGGCCACCTGCCCGAAAGCAACCTATTACGGACTTCCGACGCACGATCAGGAAAAAGGGATTGCAAGAATTTTCCAAGAAAGAATTCGAGAAAGATGAGGCCAGCAAGACTATGCAAGACTTTCTAAAAGAGGCAGGGCTGAAAAGTTTGGATGATGTGGATAATATTGAGATGGCCCCATTGACAGCTCAGTTCAAGCTTGGTCATTCTTTGACTACCGACGAATATCGCCACGTCGTTGGCAAATGTACTCAAATGAGAAGGGTAGAAGAGTGGTACTTACAGATGGCCAAGGATGGTAAAGAGATGTTCCCCGTCTTTTACAGGGACGAGGACTTTCATCACTATGATGGTATAGTTTGGGTCCCATTTAGAGAACTATTTCATCTATACAATCTGAGGGAGCTAGACTTATCGGTAATTCAGTTATGGGCATTGTAAGTATACTCGACCTCTCGCCATTTTTCTAATTAAATATCCTCGTTGCGTGTCTAATTATTTTCCTTATGCAGAATGGGGGCGCTTGAATGTAGAGCGACCCATAACAAGCTAGGATTCCTCGACCCACAAATAGTCAATTCCTGTAATATTGACGCAGGCGAATGGTCCTCCCAAGAAGTGCTAAACTATCTTTACACATCCTTTGTCAAGTTGCAGGACATGAATACCATCCTTCTGCCCTACCACTTTAAGTAAGTGTGGCATTATCGTTGTACGTCCCATCGTTGTACTTTAAGATGTTAATTGTTCTCTTCCCTTGTATGTAGGCCTCACTGGATTCTTATTGCCATCCATTTAAACGATTCCAAGATTGTCGTCATGGATTCAATGAGGAAACCACAATCCAACTACCAATCCCTCATTGACATCCTAGATAAGGCACTTGTGAAGTACAAGAAGAAGTGTATTCGACACGCTCCATGTGCAAATAAATTCCGAGTTTGGTGCCACCCTTATTGTTCACGTCAGGATCCGGGCACGAGCACATGTGGGTTCTACGTGATGAGATTTATGTGGGTTTTCATGGAGGACGGCAACTGGAACATTACGGATGCTGAGGTTCGCCCTGTCTCCTAAGACATAAATCCAATTTACTAAACACATAGTATCTTTCCACATCTTTAATCCTTCCATTTGCAGAAATTAAAGCTCCCGACAAGTAAATTGCTGTCACATGTTTGCCTGGGCCTCGCTGAACAGCTATGTGGATTCATCTTCGACCATATCATCTCGTCAAACGGCACATACAACATTTCGAAGGCTCCTACTGGGCTAGTGGGTTTCATTGAGGCTAGCGGCCCTACTGACACTTTAGATAGCCGATCAACGCCAAAGCATACAAAGACCTAGAATTAGTGGGCCATACCTTTCAAACATTTTCTAAGTATCTTGTAGATTAGTTATTTGGATTGATGTGGTTTTCTTAATGTCTTGAACATGCATTAAGTTTCTCTATTTGTTAATGTTTATCTATTATTTTTTCACACATATATCTAACCATGTATTCAATTTTCTCTATTTCATATTTTTATCCCTAACAGCAACAGGTGATCTCACTGACTGGATGTGGCATGGATGAGGGAGGCATCATCATTGTTGTCTCTGTAAGCAACAGGTGAGCATGTGTAACTAAAATTTTCGTATGAGTACGAGTTTAGAGCATTTGAGATGTTGTAGAGCTCAAGCGAATTTTTGTCAAGTCTCCTGAGATGTGTAACACATCTGGTCGCCGCCTTCGTGTGGTTTGACGGGCACGTCTCAGGCTGAAGTTGACTGGCACGCTGAGTCCCAGCAATATCTTCTATGCTCTCTACTCGAGGCTTCGGGTTTTATATTATGGTCCTAGTCCCAGCAATATCATATGATTTGTGGAACACTACTTCTATTTGTTTTGTGCACTACATGCATATGTCATGCCAGTATACATCTCTTCAACCGCACTGCACCTTCCTAGCCGGGAACGGTAATAGCCGCCGAGCGCAACAGCAAATCACATGAGATAGGATTCCTGATACGGCTTTTGACCTAAATTTTATGAACGTTTAATTGTACGTTAAAATTAATCATGGAGAAGAAACAAGACAAAAAAAAGTGGAAATCTGCATCTTTTCTATATATTAATGCAACCGTTTTGTAGCATGATCTTGCAATTATTCATTGCTTGGATATATATAAAGAAAACTGATTATATGCATATGGCCCTAATTAACAGAATGCGTAATATATATACATCCAAGTCAGCAGCGACCATGAATACATTTGGTGAAAAAAAATTGACATATGTTAGGATGGTAGTTGGGATTTGGTGTATACTGAAACCTTTGGGTTTGTATATATCTTGAATAATAACCAATCAAGTAGAGTGTTGACATGATTTAATTAATTATATATATATCGGTGCGTGACTAACTCTCATGGAGTATTAAGATTTTAAATTAATTTATATATAGTGATCAGCAAAACAAATGGGCTATTTTTTCTTTTGCTATTATTAAAGTGCTAAATATCTAATTAGTTATGGACTAGAATGCAGATCAAGGAGTGTTAAGAAAACCTTATTTTTGGCTACAAATTAAAAATCTTATTTCGGAAAAAGAAATACTGGCTAGTTGTGTGTTGATGAAGGCAAAGTATTTTACTTGTGTGGAAACATGATGGTCCATGATGCAAACTTTATATGTTGTACTGAGTAGATAGGGATGAACATATATGATCTTGCAATCCATATACTGAGTGATTATGTCCTAAAATGAGTTGAGTGAAATGGATAGCTTGAAAGCTTGTGCTAGGATTTTGTTCCTTGAAATCCATTGCCACTTGTGAGTGTGGTTCATGCTTAAATTAATATTGTAATATTCTGTGATTTCTGTGTTTCAGGAAATATTATACGTGATCTCGAAATTATTTTTTTTGTGTTTCATGACTATAGGTGCCAGTTCTTGTAAAGAACCGGCACCTATGAGGCATCAAAGGTGCCAGGTCCTATCCATTATAGGTGTCGGTTATTTATACGAACCAGCACCTATAATACCATATAGGTGCCGGTTCGACATTTACAACCGGCACCTATAGTGTTATAGGTGCCGGTTGAGGAACCGGTACCAATAGCTTTGAGCATTGGTGCCGACCAATTGGTGTCGGCTTCGAAACCGGCACCTATGAGGCCTTTGGAACCGGCACCAATGGGTATTTGTGTAGTAGTGATAGTGATGTGATGTGGATATACTTTTGTGTTTTCTAAATGTTTTTGAAACTAAATGCTTTAAAATGATGATGAGATTGGTATATGTGATATGATTGCCTTACTTCCGGTTGGATTGTAAGGGAATGATGTTTATCTATTTATGTTGATTTATGCCATGATTATTATGCTTTACATATTGCTAAAATGTTTTGTTCAATTGCATTGCAAATGGATTGTGAACCAAAATTAGCTTTATACTGAAAATTAAGACAACCAATAGCCACCCTTTGACTTAGAGACCGCATGTATGTATGTAGGTTTGATTGTGCACTTGCAGGTAGTTGAGTGTTACGGGAATCGTTGTTTCTTCAGGACTGGTCCTATCTAGGGGTCTACCTCAAGTCAGTTGCTTGTGGGAATTTTGGGTAGACATGCTTCCGAAGGACATTAACTATTTAGCCGGATGGCTATATATAAGTAATTTAGTTATTTGTATCTAGTTATATCTAAGTTACCCTTTATGTATTTGAGTTAATATCATGGCTTAGATGAAAGTGCAAAGCTAGCAACTTCCTGAGGCTAGCTGAGCATGAGTAAGAATTCTGAGCAATTGAGATGTTGTAAAGCTTAGCAATTTGAGTCAAGTCTCCTGAGATATGTATCACATTTGGTCGCCGCCTTCGAGTGGTTTGACGGGTATGTCTCAGGCTGAAGTTGACTGGCATGCTGAGTCCAACCAATATCTCATTTGCTCATTATTCGGCATTGCAGAGTTTATATTGAATTGTGTTATATTGTGATCATGAACACATTGAGGTTTGAGTGGTTATTTATGCGTGTATGGATCTCACTCATTCAAAATCATGTAGTGATTATAAATAACATTGGACAGTATAAATTCAGCGTGCTCGACAAGGTTTAGGATTCAATGAATAATTTGATTATGCTTTTGTAAGGTAAGCAGAGGCAGATCGGAGTACTCATTTCTCTCTGAATTTGTTATTTTTGTTCTCAGCTGCTACTTAAATTAATGGGGGACTATTGTTACCCTCTAACAGATAACAAGATTGATCTTCAGAAAAATTAGGCGAACACAATTGCTTCTAACATTGCTGATCGAATTCAGAACCAACCCATGTTGATTGGTTTTTGCTTGACGAGGTCTTGGGACGGAAAAGAAATATACTAAATTATGGTAGCTCTGAATCTGCGTACCATTTTAATGTCTCATTGCAACACTTCATCATATGCTGGATAGTGATTTTGCTGATAGATAAACTTCGTCTGGCTGTTCATAAAATAACATAGCAGCTTTCATCATTTTTCTTGAGCAATTTTTCTGGATAGTGATTTTGCAGCAATTTTAATGCCTGATTTGTGAAAGGTTCTAAGGCTGTGTTCGGCAGTAAACTCCCAACGCGTACAGTAAACACGAAAAACGAAGCGGTCATTAGCGCGTGATTAATTAAGTATTAGCTAAATTTTTTTTCAAAAATGAATTAATTTGATTTTTTTAAGCAACTTTTATATAGAAACTTTTTACAAAAAAGTACACCGTGTAGCAGTTTGAAAAACGTGTGCGGAAAAAAAGTACCGTAGCGCGCGGGGAGTTCACTGTGCCGAACACAGCCTTAACTATTCCACCAACAGTTTATTGAGTTCTCAGGTCGAATGAAATAGGAAGGAAGTTGGCAGTGGCACCATTAAAAATAACATTATGGATGTATGATAAATAAAGCTTTCCATGATTTTAACAAGATTTTTTGCCTTCTGTGTTTAGTAGCTATCGTCTCCGTACTCAGTTGTAGATTTCCTTCAGAAACAGCTGTTTCAAGTAGTTAGTTAGCTATGTTTTTTCTACAGTGTTGTTTTAGTGAGTGGAACATCTCACTAGTACAGATCCTATCATCTGTGACAGGCTCAATTATACCTAAAGTCATCTCAATCGGGACTAAATTTGCACCGTTGTAGATGTAGTCGTACAGTCATACTATAGACCCAAGTACATATAGCCCGTCACCGATGACACTCATCTGTGACGGGCACATCTTTAGGCCCGATTGAGATGACTTAGCATATCTTAATCGGGCCCGTCGACAGAACCCGTCAGAGATACGGGTCATCGGTGACGGGCTCAAAATATGGCCCGATTGAGATGGCTTTAAAGCCCGTCACGGATAACTGTCATCTCTAACAGGTCTAGATTATAGCTCGTCACGGATGACTGTCATCTCTAACGGGCCTAGATTACAGCCCGTCACGGATGACTCTCATCTCTAACGGGCCTAGATTATAGCCTGTCAGAGATGAGAGTCATCCATGACGGGCTGTAATCTAGGCCCGTCAGAGATGAAAGTCATCTCTAACGGGCTGTAATGTAGGCCCGTCAGAGATGAGAGTCATCCGTGACGGGCATATGCCCGATTGAGATATTTTTTCACATCACTGACCTTTGATCAGTGACGGGGGCCCTGCCCGATAGAGATGGTGCTTTAAGCCCGTTAGAGATAACCGAACCTATTCTAGTGTCTGCTAAGTCTATTACAAATATCGTAGTAATGCCCTTCAAAGAAGTGTGAACAATGTGAGATTTTCTTGTATAGCTTGCTGGCTGCTGCTGTGCATATCTAATGCACATGAATAAATGATTTATTATACACATGGTTCTCCAGTTACTTGAGAAAAGTTATCTAGCTTAAATTCTTCTGATATATTTTTTACCCTCAGTATAGGTTACATTGTTGTCTAACAAATGCTTCTCTTTTGTGCAGTCAATTTAGTGGTTAAACTTTTTGGCCAAAATGGATTGTTAAGATATGACTTTCTGACTATGACATGTAAATATTACATTTTCTAAGTATCGATATATATTGTGTATTTACATGTGATTAAATGACTTATACCCTTTTCAATAGGATGTGGTAAAAACAAGCTGAATTGATGAATTATGATATGCAGTAATGTGCTGCCCACGCATCGATGGTTTAAGCTGTTACATGGTGTTCCTGTTAATTTTGGCTAGATATACCAACTCCATGTTTTAGGCAATTTTTTTCTTTGGAACATTGCATGCAAACACAATTTATACCAAGCCTTTAGAACGGATTTCGAACCAACCAGCTATATATCATTCCAAAAAGTGATATTTTTGCTTGTCCGAGAGCGTTTTCTATACTATTTTCCCACCGATAGGGCGCACAACTGATAATGTTTTTTCCTTCTCTGAGATTGTGCGCATAGATTATTTAGTTTGATTAGATTGTGGTGCTTAGGAGCTGGATTTGCTGTTTATTTCTGTGTACAACAGCAATGCAACATATGTTCTCTGAATTTGCGATACAACCGTGCAAATTGCTGTAATGTACAAATTGCTGATTGCATAAGTTGTTTTGCAAGAATCGAAAAGGACATGTTTCTGTGCTTAGACGCTATTCTGGTAATTTTGTTTGCATAACTACAACACAATGTTCACTCTATTTACCATAGAAATTTAGATTTTTTTTCTCAATCAGTATGGATCTTTAATTTGCTACACAGATGTTCCAAGGTTACTGCTATTGAACATGCATTGCATGTACGTATATATTATCATATCAAAATCACCTGAACAATAACAGTTCCATAATACTTAGAATTTACTTAACTAAATTCTGTTATGTGCTCTGTATCTATCGCGCGGCGTGGCGCTTTTCTAGTTTATTCAATAGCTCCTAAATTTGCCATATACAGCCCACCCAACAGAAAAGCCCAACCTAGCCCACCTCTCTCTCTCTTTCTGTCTCATTCTTTTTCCTCTTTCTCCCGTTTCCCCCCTTCTCTCCCCTTGCCCATGAGCGCTGCGCGCCCGATTGGGAGGGAGCACCGCCGTCGCCGCCGCCTGGCTGGCCGGCGAGGTGCCGCCGTCGCCGCATCTTCCTCCTCTCCCCTTCCTTCCTTCCTTTCTTCCCTGCTCCTCCCTCTCTCTTATCCTAGCCCAACCCTAGCTGCCCAGCCTCTCAACACGAGGTGCCACCGCCGGCCAAACTCCGGCGAGATAAAGACTCAGGGAAGGTTCCCTGGCCTCCACCTCTACTACAATCTCGACTCCTCTCTAATCTCTACTGTTTGTACTGTCAAGGTGTTCTTCCCTTTTCTACTACTGATTTATGTTTGTGATACACTGATGATACTTGGAGACTAATCCTAATGGTCAACTTGATGACTCTATGCTATGTATTGTATACTGGCTCTAGGGTTCTAGGTCAATTGATTTGCTAGGGTGGATGATGCCTATATGCTTATGATAAATGAATGCTGACATGAATAAAGCTATGAATTTGCCTTACTGAAATAGAAATCACACTAGCATGATTATGTCCTTATATATGCTTCATGTAGAAGTAACTGAAATACAGAAAAGGATATTATATTGTATCCTGATAATACCATGAGCTACTACTAATTTTGCAGTTAAACTGAAGTGAAGATGTATCTATGTGCATACTACCCATATAAATCCTATAGGTTCAGTAAACTCATACATTGTTTATCCTTGATACTGCTATGATCTGATTTTCTACAGTTCTTGATCAATGACTGTAAAAGATTTGATAATGTCTATATGCTTTGAATGTGGAAATAACTGAATTTCTACAATTAATGCCATAATAGTAGGATCAGATCTTTGACTAAGTCTTATTCAATGATGAAGCAATTTACGTGGTTCTACACTTTGATAATCATGGCAATTATATATATACTATGAATTATTGGACTGAAAATCCTAAAACTTGAATCTTGAAGTTAATAAATGGTAATTTATTTCTCTAAATAATTTACTACTAGTCTATATGTCCAGAATTTCATCTCTATATAATTTACTAGATTAGAGTTGTTGATAGATTAGGCTACTGATTAACTAACTATTTACAGTGGGTTTTATTATGAGACAATGCTCTAAACATTTGCTCTGCTGCACATCATGATCTGGTAGAGAAACTTGTATGTTCTGTTAAGTCCTTAAGATTTAGTAGAACTATGACTATTTATCACTATATATGCTTAGATATACTCAAGATTCATCCTATGGTGTCTTTTCTGAATTTTTGTAGTAAGGAACTAGATACACCTACTAGTTGCACATGCTATTCTTCAAGTTAGACTATTAATAATTTATGATGTTTCCTCTATGAAATCAGGGTTGATCTTCAATACTTTTAAATGGAATCAGATTCATAGACATAGATCCTAACCTTACAAGAATATGTATAGCTCAGATTTTGCTCTGTTTGTATGACTAAAATCTGAAAGTTCTGATTCTTTTGTAAGTTCACATGCTTGATCAGATTCTTATATACATGCTCTATTCCTAAATAATTTTATATCATGAACACTAGTTGATTTATACAAGAATACAGCTACACATGCTTATTGTTGCTATCCAGATTTCATATATGATAATTGGTATATGACTGTATCAAGATTTAAAGACATGCACTGATCTTTAACTATAGCCTCCTAACTTTGTCACTTTTATTCATTTGGAATTTCTATGCTTTTTGGTCAGGATAGATGATATAGATCTGCAACTCTAGCTCTTATGAATACTGCTGTTATGTATGCAAGATCCACTCTCCTTTCTTATTTTAATTTTTAGTTACCTCTTTGTTGATTCTATGGTGACTGAAAGATGGGTGGTTCAGCTCCTTCTCCAGAAATCCAGGTCTTCCCTTCTACTGCTGCTCCTCTGGATCTATGGTGATTTTGCTAGAACTAGAGCTTCTCCACCTTGAGCTTGGTTGGTTGCCCCCCTTCTTGAGCTGAACCCCCTGCTCCATTTGGAACCACTAGTACAGATCCTCTTATCTCTGACGAGCCCTCACATGCCTGGACTATTGGGCCGTCAGAACCAAGTTATCTCAATTGGGCCTAAATTTGCGCCGTTGTAGATGTACTCGTGCAGTCATACTCTAGGCCCAAGTACACATAGCCCGTCATGGATGACACTCATCTGTGACGGGCACAGCTTTAGGCCCGATTGAGATGACCTAGCATATCTCAATCGGGCTCGTCTACAGAGCCCGTCAGAGATGAGAATCATCTGTGACGGGCTTCAAATATGGCCCGATTGAGATGGCTTTAAAGCCTGTCATCGATGACTCGTATCTCAATCGGGCCCTTCTAGAAAGCCCGTCAGAGATATGAGTCATCGGTGACGGGCTCCAAATATGGCCCGATTGAGATGTGCTTTAAAGCCCGTCACCGATGACTCATATCTGTGTCGGGCTTTTTGTTGATGCCCATTAGAGATAACTGTGTGCCCGTTAGAGATGTCGGTTTATTGGCCCGATTGAGATATATTTTGCACACTATAAATAGACCACCCGACTGTTGTTTGAAATTATCCCACTATTCACTATTTTGGTGGGAGGTTGAAGGGGACGAATTTTTGTTATTTTTTTCCAAAGCAAAACAGAAAAATCTTACAAGTAAGTAAAAAGGTAGTAATAATTTTTTTTAATTTAGTAGTATGTTAACTAATATTTTATTAAATTTTGCAGCGATAGATCGAAGTTGGATGAATGCGACAACTTTGAAACGTCATTGCAAGGAGTATAGAGATGGCGTTTTAAGTTTTATGAACGTTGCGGAGGAGGATAGGGGAAGAAAAAATAGCAAATACATGTGTTGTCCATGTAGAGATTGCAAGAATGATATTATGTTTAGCGGAGAGGAGGTACACTCTCACTTGATACAACGGGGATTCATGAAGGGCTACACATGTTGGGTGAAGCATGGAGAGCAAGAATCCGGTAATGGTGCAGCTGCAGACAGAAGTGGTGCAGACAATCATGAAGATGAAGATGAGCATGACATGTTTATACAATCTCCATTGGGCGGTGAAATGGTTGATGTGGATCCTGATATGCTGCAACAGATGTTACGTGACGTTGAGGAGCAAGCTCACAACGAGAGAGATTCCATGAAATTCAACAGGTTGGTCAGTGACTCCGAGATACCTCTATACGTCGGATGCAAGGCAAAGTACACCAAATTATCAGCTACCTTGGACCTAATGAAGCTGAAGGCAAGTAGTGGATGGACAGACAAGAGTTTTACGGAACTTTTGGGAATATTGAAGGTCATGCTTCCTTACGAGAACACATTGCCCGAGACGACATATGAAGCAAAGCAGGTTCTGTATCCCCTGGGGTTAGAGGTCCGTAGAATTCACGCTTGTCCAAACGACTGCATATTGTACCACAAACAATATGCGGACCTAGATGCTTGTCCTGTGTGCAAGGCTTCTCGATACAAGCGAAAGAAAAGTGCGGGGAGGGAAAGAAGTCAAAGCGGGGTGGTCCGGCGAAGGTTGTGTGGTATCTACCTATCATTAATCGCTTCAAGAGAATATTTGCCAACCCAAACGAAGCAAAGTTAGTGCGTTGGCATGCCGAAGATAGAAGGAACGACGGTTTGCTAAGGCACCCTGCGGATTCGATTCAATGGAGGAATATCGATCGAATGCATAAAGACTTTGCTACTGATCCCAGAAACATGAGGATATGTGTGCGTACAGATGGCATGAATCTTTTCGGAAATATGAGCAGTTCTCACAGCACTTGGCCAGTTCTTATTGCGAACTATAACCTCCCACCATGGTTGTGCTTCAAAAGAAAATATATTATGTTGTGCTTGTTAATCCAAGGTCCAAAATAACTGGACAATGATATCGATGTGTTCTTGGAGCCTGTTATCGATGATCTTGAGATTCTTTGGAAAGAAGGTGTGGAAACCTGGGATGCATACGGTTAGGATAACTTCAAGCTACGAGTTCTATTGTTCTGCACCATTAACGACTATCCTGCACTAGGTAATCTTTCCAGACAAACCGTGAAAGGAAAGAAGGCTTGCTCTGACTATATGGAACATACATGCAGTAGGTGGCTGAAGAAATCCAGAAAGATGGTTTACATGGGTCATAGGAGATGGCTCCCGCTACGCCACGCCTTTAGAAGAAAGAAGAAAATTTTCAACGGTCAGAGAGAACTTGGAACTGCTCCCAAGGATTTGTCTGGAGACGAAGTTCACGACATGGTCAAAGACATAACTAATGAGTTTGGGAAGAAAAGAAAACGTGGGAAGGAAAATGATAAGGGTATGTGGAAGAAAAAATCCATATTTTGGCGGCTACCATACTGGAAAGACCTTGAGGTCCGGCATTGCATTGATATAATGCACGTAGAGAAGAACTGCTGCGATAGTTTGCTCGGGCTACTGCTTAATATGCTTGGAAAGACAAAGTACGGGTTGAATGCTCGCCTAGATCTACAGGAATTGAACATTCGCAGTGAGCTTCAGCCTGTTACGGACGAAGAGACAGGCAGAGTGTAACTCCCACCAACTTGCCACACATTGTCGAAGGATGAGAAGATCGCAATGCTATCATGCCTGGCTGATATTAAGGTTCCTTCGGGCTATTCAGCAAGGATCAGTAAGTACGTTAAATTGGAGGATCTAAAACTGGTTAGAATGAAGTCTCACGATTGCCACGTGCTAATCACACAGATCTTGCCAGTTGCTATCAGAGGCATTCTACCACCCAAAGTCCGTCACACGATCCAACGGCTCTGTGCTTTCTTCAATGCAATCGGTCGGAAGATTATAGATCCCGAAGATCTAGATAAGATGCAGGCTGATATTGTCAATACCCTGTGTCACTTGGAGATGTATTTTCCACTGTCTTTCTTCGATATCATGGTTCATCTCCCTGTTCATCTAGTGAAACAAACAAAATTATGTGGTCCAGCTTTTCTAAGGGAGATGTACCCGTTTGAGAGGTATATGGGAGTTCTTAAGTCGTACGTTCGAAATAGAGCAAAACCGGAGGGAAGCATCATTGAAGGGTACACGACGGAGGAGGTTATTGAGTTCTGCATCGATTACATGGCCGAGACTGATCCTATCGGAGTTCCTGCGTCTCACCACAAAGGAAGGTTGGCAGTCCTTGGCACAACAGGCAGAAAAAGAATTGTACCCGATCAGGCATCCTATGCACAGGCTCATTTCGCTGTGCTACAACATATGGCCGAAGTAACTCCATACTTTGAGGAGCATCTAGCGAAGGTCCGACAGGAGAACATGGGTCGATCAGATACGTGGATCAACAGAAAACATAGTACTCGCTTCAACGAATGGTTCAAGCATCGTATCGCACAGTTGACCGATGGCCCAAGTGAGATAATACGAAGGTTGGCAAGGGGCCCAAGCTGGGATGTCGACACATGGCAAGGGTACGATATCAATGGATACACATTCTACACCGTCAAACAAGATGACAAAAGTACAGTGCAGAACAGTGGAGTTCGTATAGATGCATATCAGGACCAAGCTGGATCGAACACATACTATGGCCGCATAGAGCAGATCTGGGAGATGAACTACAGGAGCTTCAAAGTCCCTTTGTTTCGTTGCAGCTGGGTGAATATCTGCACTGGAGTAAAAGTCGACAGGGAAGGATTCACTTTAGTGGACCTGGCCAAGGTTGGATACGCGGACGAACCGTTCGTCCTAGCGAAGCAGGTCGAGCAGATTTTCTATATACAAGACCCCGCTAACAAGAAGTTGCACGTCGTTAGGGATGGCAAACGAAGAATTGTTGGGGTTGACAACATCGTCGATGAGGAAGAATATAACCAGAATCTTCATGTGAGACCTCAGATCGACCTTGACAATGATCCCGAAGACGAAGTGACATACGCTCGTTCTGACCATTCGGAAGGCATATCCTTGTAAACAGAGTCTTCGTAGTACTTTAAATTGCAAATAGATATAACTAATGAAGTATTTTGTACCGGTGCCTTATGATCTGCATATTTTAAATTCATGTGTGTTTTAAAATTTGATAGCAAATTTACACTGTTTAAATAAGGCATAGGTTAAATATAATAATTTTTTAAAATTTAATGGTAATTTTAAACTAATTTAATAAGGCATATTTTAATTTAACAGAAATTTTACACCATCTAAAAATGTAATAGCAATTTTAAATCGGGTAGAAGTTAATTATAAATGATTTTATAACTTAAATATTATTATTAAATACAACTGATTACGAATATTTTAATTCTATAGTGGGATGAGCTTATCTCTATCGGGCATATAAATAATGCCCGTCAGAGATGAGCTTATCTCTATCAGGCGTATTAGCTCTGCCCATCACAGATGATTGTCATCCGTATCAGGCTTATTAGTTATGCCCGTCACGGATGATTGTCATCCGTATCGGGTTTCTTTCTTGAGCCCGTCACGGATGATTGTTAACCGTATCGGGCTTCGTTCTTGTGCCCGTCACGGATGATTGTCATCCGTATCGGGCTTAGTGCTTGTGCCCGATGGTGATGACGTACGACTAGGTTTTCTACCGATCCAGATCTGACTCTGGATCGGTAGAAAAACTAAGTTTTTCACTCTCCCTCTCACCCTCACTCGCACTCTCTGTCACAACCGTCGCCGCCGCCTTCTTCCTCTCATTCTCGATCTCTCTCCCCACTGCTGCCTCCTCCTCCTCGACGCCGCCGCCTCCTGGACGCCGCCTCCTCCTCCTCGACGCCGTCGCCTCCTGGACGCCGCTTCCTCCTCCTCGATGCCGTCGCCTCCTTGACGTCGCTTCCTCTTGGACGCTGCCGCCGCCGCCGCCTACCAGTAAACTTGTAAACTTATTCTCCTTTTTGAAGGTAAAAGTGGTTTCTCCTTTTTTCCTCTAACCTGTAAACTTGTTCAGTTCCTGATGCTTTGTAGTTTGTACCATGCATGTAGTAGTTTGCTGTTGGTTATGCCATGATTTTTCAGTCCATCAGATTATCTTTGCCTGTTAATATGAGTGAAACTTGTGATATATTTCTTGAACTTAGACCATGTTTTTTGAAGTTTATTTATGTTTTGAAATTTCATGGAATCTCTATAAGGTTCTGTGGAGTACACTACTGTTAATAAATATGTGCTAACCCTAGTGTAAAGTAAAAATATGTGCTAATAATTTACTCTTTTGTGATAGAACTGTTTGTGATAGAACTGTTTGTTCACATAAAACATTGCTAAATAAATGTGTGTTTTTTTAAAAAAATTCTATGTAAAAGTTGCTTTAAGAAATTATATCAATCTGTTTGGACTTTGGATCATTGGAAAATCATAGATAAGAGTAGGGAAGGCTGGCTTTTTTTTTCATTTTGGCCACTTCCTCTATATCTGTCCTTTTCCTGCCACTATTACTCTGTGATGATTTCTTGATAAATGGCCAGTGATGAATGCTCAAGAACAGAATATCTACACTTGTTCTTTTTATTTGGGGGGCACTACACTTTCTCTTTTTTGCATAAAAACAGACTATCTACACTTGTTCTTTTTTTTGGGGAACTTCACTTGTTCTTTTTGCATAAGAACAGATCATCTACACTTGTTCTTTTTTTTGGGGAAGTACACTTGCAAATGATTGTAATTGATGCACAATTTCTAAGCAAAATTGAGGCCATATCTTAACCTTAGCATAAGTTATATACACAACCAAAATAAGTTTTTCTATAAATTTTTTTAACTTTCTTGCCGTACAACAGTTGTATAGAAAATGTCGCAGCAAGGCAAACCCATGTCAGCGACTGCTAGTGGGACAACATCGAGCCGGGCTACTAGGACCCAGAATAAGATCCCTAAGGAAGTGTACACCATAACAGAGGTGGACGATCTGGGATTTCCCACGGCTCCTGCGAAAGCTGTCAAAAAGTTCGCCACAATATGCGGAATCCTCGAGAGGCGGAACTTCACCATATTGAAGGACCACATCGATCTGGTCCCACAAAAAGAAAAAGATGAGGCCTGGAAGCAGTTCAAGGAAAGCTTCGAATACCCCCCAGAGGCCGAGGCAAGACTCAAGCGGCAGGCTATCCGCAAGATGGGCAACTTGTGGAAAAATTTCAAGACCACGTTGGTCACCGACTACGTCCTCAACGCCGCCCAGCCAGAACCATTCAGGAAGTACCCGTTCATCTCACGGGTCGTGTGGGAAGTGTTCCATGCCGCAAAGTCAACCCCTGAGTCTTGGGAAAAAAGCGAGGCCTATAGGAG
Source organism: Oryza officinalis (assembly GCA_008326285.1). Taxonomy (NCBI): domain Eukaryota; kingdom Viridiplantae; phylum Streptophyta; class Magnoliopsida; order Poales; family Poaceae; genus Oryza; species Oryza officinalis. Next base: position 16,058,633 of record BDMV01000005.1, read on the forward strand.
GTTGCAGGCAAAAAACGTTCACCCGCACCGGCTTGGCACCGGAGGCTACGCCGGGAAGCAGCACGAATGGGTCAAGGAGGACGAAGCTGCTGCTGAATCTAACACGCCGCCAGTACTTGGTGATATCCCGACCACCCGAGCAAGGAACTGGGCAAGGGCGAGGGTGAAGAAGAATAGTGATGGAACACTAACGTTCCCAAATCCCGAAGATCAAGCGGTGTACCAGAAAATCGTAAGTACCACACGTAGATTATGTTTCGGTAGGTTGTATCGTACTCTTGAATAAATTCATCCTAACTGCATCGCAGGTCGACCTGACTGCTGAGAGACAGTCCTCCCAAGAGGTCTGCTCACAAAGACGCGAGCATGACGTCCTCACAAAAGCGTTGGGAAGCGAAGAACACCGTGGACGGACAAGGGGCATTGGCTCCAATGTTCCATGGAAGCTTGGATTTCCCCAATACGCGTGGCAGTACAGGAAGCACAGACTTTCAAAGGCGCAGAAAGATGCACGCCTGAAGGCACAACTTCGGGACGATATTAGGAACGAGCTCCGAGAAGAGTTCGATAACAAGTTGTTACAAGTGGAGGCTCGGGTGGAGGCACGCCTCAGGGAAAGCGAGCCTGCTGCCGCTCCCATAGTAGAAACGAGCCCCACGCAAAGGCGTAGCAGCTGTCCATCTACTGGGGCGGCGACACAAGAAACACCAGCCCCCAATGCGGTGGACCACATAACGGTAAAACCAACACAAAACGTATATGTTCTCCCCTAACCACAGTACATTATAACATATTATAAAGATACATATGAATCTAATGTAGGGACCCACATCGTGCACCCTAGTCATTAGGGTGACAAAGGACTTTGCAATTCCTGCCGCAGAGGGTCTTGCGTTCAAGCCCACGCCGGAGACCCGAGTGCATGGGGGGCAGCTGCTAGCCAACCATGCACAAGTTAAAGTGGACATGGTGAAGCCTGATTGGGTTGGCTTCACTCTCCCGCTCCCACCAAATGATGAGGTTCTGACCCTTGGAGCTGCACGCGGGACCTTTACCAATGGCCCAAGCAGAACATTCAGATAAATTTAACTCCTAGGCCAGCACCAAGTGCTCGTCCGGCGCCGCCGCCGCCACGTCCCCCTCCAGCTCTTGTATCTGCCCCTCCTGCCGTTGAAAAAGGAGATCAAGATTTCCAATTGCAGTATGATACAGATTTTGGGGATGACGGACAAGAGGTCAGCAGCAGAGTGTTCCTCCCCCCAGTCTCCACAAAAAGAAAGAGGGTAGCATCTTCTCCACCCAAACTTGGATCACGCAAAAGAGCTGCTGGAAGGGGGAGAGGAAGAGGAAATGTGGAAGGGCCGCTTCTGGCTCCAAAGAGGCTAGATCTTGGCAAGGCGACATTAACTCCTAAAAAATTCACATTAGGCATGCCATTGGTCGGAGACGACGCCTTATCAAAGATGGGCCCTGCATGCAAGGAGTTGCATGGGTACTATATGGAGAGGTCCAACGCAAGGAGGAAGCATAGAGAGACCTCCATGACGGGCCAGCACGATAGATAGCCGTTCCTCGGCCCTGAAGCCTTTATCGCCATAGACTTTCAAGATCTATGGGACCTCTACAGGGTGCGAGCGGTCGACACCAACCTCCTTAAGTGCTACTCCTTGTAAGTATTCTTGCATACGAGATATGGTAATAACTATCCTTGTTTTACGCTTACCCTAATTTTTGTCTTGCTTCTAGGTTAACTTGGAAGCATGTCCATCATAATGCTCCCCATGTTGCTTTGCTCAATCCAAGTGTCGTCAACGAGACAACTATGAATTACGATCGAGCCAGCATGGTAGAATATATCAAGGACTGCTTATGGTCCCGCCAAGACAAGGACTTCATTATGTGTGCCTACTCTGAACAGTAAGCGTGTTCCCTACTTACAGTCAAACCTGCGACACGTATAGCTTTAGTATTTAACTTGCAATTTATTAATGTCGCAGTCGTCATTGGATTCTCCTGGTCATAGTGTCGAAGTGGAGTTTGGTATATTACCTTAACTCCAATATCAAAAAAGAAATATACGATTGGTCGGCGATCGAAGCTGCCTTGAACGATGCCTGGGAGCAATACGTGGCAAAAGGCGGGAGGCATAAGGAAGGGCATCCCACACTCGGTCACAAAAAGGACTATCCAATACGTCAACAAGTTGGCGACCAGTGTGGGTTCCACGTCTGCCATAACATGAGGACCCTCGCAGACAAGGTGACATTGCTCGACCTTGAGGTGTGTGCTTCAGTTGTTTATATACATTAGAGAGGAGATAGCACGATTCATATTAACTTTCCAATTATGTAGACTAACTTGACGCCTCACATGCAGGAAAAACTTTCGGCGATTCCGAAAATCAACTTCAATATCATTAGAGAGGAGATAGCACAATTCATACTAGATGATCTCTTGTCGCCGAAAGGAATGTTTAGAGTCCTAGCAGAAAGAAATGATTTTGCGACAAACATTTGATTTTTGTAAATATTCTTTGTAATACAATTATGCATGTTTTTCTGTATATATTTGCATTTCTTAATTACATATATACTTGTTCCAATTTATAACTCAGTTTTACAGGTTTTGATGCATGTCGGTGGTTTTGTGAATTGGCTGTGAATTGGCTGAGAATTTTGTGAATTGGCTGAGAATTTTGTGAATTGGTTGTGAATTGGCTGTGAATTAGGAATGTTGGGAATGGAGTTGCTGGGACTGTCATTTTTTGCAGCGGGCATGTCTAGCAAAGGCCTGAGGCTAGCCAAAAAAACGAATTTTATTTTTTTTTGCTGACATAGTCATCCCTGACGGGCATTTTAGTAATGCCCGAAAGAGATAATCATCCGTGACGGGCTCCTAAGAAAGCCCGATAGAGATATAGTCATCCCTGACTGGCTCCTAATATAAGCCCAATAAAGATAAGTCATCCGAACCAGGAATATTTTGACTCAACAGGTGAGGTCAAACCTATCGGTGACGGGCTCTTTGGTAATGCCCGTTAGCGATGGTAGTCATCGGTGACGGGCTGAGTAGTTTGCCCGATTGAGATTAGTCATCCGTGACGGGCTCTACCCAACCTGGTTTGACTTGTATTTCTTGGTCAATCTTATCTGTGACGGGCTATATTGTTAGGCCCGATTGAGATAACGTCCATCCGTGACGGCCTTGTGCCCGATTGAGATAGTTTCTCACATCACTGACCTTTGGTCAGTGACGGGGGCCTTACCCGATAGTGATAAGGGTTAATGCCCGTTAGAGATAGCTGATCCCGCTCTAATAAACTCAGGTAATTGTCCTTCTTGGTTCTTGCTCTACTGGTAATACTTGACCGCTTCCTTACATCTTTCTTGATCTACTACTGGTGATTCTCTTCCTCCTCTTGAAGCTGATCCTCTTGCTTGACTTTTTGCTCCACCTTGCTTCTTGACCTGAGTATCATCTCCTCCTAGAGCTGAAACACCTGTTCATCCAAGAACTGAACACCTCTGCTTCTCCTTCAGATTTGGTTTGTCTCTTCTGATTCAGCGCTGAATGCTATGGCTAGGTAATGATGTGTTTTCTCTAGCTTGCTGGTTATTCTCTCTCTGGTTACCTTGCAATGCCTAATGCTGCTGTGTTGATGAGTGGTTCGCACTAAACTACTGCTTGACAAGGTCTGGCTTCAACTGATTGCTGCTACTGCTGTTCTTCGTAACTACTGTTATGCATGGTGATTTGCTACTACCACTACTACTGCTGGTGTTTCTGCCATTGGAGCTGAGGCTGTGGTACTACTACTACTGCTAATGTTGTTTCTTGAAACTATCCCCCAGCCAAAACAACTAATGATAGATGACTCTTGACATAAGTACCTAGCTATCTCCGATAGGAATCAAATTTTCTCTTTTTTTGAAATTTTTTTTAAGGCTTCGGCTGCTGACGCGTGTATTTCTTTCTTTTTTCTGATAGTGTTCACACAGCGCAGTGTTCGAGCTATGGCTGGGTTTCAGGGAATAGCCGGTTGCTATAATTTGCTTGCATGAGAAGATGACTTGCATGACCCAGTTTTTCTGTGGTGTTGCGTGTGTCAGCTTGATGTCGCTGTCAGTTTCTCCGGTTAATTAGATGCATGTTGCTGCGGGAAAAGTTGGTTTAGCTAATCATCGGTTTTTACGATCTACCGACGCACCTGCTAATCATCGATTTAGCTCTCATTCTACTGAAGCTTGTTGTGGTGGTCTGCATGGCCTGCATGCATCCTAATCTGTTGTTTTGGACGTTTGTGAGCTGCAGCATGTCTCCCTGCCACGTTTGAAAGTTTTGGAAGCTTTCGTTCTTCGTTTGCATGTCTGCCACATGCATGCCTATTAATGGTATCTGCTGTGCTGTACTACTCCCCTATGCATGACAGTCATGTGTCGTTCGTTGTGCGGATGTTACATGCTTGGCATGGTTTTTATGCTTATCGGTTCAGCTATTAAGTCTTATCTTAGTATGTCCATATATTTATTTCTTTCCTCTTATTTCCTGTTTTGTTAATTCTGTTGTTTGCTTTCTATACTTCGGGTCTTTCGTCCTTTCTCTGTTACGGTTGGTGTTTTTCTCTGTTCTACCCGTCACTGCTTTGTTTTGTAGCACAATTATTTTCTTAAAGTTTTTAAGTCTCATCGTTTCGTTTACCGTATGCTTACAAACTAAAATTTAAATTTAATTTTTTTTTCAAACTGATTTTGTTATTTTTTATTGTAGTTTATTTTCTAGCATTTGCTTTTGAATCGCGTAGTACACGCACATGAAAATTTTACTTATAAATTATTTTTCTATTGTCACTAAGTTGTACGCATAAGTTTACTATTACTATTTTGATTTGCATGTTTCTTCTAGGTGCCTTTGTTTTTCGTTTTTTTATTCGTTCCTACTAATTAGTTTATCCGATGGGTATCATCCATGTTGCCGACCTCCTTACCTTTTTTTCGCATGTTTTTATTTTTTAGCATTTGCTTCTAAATCATTTAGTATATGCACATGAAAATTTTAATACCATCCACTAGCTTGGTTTGTCCCTCGATTTCCTTTCAGTCATTGTGTTTTCGTGATTTTGTCTACGGATTCCTTCTTTAGTGCTCTACAGAACTTCTTCCCGTAAATATACGAAGTACTTGTGTTACATGCATTACTTTGTTTCCGTTTGCCGCTACTTCTGAAATTTTAAATATGCAAACCACTTAAATTGAAATTGTGGTCTAAGATCACACAAACATTTTCTAAAACATTTAATTTCTTCTTTTGACTTGAATGCGGAGTATATGAGTTCAGTTAATGATGTACATAAGCACCATGTATATGCACAATATATGAGATGCATACTGTATATGCATGTATGAAATCTATGATCAGATAATTTGTGAATAAAGTTCTATAGCTTCTACGGTGTTTTCTATTGTGCAATTGTGTGCTTCTCTCAGTGAAATGCGTGATGACTAATCCCCTCTACACATGGCCAGCTACGTGGCATTAACCACACTTAAATTACTCACTCCTCACCAGGTTTAGTCTAACTAATAATATATCAATAATGCATATGCATATGACTTAATATCAACCGATGAACAGTTAACTAATAAATTAGGAAATTCAAAGTAGAAACAACAATTCAATATATTAATAGGTCCTAGCCAGCATCGTGGCTCAATTAACACCACTCTTAGCTACTGTGACCAAGTTATTTGTATGACTAAGGCTATAGCTAAAAACCTGGGTTGTTACATATACTATAGATGCTATAGATGCAGGGATTATACAACATAACAAAATTTTGATCTTTGAAAAAAATTCAACTATGCTAAAATTCCGTAAGAATTTTTTTTCAAAATTATGGTAGCAATCTCAAGTTAGGGGTTAGCTAGAGTAAGCTCAAGTAGGGTAAATTAAAAACCTTTTGTTTTTTGGGAAAAAAAATGTTTGGGCAATTATATTAACGGTCTCTAAGAAGTCTAGTAAAATGTGTTTACTAAAAATTCTATACACATAGAGAAAAGCATATATATAGGATTTTCGACCAAAACCTTAGAAAAGTTAATAGACTAAGAAAGTCACTCTAGAGCGTCTCATGTTTCATCACATACAGAATTCGTAAGTCAAATAAAATGACTATGTTAATCTTATCAGCAATTCAAACTAAGACTCGATCTAGAAACTTCCTATTGACTATATATATGGACAAAACATCAAGAAATAGAATGCAAGAACTTGCCTAAACTTTAGCCTGAGCCTCACATTACTAAATTTAAAATCTTTTGGTCATATATGTTGAATTGGTAAAAACATTTAAGTCCAAACAAAATATAAATACGATCTTTTCAAAAATTCATACTCACTATAGCAAGTGAAAATAAACCCTATCTGTCGGAGATCTCTCTCCTACAACGGGGAAGAAAACACCTCCTCCTCGAGAGATTCGGCCAGGGAGTGAGTAGAGATCAAGTTCATGCTGCGTGAAAAATATAAATACAAATGAACACAAGAAATTATACAGGTTTAGGTCGCTCAAAAGCGTAATACCCTACTCCTGTGTTTTTCACTATGTGGATGCTAGAGGTTTATAGTGTGATCTGGGAATAAAGCTAGGGTTTTCTTCCCTTTTTTTCTTCAAAAGTCCCCTACTATGTGTCAAGACCCTTCCTTTTATAGTCTAAGTGGGAGTTTACAATGTCATAATTATCTTGGTAACTCCTACACTGTGTTTTGTTATTGTTCCCTCTAACATCTTTGAATTGGAGAATGAATTACTGCATATGGTTGTCTTTTAGCATGCCCCGGGTTCTCAGTCAACGGGACTCGAGGGAGTTAGGGCTTGCTCCTACCATCTCGTATGTGAACCTGGGACGACTAGACCCAAGTCTTATCACAATAGAATTATTACTGTTCTTTTTTTTCTTGGCGGCAAAGCTACGAATCCCCAGCTGGCCTGCAACACGTTACCCCACCCCTGTAGCTTTTAGTAATGTGGCATCGCCAATGCCTTCATACTTTGGCACCTCTTGGTTGCATGTAAATGAGCTGTAATCCCATTTTGTAATCCTCTAGATGCCGCCCTGCAATTGGCATGATGATGTTGCTCTTGATCATATCGTCGAGCCAATCATTCCACACAAATTACAAGCGGCGGCACACAGGATTGTGTCAGAGACATTATGTCTCTGGCATATAGATCTTCACGAAGAACCCGAGGCAACTCTCATTCCCGAGCTCATCGCTTTGTTGTCACCCTAGTCCTATATTCTGAGAAACATCATTTTCTTAGGGTATTACTTTCCTAGGCAACTATCTCTCCCTGGGGCACTCACGGTACCCAGGGCTCCCTAGGCAGACCCGGGCCCCAGGCACACTCCCATGTCCTTTAACAGAAAGTTTTATTGACTTGGACAAGCTTCTCAAAGATGTCTTTGATGAAAGAATTCATAATGGACGCACCTTATAGGTATATATATCTTGTATGTCCGCACACTCTTATTAACACAGAAAGTGTGTGACTACAAGAGAGGTGAGGTGCTTCGGGACCCAAGCAGGAGCGGGCCACGTTGCACCTTGTAGATGTATATCTTGTACGTCTCCACACTCTTCTTTACACAGAAAGTGTGTGACTGTAAGAGAGGTGATGTGCTCCGGGGTACAGGCAGGAGCAGGACACGTTGCACCTTGTAGATGTATATCTTGTAGGTCTCCACACTCTTCTTAACACAAAAGGTGTATGACTACAAGAGAGGTGAGGTCTCCGGGGCCCGAGCAAGAGCGGTCCATGTTGTACCTTGTAGATGTATATCTTGTATGTCTCCACACTCTTCTTAACACAAGGAGTATGTGACTACACGAGAGATGAGATGCTCCGAGGCCCGAGCCACGTTGCACCTTGTAGATATTTATCTTGTACGTCTCCACACTTTTCTTAACACGAAAAGTGTGTGACAACGAGAGAGGTGAGGTGCCTTGTAATCCGGACAAAGGGATATATTAGTTCCCATTTCTCCAACACCATCCAACATGCATATGTTTTGGATTGCATTGCATAATTGCCCTTGTGTGCCTCGAGTCATTTTAAGTGTTTTTCGGTTTTCTTTTATAGGACAAATGCATTTGCGTAATTTCATATGCATTTACATGTTAATAGAAATTTACTAAAATAAATAATGCAAGATAAAATCTTGAAAATATTGTCACAAATAGTACTCAAACATATTTGAGCTACTAATTTTGGTTTAACTTTAATACCTGGAATTATACACCAATTAAAAATTTCCCAAATCAGTCATATATCAAGTCAATTAAATGGTCTAATTGGACAAATCAAGCCACCCTTGAAAAATGCATCAAACTCTATAGAAGTATATACATTAAAAAAATTATTCAAATACTAGTTTATTTATCATGAATTAAAATATTTTTTTATAATTTAATACAAACATTTAGCCACTAAATAAATTCAAACAATGTTGAATCTACCCTCTTTTGTTTGAATTTCTGGGAGCAATTCAAATCAAATTTCACATCCACTGTTTGAAAAATGAAAACTAGTTCCCAGCTAATACTGCACAAAAATCCCCATGCCTTGGGAACCTTGTGTAACTTGGTTGAGTCAATTTGCAAAAGAGAGAGAAGAAAAAATATAGAAAAATCCTGAAACTAGACCATATGTACCTGAGTTTGTACCCACTCCCCTCGGCATCCTGCCGGCTCCACACCTCGTGGGCCCACCTGCCAGCCGCACATCTCGCTCCCCGACTTCAACCCAGCCCAGGAACGCGCGAGGGAAAGGGAGTCCGGGTGGGAGCTGGGCGCGCTTGACGCGTGGGCACACCTGTTCGTCGAGCTCTGTCAATTGTCCACTCCCTCCATAGCATCGCCCAAACCTCCTCATCTCGTCCTCATCGCCATTCAACCAAAACCATCCCAATTCCCAAGTCAGCCAAGTTCTCCTCCACCCCTCTCGTCGGCCGCAAGAAAGACGGCGAGCTCAATCGCCGATGAGCCACGATTGTGTCTTCTTCTCTTCTTCTTCTCCTAGTGGACCTCCTCTTCAACAACCCCCATGTATTTTGGCCGGAGACGCAGCAAGTAGGGAGATCGAGCTCATCTTCTCCAACTCTGACCTAGCGCCTACACTGTCGATTTCTACTAAACCAGTGAGTTTCACGTCGATTGCTCGCAGTATTAGTACCCATAGATGATGTTCCACCTGCTGCAAGTGATGATTTTAGCATGCATGATGCAGATCAAGACATCGTCCGCCGAGCCGTTCCAGCCGAAGCCGCCGCTGTCCAAGCCTCGCCGATCCTGGTGAGCCTCCTGCACCTCTTAGGCTGTGTTTTTCTCACTACTTTCCTAACTCATCTTTTTCTTTTTTTGCGCGTACGTTTTTTAAACGGCTAAACGGTATGGTTTTTTTTAAAAATTTTATACTAAAGTTATTTTAAAAAATCATATTAATCTATTTTTCAAAAAAAATTAGCAAATATTTAATTAATCATAAAAAATACATCGCTCCGTTTTACGTGCGCGGAAGATACCTCCTAAACACAAATACAAATACATGCATATATCTAGCAAAATCCAGGCCCAAAGCAACATGCAGTAGCAGCCCTTGCCCAGCCGCTGGTCGGAGTCGTCTCCGACGATGATCCGGCCACCATTCTCATCAAAACCACGACTTTTAGGATCGCAAGAGTATGCTCTACATTTCTTATTTTGGCCGCCTCGCGAGTTACCCCACTGTTCGCCGCCGGCGAGGCTGAACATGGGCGTCAACGATGCTGCCCCAGTTCTGGACAAAAAGGCGGCGACCACTCCTGCGAATTTGATTAGTACCAGGGTTCGATCTGTAAACCTTTCAGTCACTAACATGTGGGACTAGGATTCTTTTGTAAATCTCTGATACTTAAGGGCCTTTTAAGGAACTCAGCCATTAAACACGTGGGAGGGTGGGTTTATTTCCAGGAAACCCAGGGGGCTTTCTACAAAGTTCCAGAGGCTGACAAGTGGACCCACTTATTTAAAATCCGCAAATATAAAAGAAAATAGCTAAAACATTATCTAATCAATTGAAAAATATGCAAACTTGTAAAACACACAGAAAATTCATCTTAACTTATTTTGAGGTGAACCAAATTCCAGTAGATTCATAAACTTATGCTCTTTAATGTGGAATAGTAAAACTTGGCACTTCCAGTACATAATATGCCACTAAATATTTGTGTAATAAAATAAATACAAAAATATAAGCTACAACATATAAATTCCATATAAAATACATTTTAGCCCCAAATGAATTGAGCTAAAATTTTTTAAGATCAAAAAGTGATGAAATTTATTTATGTGAACCAATATCTGGAATAATTAGTATATAAATTACATTCACATTTAGGTAATTGTAAATTATTACAATTAATAAGAGAATTTCTAAAATCCATATAAAATTTATCCTAACTCCAAATGAAATGATTCCAGATTTGTTAGATTCATAATCTCATGATCTTAGTTGCTGTAAATTAAACTTTTCTCACATCCGGCCATGAAAACACTTCTAAAATTTTGTATAGCAAATAAATACTACAACATGCCATATAGCTTATAAAATCCATAGTAAATTCATGCTAGCTCTAAAAATGATGAAATAAACCTTATTGGACTTAAGAAGTCATTCTCCTTACTGTTGAAAAACTTAACAAAACTTGGGCAGAAACATCTAAGTTTAAATAAAGCATAATTAACCTATCTCTAGTATAGAATTTGTAAAATCCATATCTACCAAAATAAAAATGATAAAATAGAATTTCTTTCACCTAAATCCATATTAGGCCAGTACCAAACCACTGTGAAGAATTCATGCATTTTAGAGCATTTGGAGTTTTCTCATTATTTGGATGTTTATTTGGTTTGTACGTTATAATTATAATTATATAAATTGCGAATCCATGGATGGTGATGGAGTGGGATTGATTTTGGTAATCAGCATAGGGACTTCTACAACTAAGGCAAGTGATCCCCTCTTCATTTGAACATATTGAAGCCTATGCTTTAGGGCATGAAATGTTTTCTTTACAAAATTACACACGTATTTGCTATATCGATATTTGAAATGTGGTAGATGGTAGCTATGACGTATTTGCTTCATATTCCTCCTTTGAAAGTTGTATTCACCCTTGATTGTAACATTAGGATGGTTTAGAGTACTCGTCATGTGCTCAAATGGGTTTATATATGCTTAATATGCTTCATACGGTTAGCCATGCTTAGTGGTAACCTAAATACCATTATGATCACTTTATATATGTTGAAAAGGGAATTTTATAATTTCTGGACAGAGGTGTATTCTCTAGTTATTTGTGAACTAAAATGGTGAAAAACATGTTTTAAGTGTGGGGACACCCCGGGTTAGATATTATGTAAGCTACCTAAAATGATAGCGCAAAATATTTAGTTAGATGAGGTCTAATAATAATCAAATAAAGCAGAAACCATCCAACCACATCACTGTCCTATCAAGTCAAATAGTATACATAGTATAAAACCCAAAGCGCCGAGTATAGAGCATAGGGGATATTGCTGGGACTTTAGCATGTCAGTCAACTTTAGCCTAAGACGTGCCCGTTAAACCACACGAAGATGGTGACCAAATGTGTTACACATCTTAGGAGACTTGACAACATTTTGCTAAAGCACTATGACATTCCAAATGCTCAATACTTATAATTAATTATAAGCGATGATAAATAGATTAGGGCATAAGCAAAAATTAAAAATTAGCTTACAATTAATTATAATTACATAGGCCAACTGATCAAATAAATAGAGATTCATAGAAGCTTGGCTACCCAATCCACGAGCAAGCCGACAAGGGTTTCACCTTAGTAGAATCCAGTCCTAAAAAAGCAACGATTCCCGAATCACTCAAACTAAATTAAGTCTAACACATGCAAAACAAGTTATATATATATATATATATATATATATATATATATATATATGGCAAGAGTTAATACATTAATTCGATTAATATACTGGCAAGCACAAGACAATCCTAACATACTACATGCATGGCATATAATCAAGGAAGGCTATTTATAGCTCATTTCAGCATAAACGCAACTTTTGGTTCACAATCATTTGTAAAGGAGTTGACAATTCAATTAACAAAATATAGACATAGATATAACATAATGTTCATCATAATAGCATCATAAACATACCCTTGCTACCCATACCGGCAACAAGTCATAATCTCATCATATCAATATCCTTGATGCCCACCCGGCATCAAGTCTCACAATCATCAACATATCTCAACATAATTTACCATTTTCAAACCCATATTTCACAAAATAAAATTTAAAAACATAAATCTATACTCATGACACTTCACCAAGTCGCTCATGACCGTGAGCATGGCTAATCGATTAGTTTTAAGAACTCTACAGAGTTTGTACTGCTTTACCCACATGATATGAACATTCTAGTTTGTTTCGTGCTCGCGAGACACTACCACACTTTTCATGGTGAATGTGGTCTAGAGGATACAACTAGGCTTTTACATTAACTACCGTCTAACCTTGCATGAGCACGATAAGTGTGAATCTGCCCTAGGCATATGTCCTAAGGCCGTTAGGTGGTGGACCCGTGTCTTAACTTAACGCCGTGGCGGCGAATACAACTGTTCCCCCACGAGGCATGTTATCATTGTATTGGACAGACATAGACGCCCATGCTGTGAGGCGGAACATCCGTCCCCTCACAGAACAGACACATAGGGAATTAATCATCCTACAATCAAACACACACATAGGTAGTTCCTAAAGATACCTCCACAAACCGTGATCGTTATCTTTACTACAACGGCCTCCTGAATGCAAGGTTAGACAAGTACTCAACTTAATAGGCCAAGGCTATCCCATAACTAACACATGTGGATGTATATAAAACATAAGTGGGTGACATGTTGTTCGGTCCTTAATCAACTCAGGCGAACACTCCTCCTATCGATGTGCAACTACCATCATATGCACAACACTTACCGCCCAAGTCTAAAATAAGTTTTCACCATTGTTAGTTCGTAAATAATCATAGTTCTCATTTTTATCCAGAAGTAAAATAATCCTCAAAATCTCATTTATAAAGTGATTGTATGTTATTTAGCAAGTTTCTATGCATGGCTAAGCATATAGTGGCATATAATGGCATATAAGACAATTGTAGACCTAAATAAGCATAAATGAAGTACTCTAGTTCATGGATACAAACAGCAGGGAGTACAATGGAGTTCATGCAGCAATTAGGTCATAGCTATCATCTACCACAAATTTAAATACTGATAATTTTAATTACATCATGCAATTTTGCAAACAATACTTTTCATCTTCCAAAACATGGGTTTCATGGTGATCAAAGGAAGAGGGGAGGAAAGACTTGCCTTGATCTGGTCCAACTTGGAAAACTCCTAAGTCTCTCCTTCACCCTTAATGCAATAATCTAATAAAAGACACGATATACAAATAAATACCAAAATATGCAAAAAATAAAAAATGCTCTAAAATACATGATTTGTGTACAGTGGGTTGTTGCTGCGTTAAATTGAATTTAGGTGCAAGAATTTCTATTTTATCTCTTTTCATTTGTGAGTTATGCATTTTTAAACTTTGTATTGAGATATGGTATTATTTACTTATGTACCGTTGTGAAACATATTTAGTATGTGATTTTGACAAAGTTAACCTTACTGGGGTGAAGAGGATTATTTTCTAAGACTAACACATTTGGTTTCATAATTTTTAGAGCTAGTATGAATTTCTTATACATTTTACAAGTTGTAACGTGTCCTATGTTATAGTTTTCGATATATGGTTTTAGATGCAATTTAGGCGCAAGTTCTGTGATGGTTCAGATCACTGCAGTGAATATTATGTTTTCTTGAGTTCAACAAAATTTAGTTCTGTTGGCGCAGAATTTCGACCCGTCCAGCAACCAAACGGGTTCCGCGTTACCACGGCGGCCTGGGAGATCTGCTTAGCTCCAGTGCAGGTCCAAATGGCTTGCCTAGTCGTAAGTAGAGCGTGCCAGTTGATTTGATCTGCAATCAACAAGAAACAAGTAAACCATGTGAGAACCGATGGCCGATCGGCCAATAGGCCGATGTCGCATCGTGAGAGCCTGGCCGATAGGGCAAACCTATATCGGCTTACTTGAGGTAATAATAAGACAGAACTAATAAAGTAGATTTAATCTCATCGGCCCAGATTATCATGTTTATAGCAAATTACTGGAATCGGCCGATGAGGGTAGCATGAAGGTAAATACACTAGCTAGTACTCTAGTGCAACCTTGTACGAGCCAATCGGCCAGTATAAACACGTCAACCATAAAGAAATCTTAAGATTACTTCATGATCAGCACGTTTATACTTACCAATCTGCACGTATAAGTGGCAAACATATGCAAGAAACATAAAGCAACTGCATATGTTAGATAAGACCGGCTAAAACCCCGGCGCTATCCTTAATTACAACCGAAAATAGGCTTTGTGTTAGATCTCAAAACAGGACTAAGGTCGATGGCAACTCAAAGTGTGGATTGAGACTTAACGCAAAGAAAATCAAGTCGTCGATTGCTTTTGGGGATGACAGATGCATTGAATAATCTAGCCAAGCATACAAATTAAACCATCGTCGGCGGTAAACCCTAAAGCGAGTAAACCGCTGGCAAGGCTTAATCAAGACACCTGTCAAAACTATCCAAGACATGATAATCGACGATCACATCATCGAGGCTTGACGTGTCTAAAGCGACACGCTAGCCCCGACGATGCAGATCGTCGGGGACGAGTTCTTACCTCTGCTCTGAGGAAGCAAGAACTCGTCGAAGAAGACCTCTTGCGAGGGTTGGCGTTGCGCCGAAAGTAGATTGAACTGGTTTTTGTTTGATTGATTCGAGAGAGTTTACATGTACAAACTATCGGGATATTTATACCCGAGGTTACAACAGAACCCTTGTAGGGCACGATCTTATCTACAACTAACAAACAAGTCTTTGCGGCAGACTCTAGCCACAGATTAGATCTAAACTACCTAATTTACAAGATACAATTGCCTAAAACCGAGCTCTATCTCTATTTGGCAACTTCCTTGAAGCTTACTTCGAGCCCAGACCAAGCCCACGTCGACACTGTCAACTCACAACCCGTATCGGCCCATGACCAAACCAAATCCGTATCGGCCGATATGCCCTTTATAGCAACACTCCCCAAGTCCGATACGGTTACCGGGTCCGATACGAAGCCTGGTCCGACTTCAACTTAATCCTTCCTCTCTGCTTTGGTTTCCTCTTTCCTTTCCAAGTCGATTACCAAAATCCGTCGTCAACACATGCCCCCCAATTCCGCTTCATTATATAATGTGGCGGAATTAGCTCCAGAGAACTCATCGACTTTTTGCTAGGTCTAACCTGAAAACCGCACAGATCCAGATTCGAACCCTCTCGCCGCCGATTCGACAAACCCCTCGTGTTCTTCAATTCCGGTGACCTCTCGGCGTCTCGTCAACATCGACCCCTTTCACAGCGACTCCTCCAACGACAACGATGGCCTCCGCCCCGTTCTACGCCTCCGAGATCCCTGCGGTGAGTCAACCCCTTCAAAGTCCGTATTATTACCTTTTCCGCCGATTTCTCCAAATTAGGTCTTTACTTTATGCCCCCCTCAGGCCTTATATTTTCATCGTCGTTTTCACGTTTTAGGTCTTCAAAAACCAAATCCTGATTCCCACCGACGATAAGTCCCATCGCTTCCTCTTAGGCCCCATGGGCGACTGCGACCCAACCTGGCTCATCAACGCTGAAACAGACAGAATTCCTTTCAGGCAAGCCAAACCCACTGTCTCGGCGTGGAAGCACACTTTCAGATCATGGCCATCAAAGCTAAATGGATATAGGACCTGGCACAAAAGAATCGCTGCCGTCAAACAGGTCCACTGGGACGAGATTGGAATCGGCCAATGCATAACTCTGTCCCTGGCCGATACCAAGAAGAATGAGCCATTAATGTCAGCTGCCAGCTACTTCTGGTCGAGTACTTTGAACGCCTTTATGTTCAAGCAAGGTCCGATGACCCCAACTCTCATAGATATCAAGGTACTCACAGGATTGGATATCAATTCTGAGATCAACCCCTTCAGCCTCCTGGTGAACAGCAGCCACAAGTTGAAGACCAAGAAAATCGGAGGCTGGTCCGGATATATCTCTGAACACATGGAACAGGGATCGGTCTCAGAGCGAGAACACGTAGCTTTCCTGACATTGTGGTTGGAGAGATTTGTCTTCTGCGGATCGACCTGCGGCCCCATTACAAACTGTCAACACTTGGCTCAAGCTCTGGTCGACAAGAGACAAATCCCCTTAGGCCGATACCTTCTAGGAGCTGTATATCGGCTACTCCATGTTTCCACACAAGACTTGATGCTGAAACAGATTGTGGCTCATGGAGGACCATGGTGGTTCGTTCAACTCTGGCTAACCATATATACCAACACCATGGTTGATCGGCCACCTCTATCAGATTCTCGCTTTCCGTCCAAATATGCCGATCACGAAGACCCCAGGGACAGAAGATGCATGTCTTACGGGGAAGCAGCCTCCATCTATCCCGGCGCAGATCAATCGGCCGATGACATGGCTACATGGTTCATCCGCTTCTTCACCGGCCCCCCATCAGCCAGGATGGATATGTTTGTCTATACATCGGACCGGGACTTTGAGCTTCCAGATGATCTGCAACTGAGCTTAATAAATGATGACCTGGAGTCAAGGGAGTTATTCATGATCGGCCTCACTCCATGCCTGCTCCCAGTAGGCGTCTTTCAGGGAAGGAGTACCAGCTTGTCTTATGAGTTTTACACCCCAATGACAGCTGCTAGACAATGCGGGCTCGGACAACTTCCCATCAGCTTGTATCTCCATAAGCTCCTAGAGAACAGAGGCACAGTCCCATCGGCCCTGATCATGAACAAAGCCATGGAAATCGAGCTCCCCAATCTTGGTGACTGCGATCGGCTGCATCTGAATGTCTTCGTGCGTATTAACTTCCAAACTTGGTGGCAAGAGTGGGCTGCTCACATCTTTCATCAATCAGCCAGGTTCTATGTGACAGAACTTATCCAAGGCATCAACCCTCAAGTCCCGGATGAGCCGATTCCATCTGTGAGCAACAGCGGACGGAAGATCTTCTATACTCAAGCCGTAGCTCCCTCGGGGTCAACCATGCTGGAGTCTATCATCGGCCTTACTGCCCCAAAGGTAGCATCACTTCTCCAAGGTCCGATGCTCAAGGAAAACCCCAAGAGGAAGGCGCCGGCCAAAGGCAAAGCACAGAAAACCAGCAAGAAGGCCAAAACCGATGACCAGGCCGATGCCGAAGAGCTAGACCCCTCCTTGGAAGAATTCCTGGAAGAACAAGTGATGGAGGAGGAAGTCGATGCAGCAGCGGCCAATGCACACGAAGAAGAAAACCCATCGGTCGAAACCACCCAGGAGCCATCGGCCGAAGCCACGGAGATCTCACCGGCCGATGACCAAGATGATGCCCCGCAACCAAGAAGGACCAGACATGCAATTCGCAAGGTCAATAAAATCCCTTCTCTGTGTTTACATAATCCCCTTGTACTGTCATATTTTAACCTCATATCCTTTTCAGGCTGCGGTGTCATCTGTGTTGAAGGAAAGAACTCAATCGGCCCCTATGCCAAGATCCAAGAAAACAACTTTACAATGACGCGAACGAGCCAAGGCACGATTGAGAACCCCTTCTCCTTCTCCACCACCCTCTCCGACTGTCTCGGTAAGAGTTGATTTTTTGCATTATTTCTCTAATCATATAACCCTATTCACCAATTCCCTGCTTTTCAGCCTAGGGCTTCATCACCTTCGCCACATCAGCCAGCCCCCTCGCCTGTTATATCGACAAAGCAAAGGAAGGCCGATGTAGGCACCACCAACGCTCCAACACAGGTAACCATGATTACCCTGATCCTCTTTCTGCCGATTCTTGACTAACAAGGCTAACCTCGACCCACGTTGATGTTTGCAGAACCTAGCCGATATGTTCTCCTTCGATATCGGCCAATTTCTTGATGATGAGGAGAAGGAGCTGCCCAGCACAGCCAAAGCACCAATCTCTGATGATCTGAAGAATCGGCTGACCGATATTGGCAATCGGCTAGAAGCCTCGCTGGAGTGTTTGGTAGAAGACTGCTCCTCCATCAGAGTCAGGGTACAAGAAATCCAAGACGAACTACCCGAAGACCTGATGGAGATCCTTACGCCGGCCATCTTCTTGGAACAATACCGATTCAAGCTTTTCAGGGCAAAGGAAAGACTTGCAGAGCGACGGCAGCGCGAACAACTGGAATCGGCCCTGTCCGCTAGCAAAGCTCAAGTGAATGCCGATAAGACCAGGCTGGACGAGCTAGCGGTGGAGCCGATTGTGCTGAAAAATAGGCTTGAAGAACTCCGTCGCCTCGAGGCAGAGCTAGAATCGAAGCTGGCCACTACACGCCAAGAAATCCAGGAAGTCGAAGCCGGGATAGCTGCATCACCCAAGATCATAGAAGATCAGACGGCAAAGCTCAAGGCATCGGCCAAGTACCTCGCGACCTTAAGCAAGTCACTGAAACCAATCCCAGGGACGATGGCCGATGATGCCCAGGCTATCGAAGACGTTGAGCAAATCCGTCGTAAAGCCATCGCTGCTATTGCAGACTTCATAGGGTGATGTAGCACATGTTATTGCTATAATGTATAACCATACACCTTATCGGCCATGCAGCCGAATTTGTTCTGATAATTCCAGCCTAATTTATTGAATCTGAAATCCTCTTACCCTTTATCGGCCGTGCAGCCGACTTTGTTTTGAAAATTCCAGACACATATATCTTCAACATGAACAATCCGATTATACGCAATCTCATCAGCCAGATAGCCGAAGTCAATCGCCATAGTCTTTCAAAAATTCCAACTGAAAAATCCTTGTTTCACAAATTCCAACTGAAAAATCCTTGAGATGCAATCTGAAAACTCCTGTATATATAGATGCCCCCCAAATTTTGGAAGATGAGGGCTCATATTCTGAAATTTGAACTAAGGGCGATAGTATTTATCGGCCATCTAGAGACGATGTTTGACTACATCGGCTGTTATCATAAATTGGCTAGAGGGCCGATCATGAGTCAATCCAGATACTGGGATAATACCGTTTCAAGTATTTGCCATTGAGTGCTCGTCCGTAAATCTCGCCATCTAATCCCTTGAGCAGATAGGCATTGTGAGGAACACATCGATGAATTTGAAAGGGGCCTTCCCAATTAGGCGACCATTTGCCGAACTTATTATCTCTGGAGCCAATCGGCATTATCAACTTCCACACAAGGTCTCCTTCCTCGAACGATTTGGCAACGACTTTTTTATTATAATGACGGGCCACTCTATCTTTATCACGCTTGATTTTCTCCAAGGCCCGTAATCGAACATGTGCCAAATCGTCCAATGCATCAACCATAAGATTGTGGTACTCATCGGCTGTCAAGTCGTCTTGCAAAGCAATTCTTCTTGAGCCGATGGCGGTTTCCCACGGCAGTACAGCTTCATGCCCGTAGACCAGTTGATAGGGAGGCACTTGAATTGCACCATGGCAAGCCATCCGATACGCCCAAAGGGAATCGGCTAGCGTTGTATGCCATTGTCTCGGCTGTTCGTCAATTTTCCTCTTGATTAATTTGATCAAAGACTTGTTGGAAGCCTCTGCCTGCCCGTTAGCCTGCGCGTAGTAAGGAGAAGAATTGAGTAATCTGATGCCCACGCTGTCAGCAAATTGGACGAACTCATCGGACACGAAGATCGATCCCTGATCTGTAGTTATTGTCTGAGGTAACCCAAACCGATATATGATATGCTCCTTGACGAACTGAATAGCATCTTTGGAATCAACCTTCTTGAGAGGAACGGCCTCAACCCACTTTGTGAAGTAATCTGTGGCCACTAATATATACTTGTGCCCCTTACTTGATGGTGGGTTAATCTGGCCGATCATATCTATTCCCCATCCTCGAAACGGCCACGGCTTTATGATTGGATGCATAGCCGATGCCGGTGCTCTCTGAATTGCTCCAAATTTCTGACAATCCTGACATCCTTTATAATACTTGAAGCAATCTTCTAGCATAGTTGGCCAAAAATATCCGACGCGCTTCATCAGCCATTTCATTTTATGGGCCGATTGATGGGTGCCACAAATCCCTTCATGTACTTCGCCCATAACGGTCTTAGCCTCCTCAGGACCTAGACATTTGAGTAGGACACCATCAACCGTCCGATAATATAAGTTATCGTCCAGTAAGACATAGTGTAAAACTTTATATTTCATTCTTCGTGACGCCGATTGGGAAGGGTTTCTCAAATACTCAATGATATCAAACCTCCAATCATCGGCGTGCACGAGAGCAATCTGAATTGGAACATCTTTAGCCATCGGCCTGTATCCCGATGCCCCCTGAGCTAAATCATTGGCTTCGAAATTCTGCTTCCTGGGTATGTGCCTCATCGTTACGATCCGGAAACCGTGTAATAACTCTGCGCACTCCTCATTATATACTTTGAGAATATCATCTCTGCACTCATACTCCCCAGAAAGTTGATTAATTACTAGTTGTGAATCACCAATGATTTCCACAGCATCGGCCTCGACTTCTTGTAACAACTGCAAGCCTTTAAGCACCGCTTCATATTCTGCTTGATTGTTGGTATAATAAGGCTTGATAGTGAACGCGAACTCGAAACTTGCCCCCCGAGGGGATATGATGACTAGGCCGATACCGCAACCGTGTCTGCAAACGGATCCATCGAAATATAACGTCCACGGTACAATGTCTGCATATGCAACTGAGTCATCTCTATGTTGAACGATGAAATCGGCCAGGGCTTGTCCTTTAATCGCTTTGGCCGATTCGTATCGAAGATCAAACTCTGTTAAAGCAAAGATCCACTTCCCAACTCGTCCTTTCAACACAGGGGCCGATAGCATGTATTTCATCACATCGGCCTTGCTCACCACTATGCACTCGTTGGAAAGCAGGTAATGCCTCAATTTAGTACATGAAAAATATAAACAAAGGCATAATTTCTCGACCGGTGTGTACCTTGTCTCAGCATCCAACATTCTCCTGCTGAGATAAAAAATAGCTCTTTCCTTGTCGTTAACATCTTGAACCAGGACTGAGCCGATGGATTTCTCATCGGCTGACAAGTACAGTTTGAACGGGACTCCTTTTTGTGGAGGAATTAAAACCGGCGGAGAAGTTAAATATTCTTTGATATCGTCCAGCGCTTTCTGTTGCTTGTCACCCCATATGAACTCTTCGTCGTCCTTTATCTTCAACAGTGGAGTGAATGGCTCTATACGGCCCGACAAATTTGATATAAAACGCCGGACGAAATTGATCTTGCCAAGCAGAGACTGTAACTTGGTCTTGTTTTCTGGAGGCTTGATTTTCTTGATGGCATCGATGTTCTTCTGTGTGATTTCAATCCCCCTCTCATGGACCAAGAAACCCAAAAACTGACCGGCCGATACGCCGAAGGCACATTTGTTAGGGTTCAACTTCAAACCATATTTCCTTGCCCTTTCTAGTACCTTGCGTAAGTCGGCCAAGTGCATATCGTGTTCTCTTGACTTCACGACGACATCGTCTATGTAAACTTCAATCAGAGAGCCAATAAGGTCATGAAAAATATAATTCATAGCCCTCTGATACGTAGCTCCAGCATTCTTCAAACCAAATGTCATGACGACCCATTCATACAGGCCGATTGCCCCCGGGCACCTGAAGGCTGTCTTATGAATGTCTTCTTTAGCCATGAAGATCTGGTTGTACCCCGCGTTTCCGTCCATGAAACTAATGATCTTATGCCCAGACGCGGCATCGACTAGCAAATCGGCCAACGGCATAGGGTACTCGTCTTTGGGTGTCGCCTTATTTAGATCTCTGAAATCAATGCATACCCTTAGCTTGCCGTTCTTTTTCAATACCGGAACTATGTTGGAGACCCACTCCGCGTATCGGCAGGGCCTGATGAAGTTGGCGTCGTAAAGTCTTGTGATCTCTGCTTTTATGGCTTCGTGCATATCGGCCTTAAACCTCCGAGGAGCTTGCTTAAAAGGCCGATAGCCTTGTTTGATTGGTAGCCGATGTTCTACGATCGATCGGCTTAATCCAGGCATCTCATGGTATTCCCATGCAAAACAATCTCTGAATTCTTTCAAAAGATTTATCAAATTATTCTTATATTCCTTTGGCAAATTAGTGCTTACATACGTCGGCCTAGGCCTATCACCTATTCCTATGTCAACTTCTTCCAATTCATCGGCCGACGTAAAACCCTGTCCCAACTTGCCGTCTAACTCATCCACCGCGTCATCTGTGTAGGGATTGTTGTCAACGGCGGATGGTGCATCTTCGCTAAAGTAACCGCTGGTCTTGGTCTTCAATCGCCTCGATGTCGCAATCGGTTACTTTGAGGAAATCGGCGTCCCAGACTCGCCCGGACAAGCAGTCGATTCCCTCCATCTCCCAAACTGCGAGATCGGCATTGGCGACATGTACTGACCGATCGGCCTGCACGATCTCGACTTGGTCCCCTTGCCATTGCATGAGGCATTGGTGCATTGTTGAAGGGACACAACAATTAGCATGGATCCAATCTCGTCCCAACAACAAGCTGTAGGAACCCTTTCCATCGAAGACGAAGAAGGTGGTGGGAATTGTTTTGCTGCCCACGGTGAGCTCCATGTTCAGGACCCCCTTCGCCTCGGATGCGTTGCCACCGAAGTCTTTTAATACCATATTTGTCTTGATAAGATCCTCAGGTACTTTTCCAAGCTTCCTGAAGGTTGTGTATGGCATTAAATTGACTGCTGCGCCACCATCGACCAGCATCTTCGTCATCGGCCGTTCGTTGATGAATCCTTTGATGTACAACGGCCGAAGATGTCTGTAGCTGGCGTCAACTGGCTTATCGAATGTGGCTTGGTCTGGTGACAACCGTAGCCTGGCTGAACTTTGTTCCTCATCAGCCATCGCTTCATCGGCCGCCTGCACACTGTATTCTGCTGGCAATATAAACACCATGTTAACAGGCGCCGATGCCTTTTTCTTACCTTTTAAAGCTGAGTAGCCCTGAGCTGTATTGGAGGTGCCCTCATCGGCCCTGGCCACCGTGGATTTTATTCTCCATTCTTTTCTGGTCTTGGTTGGCCGATGGGGCATTTCAGCTTGTTGCTCTTGGATTTGCTCTTTCCTCCTCAGCCTCTGAACCCGCCGCTTCTGCGTCTTGGTGAATACATCGCTTGGGCACCATTGGGGGTTCTGGACTTGCTCCTCATCTTCATCGTGTTGATCTTGGAGCATCGGCCCCAGCCTTTCATGCACGGATTTCCGTTGCTTGGCCGGCCGATGCGTTTGTCTGCTCGAGCTGCCCTGATAAGAATCTTCTGCTCCACTGCATGCAGGGCACTCCTGGATAGATGGCAACCTCATCCCTTCATTCCAGCAGAAGCGAAAAAACTCGCACTCCCAGTGTGGGTCGTAGGAGTTGTCTTGATCGGCTTGGTCTTGAGCTTGTTCCTCCCGCCTCCGCTGGTATTTTCTGATCAGACCCTCAGAGGTCTGATGAGGCCGCTTGCCAGTCCGATGACCACCGCCATCGGCCCTGTCCGCCCGCACCATGTTGACTGGGAACGGGTGGCCTTCAATCTTCATCGGCCGCTTGGCATCATCGATTTTTATTCTGCCCTGCTCAATGGCCGATTGAATTTGTTGCCGGAAGATCTTGCATTCATTCGTATGGTGTGAATAGGAATATTGCCACTTGCAATATCTCCTTTTCTTGATGTCTTCGGCCGATGGCAATACGTGACCTACTGGCAGCTGAATCTGCTTTTCTTGCAACAGCAGGTCGAATATCTTATCGGCCTTGTTGATGTCGAAATCATACTTATCTTCCTTATCTCCTTTCTTGGCCCACTGGCAAGTTGTCGACTTCTTCATTCGGGCCCACTCGGCTAGATCGACATCAGCGTCTTCTTCGTCTTCATCGTCGGAGGCGTACTGATAAACAGTGTTAACCTTTTTCGCGAACTTTTTCGTCTCCTGGAATCGCTGCTCGTGGGCCGATACGCGTTGTGCCAGCTGAGCGAGGCTGTCAAATTCCTGCGAAGAGAACCTCTCGCGTATCGGCCCTAGCAATCCCTGAAATGCCAGGTCGGCTAACTGGGAATCGGTCAGAGTGAGGCTATAACATCTGTTGCGTATGTCTCTGAACCTCTGTATGTACTCAGGGACCGATTCATCCACTCGCTGCCTGATGGCAGTCAAATCCGACAGTTTCATCTCTTGTACACCGTTGTAGAAATATCTATGAAACTGTTTCTCCAAATCTATCCATCCTCAGATGGAATTGCAGGGCAAAGAAGAGAACCATGTGAAGGCAGACCCTGATAAGGACAGAGGGAAGAACCTCACCCTCAACGCCTCGACAGCCGATGCCTCCCCGCACTGCGCTAAAAATCGGCTGACGTGCTCATATGTCGAGACATTGTCCTGTCCCGAGAACTTGGAGAAATCCGGGATCTTGTATCGGCCCGGCAATGGAACCCTGTCAAATTCCTCAGGATACGGGTGCCGATACACTGTAAAATTCTCTTTGGGCTTCAAGCCGAATTGATCTCGCATCACTTCGGCTATCATGTCAGCCCAGTATCCTGCGGGCCGATGCGGGAGGTCCTGCCGGTAGGATTGTTGGAGGCCCTCTGCTTGATAGTGCCTGGGGGAGTACGGCTGATAGTGGTGATCCAGGTTCTGCGCGCCGTACTGCCCTGCAGTGTACTGCTGATAGCCTTGCGGCACGTTGTATGCAGCTTGAAGTGGAGGACTATTGAACGCCGGGGCTTGCGGTTGTCCGGCCGATGGCTGGTGGACAGGAACTTGCTGCATCGGCTCACCCACCGGTTGCTTCCCCTTGGTCCATTGAGCGTACTGCTCCTCCGTGATGTGCTGAGGGCTTCCTCCCGCCTGCTTGGTGAGGACCAGCGGCGGGGTTGTTGCTGGTTGCGCCGATGGAGGCGGCATCGGCGCTGTCGGCTGAGCCGTGCTCAGGTCGTTCCTCAAGGTCCGATAGGCAGGGAACTTGTTTTCTGGCAGGTAAATCGGGCCTTGAGGCTTGTACTGATGGATTGAACCATCCAGGATCGACTTGACCGTATTGGTCAACGTGTTCACCAGGATCCCCGACTGGTTGACTAGCACAGAGTGAACTGCGGAGTTGATTCGGTCTTGCAACGTCGGCGATGCAGTGTCTTCAGTTTTGACGGCGTGATCGTGCGCCGCCGCCGACGTTCCAGCTCCATCTCCAGAACTCGGCATGACCACCTTGGACTTTTGAATCAAGGTGCCCTGCCGAGTCCTAGAATATGTTTGCAGGTACATATTCTGGAACTGCGCGACCAGACTATCCATCTCAGCTTTTTGTTCTGCGCTGAGCTGGTCGGCGGTCACAGGAATGACGTTCTCCTCGACGATCTCGGCCTGCTTCGACATCTCGAGGTGTCCTTGTTGCTGGTGAGAAGCTTGCATTCTTGAGGTCCCACCGGGCGTGCCAAAAGCGTGTTGGCGCAGAATTTCGACCCGTCCAGCAACCAAACGGGTTCCGCGTTACCACGGCGGCCTGGGAGATCTGCTTAGCTCCAGTGCAGGTCCAAATGGCTTGCCTAGTCGTAAGTAGAGCGTGCCAGTTGATTTGATCTGCAATCAACAAGAAACAAGTAAACCATGTGAGAACCGATGGCTGATCGGCCGATAGGCCGATGTCGCATTGTGAGAGCCTGGCCGATAGGGCAAACCTATATCGGCTTACTTGAGGTAATAATAAGACAGAACTAATAAAGTAGATTTAATCTCATCGGCCCAGATTATCATGTTTATAGCAAATTACTGGAATCGGCCGATGAGGGTAGCATGAAGGTAAATACACTAACTAGTACTCTAGTGCAACCTTGTACGAGCCAATCGGCCAGTATAAACACGTCAACCATAAAGAAATCTTAAGATTACTTCATGATCAGCACGTTTATACTTACCAATCTGCACGTATAAGTGGCAAACATATGCAAGAAACATAAAGCAACTGCATATGTTAGATAAGACCGGCTAAAACCCCGGCGCTATCCTTAATTACAACCAAAAATAGGCTTTGTGTTAGATCTCAAAACAGGACTAAGGTCGATGGCAACTCAAAGTGTGGATTGAGACTTAACGCAAAGAAAATCAAGTCGTCGATTGCTTTTGGGGATGACAGATGCATTGAATAATCTAGCCAAGCATACAAATTAAACCATCGTCGGCGGTAAACCCTAAAGCGAGTAAACCGCTGGCAAGGCTTAATCAAGACACCTGTCAAAACTATCCAAGACATGATAATCGACGATCACATCATCGAGGCTTGACGTGTCTAAAGCGACACGCTAGCCCCGACGATGCAGATCGTCGGGGACGAGTTCTTACCTCTGCTCTGAGGAAGCAAGAACTCGTCGAAGAAGACCTCTTGCGAGGGTTGGCGATGCGCCGAAAGTAGATTGAACTGGTTTTTGTTTGATTGATTCGAGAGAGTTTACATGTACAAACTATCGGGATATTTATACCTGAGGTTACAACAGAACCCTTGTAGGGCACGATCTTATCTACAACTAACAAACAAGTCTTTGCGGCAGACTCTAGCCACAGATTAGATCTAAACTACCTAATTTACAAGATACAATTGCCTAAAACCGAGCCTGGTCCGACTTCAACTTAATCCTTCCTCTCTGCTTCGGTTTCCTCTTTCCTTTCCAAGTCGATTACCAAAATCCGTCGTCAACAAGTTCACAATTTTTAGAGTTAGCATGGATATATTATGAATTCTACAATTTATAAGCCATTTGTAGTATATATTTGCTTTATAAACTTTAGGTGGCATATTTATTACAGTATGTGCCTTATTTTAATTTACAGTAATTAATATCATGAGATTATGAATCTAACAAAACTAGAATCATCTCATTTGAAGTTAGAACCAATTTCTTACAAATTTTAGAATTCTCCTATTAATTTTGATCATTTGCAATTATTTAAAAGTGATTGCATTTTATATACTAGTTGCTCCAGATCTTGATACACCTAAATAAAGTTCATCACATTGTGATTCTAACCAATTCTAGTTCAACTCATTTGGAGCTAAAATTAATTTTCTACAAATTTTACAACTTAGAGCATGTTTTATGTTAATTATTCTTTATATAAAATTTTAGTGATTTTTATTGTACTGTAAGTGTATATTTTTAATTTACCAAATTTAAGATCATAATTTTGTGAATCTACTGCAACTTGGTTCATCTAAGATGAATTTTCTATACATTTTACAAGTTTGCTCGATTTTCAGTTGAATAGATATTGTTTTAGCTATTTTCTTTTATGTTTTCGAATTTTAAATATATAGGTTTCACTGGTCTGTCTCTGACCAATAATCGAAAAGGCCCCTAGGGTTCTCAGGAATCAACCCGCAGTCCCTAGCACGTGTGGATTGAATTATTTGGTAAGAGTCCTCAAAGTTTTAGGTATTTATAATTAGATCCAGGTCCCACATGTCATACTGAAGGATTTTACATTTAGAACCTTGCAAGATTTAAACATTTGCTAAGCTGGATCCCTATGCTCTAATGAGCATGGGCCCACATGTCAGTGAGGTGGTGGCTGGGAAATAGGGCAGCGGCGAATGGCGGCATATCTTGGCGAGCGTCCAAAAGAGAAAATGGAGAGGGGTTCTTAGCTGAAAGATCACGTCCTCTAACCTTGTGTTAGGAGGAGTTTTGATGATTAATAACAACGGTTGTTGGAACTAACCTTTGCTATGAGTTTGTGATGATAGGTTATGTTCCGACATCAAGCAGAAAGGTTGATGGCTCATATATGAGGATCAAGTGATAGGATTGTGGATTGATGGCAAGAAAAATGATAGCTCACATATTGGGAATCAACAAGAATCAAATTTTGATGATGAGAAAGCTTGATGAGATCCCATCATGAGTTGATGGACTTGTTGAAGGACATACACCATGGTTAAAGATTGATAGAAATGAAGATGGTGTGAGAAGCTAGAAGATAGACTTATCGATGAATGGGAATTAAAGAGTGAAGATGCGGGGTATGAAGTGACTACCTATGGCAAGATGGTGAAGTGCAAGCGACGTTCAGCTACGATGGACCATATGGTGGTGAAGGGCAAGCAAGGGGCTTGGCGCCGACGAACCAAAACCAGTGGTGAAGGGCGAATGAAGACTTTGTCGTGACGGACCATGCGAGACTATTTGAAGATATGGATTATCCACATCAATCATTTGAGAAATAGAAGATAAAATGTCAAAATCAATAAGATGTGATTTGTTAGTAATCAAGAAGAGCATCGATCAAGGCAAAGGTATATTTGATTTAGGACTAATGTGCTTATTAAGTTGTAGGAGGATAGTCCCGATGATGAAACGATTTTGACGTTGTTAACCCTCCAAGTGAAGAAAGAAAATGGTGTGAAGGTATTCCTATTGGTGTAGCTTTCCGTTTTACATTTTAGTTTAGGATGTCGTACTATTAAGAGGGATACCACATACATATAATTGGTCGAATTCTAGTGCTCAAAATTATTCATCTTTGTGTGAGTTGAAAAACCTAAGCCCAAATACTAACTCCGGGTCGTTTCACATGTCACAACATACGCTAGGTTTCTTTGCAAGTTTTTTCATAACCTCTTGAAGGTTTTGGACCATGTTTTATGCTAGGTTTGATAGCCCACGGAACTAGCTTTCCATAAAGTCCAAGATGATCGAAATCGGACATCGGAGTAAAAAGTTCTTGCCTTTTGAGCAACATCAAACTATCCAATGTGATGTCGGACAATCCAATCCTTAGACAATCCAAAATTTTACATAACTGCACTCTCTGTCCTAATTTGCAAAATCCAATCGAGTGAGTTTTTTAAGTGTAAATCGGAGTATCCGATTATGGGTCAGATAGTCCGATGACATAAAGACTTTCAAATTTCAAGGATCTTGAGTCTCTGTTTGAGGACAATGTTTTTGCTTCTAAAATATCGGACTACCGATTCAACATCAGATAGTCCGATGTCTCAAAAAGTCTGAAATTTCATGGAACTTTGTTCTCTGTCTCGTTGCGTTGGAGGTTTAAAATATTAGACTGTCTGATCTTGTGTCGGACTATTCGACGTGGGCTGAAAGATTCGCCCTTCAATTGTCACATTTTTGGGGATCTATATAAATCCCCCACCAACCCAACCATTTTCTAAGGTTAGCCCTTTCATTCCAATCATTGTGGCTTGTTACTTTGAGCTTTGTGCTAAGTGCTTTGGATCTTTGAGCTCTCTCCCTCTCTCTCTCAAATCCCCCTTGTTCTTTGTGACTTGGATCTTTGTGGTTGTGGATTTGGAGTTTGGGAGCCTAGTGTGTGTTTCTCTCGATCTTGAGCATAGGGTGTCCAAGAGTTGTGTGGTGTTTATTACTCTTAGAGGTTGAGTACTCCTAGACGGCTAGACGTCGCTCTTGGTTCACCGATCTACTTGTGGTTGGCCAAGGGATGTTTGTGAAAGCTGAATCTTGTCTCCGCAAGGAAAGAGATACCCTTAGTGGAAGGAGGAGTGCATTTGTGCAACCTTAGGAGGATAGGGTTGAAAAAGACCTGGCTTTTTGTGAGCTCCTCAACGGAGACTAGAGTCTCCTCAAGGATTTGAACTCTGGGAAATACATTGTTCGTGTAAACCTCGGTGATATCCTCCCCCTCTTTACCTTCTTGTTGCAATGCTTTATGCCATGCTAATCTAGTTGCTATCTATGCCTATCTACTTATATATGTGGTGGATCTACAACTTTTAGGTTGTTTTGTGCTTTTGTTGCTACTCTGTAGGTCAGATAGTCCGATTTCAGTTCAGACAATCCGATCTACATCAGATTGTCCGACCCGGTATCGGACAATCCGACCCTATTTTGTTTGAGCTTGCGCATTTCATTTTAAATTGCCTATTCACCCCCCTCTAGACAACATCAAGGTCCTTTCAATTGGTATCATAGCCAAGTCTCTCTGTTTAGGGCTCTATCGCCTAGAGAGTAAAGATATCGACTAGTGGTTTGGTGGATATGGTTCCTTTATTCCTTGTAGATGGTTCAAATTATAATTCTTGGAGTACTCGCTTGCTTGACATCTTTAGGACCATGGGTCCTCAAATAGAGCGAGTTGTAGATGTGAGCATTTCTCCTCCAAGTAATTAATTGCTATCATTTGAAGAGGAAGAGAAATGCATACATCTCAATGCTCAAGATACTAATGTTTTGTTTAGTGCTTTGAGTGAAGATGTGTTCAAAACCATCATGCCACTTGAAGATGCTCATCTCATTTGGACCACACTCAAGGAGAGATACATCAAGTCCAAATGTGATGAAGTAGATATTTTGGTAGAAGAACCA
Organism: Oryza officinalis; assembly: GCA_008326285.1. Taxonomy (NCBI): domain Eukaryota; kingdom Viridiplantae; phylum Streptophyta; class Magnoliopsida; order Poales; family Poaceae; genus Oryza; species Oryza officinalis. The sequence goes on from BDMV01000005.1 coordinate 16,089,291, forward strand.
CTTGAGTAGTGTTCAACTTCATCACCAAATTGCGAAAAATCTCAAGTGACTATCTTCGATGATCGAGATGATCATGCCACTTCCGCCTCCTCATCAACACATAACTACATTGAAGGTAATGAACTCGTGAGTACGGTTGACAACCGTCCAATTCCCCCATTGGATTCCAACAACACCGATAATGAAATTGTCATACTGCATTGTGTTGTTGACTCATGCATATCACTTAGCACTAAGTATGTGTGTGAGGATGATATGAATAAACGCTCTACTTCCTATTGTACTTGTGGAACTAACTTTTTAAAGGAAGAAGTAAATGAGCGTCAATGGCCAAGTGAAGAATCCACCTCACCAAGATGCTTATCTTCCATTACCAAAGATCTTGCTGGCTTTATGGGTAAAGATGATGACTTTGAGTTTGTTCACTTGAACAAGAAAGACATAATTATGGTGATCAAGCTCATGGAAGTCATTAAGAAACAACAAACATGCCTCATTAAGAAAAATGAAGAAGTCAAGGGTCTAACCGATGAACACAAGAAACTCAAGAGCTCACATTCTTCATTAATTATGAGATATGAAAAATTGAAAAATGAATTTGTTATTGCCACTAATTCTATTGCTTTTGTAGCATCTTTGGAGAAGCAAAATCAAGAGCTTAAATCTCAACTTGAGGAGATCACTAGCAAGTATGTGGATTTACAAGAAAGAAATGATGAATTTTGTTGTTCTCATAAGAATCTTGTAGATTCTAATGCCATGCTAGAGGTAACTCATGAGGTGATAATTGGAACAGTAAAATCCTATGAGCCTTATGTTCAAGTTGACATTACTTGTGCTAACACTTGTTGCTCCAAAGCAAACATTTCCCCGAGCACTATATATGACTTGGATTATGTAAGCAAAAAGAAGAAGCACACGGATCATGGACTTGTGGGCGATGCTCAACCTTCTCAAGATAACCATGAGTACATGGTGAAGAAGCTTGAGAAGGGATCAACCGTAGCTTGCACCAAAATTTATCTAAATAATAACAAGTCAAACTAGAGAAAGGGGCAAGTTCAAAGGAAGATCAATGCTCCCATTACTTGCTTCATGTGCAAGAATGAGGGTCATCATGTGAGAGAGTGTCCCTTGAAGAAGAAAAGGAGAGACTTGCACAAAAATCAAGAAAAGAAGAAAAAGATGGCTCATGTCAAGTGTATCCAGAGCTCAAGTATGGGACACTATGTCCTTATGTGTTCCCACAAGGTTGATGACAATGTCACATTTCCAAAAGAAGAATAAGAAGACACAAGAGAAAATGTTATGGATGTCATGAGATGGGTCATGAAGTTTCTACATGTCGCCACGTGAAGAATGAAAACTCCATGCCATCAAAGAAGAGGCTTGCCGACAAGGAAGCGAAGGTGAAGCAAGATGACGAGGCATCTTGCAAAACTCGACTTTGCTACAATTGCCGAACCAAGGGACATATTGGTAAAAATTGTCCCATCGGTAACATTTCTAAGCCAAACACCTCATTTGATCATAATTTGCTTAGGAAAGTCAAAAATGACATTTGTGCTACTAGGGTGATTAGTTCACCACATGCTAGCACAAAGGTTATTTGGGTGCCAAAGTCTTTTGTGACTAACCTCTATAGACCCAATATTTTTGGGGACCAAAATGTGCTAAAACAAGAACATAGGTATATAGAGAGGCATTGAAAGCTTGGCTTATGGAATAAAAGGTGGATCTCACCAAGCTTGGAAATTGGAGCCAAGCATTGCAAAATTCACATCAAGAACCAATGCCATCTCGGTAACAAGTATTTACATCGAAATATTTGTGTCCTAACCTTGTGTAGATTATGTTTCATGGGAGTAGTGGTTATTTTTGAATGTTGCTTAATTGTCTCATTAGTTTTTTTTGTGATGTTTTGGTTATCACATTTAGAGGGCGTGCTATAACATCTTCTCATTCGCATGTTTGGGTCAAATTGATGCTATGATAGTGTTCAAAATGCTATTTTAGTCCTATTATGACATCAAGTGAGTTTTGCCACTAGAACCATATATCTTGATATATATTATTTTATGGAGGTATGTCAAACTCATACATATGCATTCCAATCCAAAATCATCTCATTTGCTATTTCTTGCACTTTTGGATAAAGGTTTTTGAAAAGTGAGCTTTTATGTATCCATTGCTCAAACTTATGATTTAACCCAAAATGTTGAATTCATAGATTTCAAGTGAGAGGTATATTATGGTGAACTCATATAAACCATATTCATGTATCTCTTGCTCTCAAAACATTAAAAACTTTTTCAAAAATTTGCATCCATTGCTTTTGAAAGAGTCTTTTTGGTCAAAAGTCAAAAATCCTATGTAAAAGGCCAAAATTTATGAAAATCTTTTCAAAAGTTCTTCAACATGTATTTGAAATGTTTTCCAATGCTTTTGGATTAAAATTTCTTATTTCTAAAAGAAAACCACTTTTTAGGCTCAATAAGATATTTAATGATATTATTTTTTGCTTAAAGTAAAATTTTACCTCAAATCAAAATATGATGAGTTTTTTAAAAAATTTCCATTACAAAACTATTAGAGTTGGTCTTTTCAAACTTTTCTTTAGTTCAAATATTTTTCAAAATACCAACCATTCAAATGTTTTTCCCATTTGAAGTTCATTCAAAATCTTGACTTTACCTCTTTTGGCCAAAACTTGCATATGGTGGGTTGAACTATTGAGCAAAAATTCTTTGTGAATATGGGCTTGAATTAGTATCTCTAACACATCTAAGGCTTTTCAAGTGTAAAACTCCATGAAAATCTTATTTGGATGCGATTTGACACTTTGGTTGAGATTTGTTGTTTTGAATGGCCTACAAAGCTTTTATTGGCATTTCTCTGGATAGGAAAATTATTTTTGAGAAATTCTTTTTGGAAAAGTCTCTCGTAAGTGAAAAGATCATTTCTGCAAGGTTTCAAATCATTTGGACTTAATTTGGAAAGAATTTGACTTTTCTCACTTTGCTCAAGTTGCTGAAATTTTCAGAAAATACATACTTTTCAGGTGATTTCTGATTTTTATATCTCAAAATGGGTTGCAAATTGGAAGGAGTTTATATAATGACTTTTAATCCTCTATTGCTATACATCTTTGATAAATTTACTTAGATTTTTTCGAAGGTCATTAGGATGGTGTTTCAATGCTCTTTTCAAGCTTATTTTGAATCTCCAAAATATGAAAATCCTGAAATTTTCAGTTTGTTGAATCTTTGTGATTTTTGTGGAATCCATTTGGTTGAGAATTTGGTATAACTTACAAAATGAAAAATATGCATTGTTCTATGACCTATCTACAAGTTTTGTTGCAGTTTTTCAGAACTAGAGACTCCGGTCTACCTGGAACATGCATGCTTGAAGGTTAACGTCCCTTTCCTTGGAAGAACCTCATGTAACATAAATAGTTTTTCATATGATAGATTGTCATGCTTTTATTCAATATCTTCTGATAATTTACATGCTCTCTTTATGATGTGTGTTATGTGCCTTTCTTCAAAATATAGGCTACACTCCCCACTTGTTTTCATTAAACAAGTGTATTTCTACAAGTAATTCAAGAACTTGGATGCACACTTTTAGGGGGAGCATATCCTATGTTTTGTGTTTTTGAGACTAACTTGTTATTATCAAGTGTATTTTTGTGATTAGTCTCATGGGAGGTGAAAAACATCTTCAAAGGTATGCTATAATTTCATCTCATCTTTGACATGATATCTCAATTTACATAGCTATCTTCCATTGCATAGCTTAAATTCCCTCACTTGACTTAAATGCCAAATAGTGCACATTAATTTGCCTTCCACCATATGTGTGCATTACTTTTGGAAATTTAGTCTATGTTTTGAGGTTTCACAAATAAGTGATCTAATTTTCCTCCACTTTCAATGGATCATTATTTGTGAAACTCTTATGCGTTTGATGCTTTCTCTTTTCTATTGAATCAAGTAGAGAAAAGAGATAAAGATGGATCAAGTGGAGATGTATATTCACAATAACCAAAAGATAAGGATGAAGAAGGATGAGATTGATTAAGCACCATCATCATGAGGTTTGAGATTTATGGAAGTGTGCTTTACAATTCTAGTTCTTAAGTTCATTTATTTATTTTAGTGATATTTACCTACTTGACCCAAGATATAGTATAAACTCCTCACATATTCTCATTTGAGCAAAAAGTGCATATGTATGTCCTACATATTTTTGTATGCACATCTTGAGGGGAAGCTTATTCTATATCTTGGAAGACTAATGTTTAAATTGAGTTCACTTTTGTAGTCTCATGATATAGGTGGTCAAATCCCAAGGTATGCTGCATTGTTGCCATTTTATGATTTTCTATTAAAACCTTGGTTTGATAATATAGCATGAACTCCTCGGTTCCATTTTCTTCCAATGTATACATGAGTAGGCTTTTCACTATTTGGTTGCACAAATTTTTAAGGGAGTTCATTCTATGTTTTGAAAGGTTCATAAGTCTTAATATGTTTATTCATTCTCACTTTTTGATGGGCTTTGGCTTATGAGACACCGCCCTCAAGCATATATGACTTCTCTAGCGCATTATATGCCTGATGTGCTTTTATCTGAGGTGTTTGAGAAGAAGTATGAGTTTTGAAGACGGATCTTCCTTGAATCTTGGCTTTGTGCCTTGCTCTAAAGTTGAGTCTCTCTAAGCATTTTATTCGCGGATGTGCATATGGGTTTTCCTTCCCAATTGTGATCATAAATTAGCCTATCTGTTGTGATTGGCACTCTCTCATATCAATTGGTATGGATCATATGTGCTTGACCTAAAATGGCTCACTCTTGGTTTGGTGTTTCTTTGGCCTCCAACTCTTTTAAATTGAATTTATGTTCAATTTCTTTTTCATTTGGCGTCGGTATACATGATTCTATTGTATATCTTATTGTGCACCTCTCGAGGCTATGTATGCTTTGCTATCTTGAAACTAATGCTTTTGATTGAGTTTCATCTTGATTAACCTTCGTGGAACATGTTAACCTTTTTACCTTGTGGTATATAAGACTTGTGTAGCTTGTTATACTCTTTTTGTTTCCCTCGAGGAAACTGGTCAGACCGTAGTGGGATGCATGGTCAGACTGGCGACCGGTTCGACCGGCTATTGAGCATCGGTCAGACCGAGCTCCGGTCAAACCGAAGATACACAAGCGGTCAGACCTGCCCCCGGTCAGACCGGCCTCGAAGAAATTTTTCTGAAAACTCTCAAACTGTTTTTGCTCGTGGATATATGCCTATTGGATCTACTGGTCGTGTGTCCCGGTACTGCATTCCTAAATTTCTTTTATCTAACCCTAGTACTAAGGCTTCGACATCTTCTTGTGTGTAGGCTTTGGTGGAGAGGAAGGAGAACGTGTGGATTGTGGATTCCGGTTGTTCGAGGCACATGACCGGTGATAAAAATTGGTTCTCCTCCCTCAAGATGGCATCCAAGATGGAATCGATTATCTTTGGTGTAGTTCTTGCTACAAGATCTGTCAAGGTAAATAACAAGTTTGAATTGAAAGAAGTAGCTTTAGTTGAGGATTTAAAATACAATTTGCTTTCGGTTTCTGTTAACGACGGATTTTGGTAATCGACTTGGAAAGGAAAGGGGAAACCGAAGTGGAGAGGAAGGATTGAGTTGGAGTCGGACCAGGCTTTGTATCGGACCCGGTAACCGTATCGGACTGGGGGATGTTGCTATAAAGAGTGTATCGGCCGATACGGATTTGGTTTGGTCATGGGCCGATACGGGTTGTGAGTTGACAGTGTCAACGTGGGCTTGGTCTGGGTTCGAAGTAAGCTTCAAGGAAGTTGCCAAATAGAGATAAAGCTCGGTTTTAGGCAATTGTATCTTGTAAATTAGGTAGTTTAGATCTAATCTGTGGCTAGAGTCTGCCGTAAAGACTTGTTTGTTAGTTGTAGATAAGATCGTGCCCTACAAGGGTTCTGTTGTAACCTCGGGTATAAATATCCCGATAGTTTGTACATGTAAAAACTCTCTCTCAATCAATCACACAATAAAATCAATCTACTTTCGGCGCATCGCCAACCCTCGCAAGAGGTTTTCTTCGACGAGTTCTTGCTTCCTCGGAGCAGAGGTAAGAATTCGTCCCCGACGATCTGCATCGTCGAGGCTAGCGTGTCGCTTTAGACACGTTAAGCCTCGATGATGTGATCGTCGATTATCATGTATTGGATAGTTTTGACAGGTACCTCGATTAAGCCTTGCCAGCGGTTTACTCGCTTTAGGGTTTATTGCCGACGATGGTTTAATTTTCATGCTTGGCTAGATTATTCAATGCATCTGTCATCCCCAAAAGCAATCGACGACTTGATTTTCTTTGTGTTAAGTATCAATTCACACTTCGAGTTGCCATCGACCTTAGTCCTGTTTTGAGATCTAACACAAAGCCTGTTTTCGGTTGTAATTAAGGATAGTACCGGGGTTTTAGCCGGTCTTATCTAACATATGTGATTGCTTTATGTTTCTTGCATATGTTTGCCGCTTATACGTGCAGGTCGATGGGTATAAATGTGTTGATCATGAAGTAATCTTAAGATCTCTTTATGGTTGATGTGTTTATACTGGCCGATTGGTTCGTATAAGGTTGCACTAGAGTACTAGCTGGTGTAGTTACCTTTGTCATCCTTATCGGCCGATATTATTAGTTGAAGTCTACATATCAATGAAGGCCGATAAGATTAGATTCATGTCTTACATATTTTCTAAGTGAGCCGATATAGCTTTGCCCTATCGGCCGGGCTATGACAATGTGTCATCGGTCTATCGACCGATCGGCCATTGTTTTCTGACTCGGTTTGCTTGTTTCTTGTTGATTGTAGATCAAATCAACTGGCACGCTCTACTTATGACTAGGCAAGCCATTTGGACCTGCACTGGAGCTAAGCAGATCTCCCAGGCCGCCGTGGTAACGCGGAACCCGTTTGGTTGCTGGACGGGTCGAAATTCTGCGCCAACACGCTTTTGGCACGCCCGGTGGGACCACAAGAACGCAAGCTTCTCACCAGCAACAAGAACACCTCAAGATGTCGAAGCAGGCCGAGATCGTCGAGGAGAACGTCATTCCTGTGACCGCCGACCAGCTCAGCGCAGAACAAAAAGCTGAGATGGACAGTCTGGTCGCGCAGTTCCAAAATATGTACCTGCAAACATATTCTAGCACTCGGCAGGGCACCTTGATTCAAAAGTCCAAGGTGGTCATGCCGAGTTCTGAAGATGGGGCTGGAACGTCGGCGGCGGCGCACGATCACGCCGTCAAAACTGAAGACACCACAGCGCCGACGTTGCAAGACCGAATCGACTCCGCAGTTCACTCTGCGCTAGTCAACCAGTCGGGGATCCTGGTGAACACGTTGACCAATACGGTCAAGTCGATCCTAGATGGTTCGATCCATCAGTACAAGCCTCGAGGCCCGATTTACCTGCCAGAAAATAAGTTCCCTGCCTATCGGACCTTGAGGAACGACCTGAGCACGGCTCAGCCGACAGCGCCGATGCCACCTCCATCGGCGCAACTAACAACAACAACCCTGCCACTGGTCCTCACCAAGCAGGCGGGAGGTAGCCCTCAGCACATCACAGAGGAGCAATATGCTCAATGGACCAAGGGGAAGCAACCGGTGGTTGAGCCGATGCAGCAAGTTCCCGTCTACCAGCCATCGGCCGGACAACCGCAATCCCCGGTGTTCAATAGTCCTCCACTTCAAGCTGCATACAACGTGCCGCAAGGCCATCAGCAGTACGGCGCGCAGAACCTGGATCATCACCATCAACCGTACTCCCCCAGGCACTATCAAGCAGAGGGCCTCCAACAATCCTACCAGCAGGACCTCCCGCATCGGCCCGCAGGATACTGGGCTGACATGATAGCCGAAGTGATGCGAGATCAATTCGGCTTGAAGCCCAAAGAGAACTCTACAGTGTATCGGCACCCGTATCCCGAGGAATTCGACAGGGCACCGTTGCCGAGCCGACACAAGATCCCGGATTTCTCCAAGTTTTCGGGACAGGACAACGTCTCGACATATGAGCATGTCAGCCGATTCTTAGCACAGTGCGGGGAAGCATCGGCTATCGAGGCGTTGAGAGTGAGGTTTTTCCCTCTGTCCTTATCAGGGTCTGCCTTCACATGGTTCTCTTCCTTGCCCTGCAATTCTATCAGAGGATGGATAGATCTGGAGAAACAGTTTCATAGATACTTCTACAATGGCGTACAAGAGATGAAGCTGTCAGATCTGACTGCCATCAGGCAGCGAATGGATGAATCGGTCCCTGAGTACATACAAAGGTTCAGAGATATACGCAACAGATGTTATAGTCTCAGTCTGACCGATTCCCAGTTAGCCGACCTGGCATTTCAGGGATTGCTAGGGCCGATACGCGAGAGGTTCTCCTCTCAGGAATTTGACAGCCTCGCTCAGCTGGCACAACGCGTATCGGCCCACGAGCAGCGATTCCAGGAGGCGAAGAAGTTCGCGAAAAGGGTTAACACTGTGTATCAGTACGGCTCCGACGATGAAGACGATGAAGACGCCGATGTCGACCTAGCCGAGTGGGCCCGGATGAAGAAATCAACAACCTGCCAGTGGGCCAAGAAAGGAGATAAAGAGGATAAATATGATTTCGACATCAACAAGGCTGACAAGATATTTGACCTGCTGTTGCAAGAAAAGCAGATTCAGCTGCCAGTAGGTCACGTATTGCCATCGGCCGAAGACATCAAGAAGAGGAGATATTGCAAGTGGCACAATTCCTATTCACACCATACGAATGAATGCAAGATCTTCCGGCAACAAATTCAATCGGCCATTGAGCAGGGCAGAATTAAGATCGATGGTGCCAAGCGGCCGATGAAGATTGAAGGCCACCCATTCCCAGTCAACATGGTGCGGGCGGACAGGGCTGATGGCGGTGGTCATCGGACTGGCAAACGGCCTCATCAGACCTCTGAGGGTTTGACCAGAAAATATCAGCGGAGGCGGGAGGAACAAGCTCAAGGCCAAGCCAGTCAAGACAACTCCTACGACCCGCACTGGGAGTGCGAGTTTTTCCGCTTCTGCTGGAATGAAGGGATGAGGTTGCC